>CAUJNA010003437.1:277500-603594 GCA_963377175.1 Effrenium voratum
TTTCCTCCGGGCGGGGAATTGGAATATACGCTTACAGGTTTTGACGCTTTTTGTTTTTTCCCGAAAGCATTGCGAAGGGTTCTTCTGGTAAAATCGCCAGCCTGATCACACAGCCAAACTTGCACAGCCAACTTACACGAGCCAACTTGCGCGAGAACAACTTGCGCGAGATATCACACAGCCAAAGTCTCAAAATGACACCCTCTGCGGGGATTGGCGTGGCCGACGTGCAAAAACTGAGGACTTTTTCTGCGGCGATAGTTACGACGCAGCATTTTTAGATGTCGAATCCTTTGCAGGACGAGGTCGTTTCCTGGACGGACGAGTGTCAGGAGCCTACCAGGTGGAATAGAATCCGTTTGGGAAACTCCCTCTAAAGAGAGAGCTTGGCCTTGTCAATGTTGATCCATTGTTGATTCAACATTGACTCAATATTGATTCAACACTGAAGCCTCCACGCCAGCCTGCCAAGCCGCGCCACGTTCCTGCCTGGCATCGAAGCCTCCACGCCAGCCTGCCAAGCCGCGCCACGTTCCTGCCTGGCATCGAAGCCGACGCCAGCCTGCCGAGCCCGCGCCACCCAAGGTCGGAATTCCGACCTTGCTCTCCCACCAGGGCTTTGATGCCGGGCAGGTGGCGCGGCCGGGCTTTGATGCTGGGAGGCTTTGATACCCGGCAGGAACGCGGCGCGCCCGAACGAAGCGCCAAGCCGCCACGGTATGACCGTATGACCGTATGATCCGTGTGACTCGGCAGGCTGGCGTGGCCTTGATGCCGGGCAGGTGGCGCGGCAGCGGAGGCTTCGATGCCATTCTTGAGGCAAATTTGAATTGTCTTGAGTTAACATTGGATCAATAATGCGCAGCCCGGAGCAGCGAACTCCGCGAACTGCGCAGCGACTGCAGCGACACCTGCAGACTGCGCCGCGCGAAAGCGCGAACATAGAACATCGCACCTCTCTCTTTAGAGGGGGTTTCCCAAATGGATTCTATTCCACCTGGTAGGCTCCTGGCACTCGTCCGTCCAGGAAACGACCTCGTCCTGCAAAGGATTTGAAACCTAAAACGCTGCGCGCAGGCGTGTGGCTGCAACATGACCCCTAGATATGCGGTTTGGCAAAATGCCCCGCAGCTGCCTTTGTTTCTGCAAGGCGAGCCCCTCAAAGGAAACCCTGGCTTCTGGCTGGCTTTTGGCTGGCTTCTGGCTGGCTTCTGGCTGGGTTTGGTCTGGAGATGCTGGGGTCGCGTGACTGAGCCTGCTGCAGCGTCTGCGCTATGCTCCCGAAGCTGGTGCGGGGATCCTCGTAGACGGCCTTGATGGTTCGTCTGCGGGCGTCAGCCATGTTTCGGTTCTTCGGGCCTCGCTGGGCCACCTTGTCGATAAGATCCGTCTCGGGCAGGGGTTTAATGATATTCTAAGGCGAGGCGCTCACCGGGCTGGAAGCAAAAAGATCCGTCTCAGACCCGGATGAAAGATCCGTCTCAGACCAGGATAGAATTCTCATTCCAAGGAGAGGCACTCGCCGGACGAAAGATCCGTCTTGGACCAGGATAGAATTGTTATTCTAAGGTGAGGCGCTCACCGGGCTGGAGGCGATAAGATCCGTCTCGGACCTGGGAATAGCGCTCACTGGGCTGGAGGCAATAAGATCCGTCTCGGGCGGGGGTTTAGGCACTCACCGGGCTGGAGGCGATAAGATCCGTTTCAGGACCAGGATAGAATTCTTATTCTAAGGAGAGGCGCTCATAAGATCCGTCTCGGACCAGGACGAAAGATCCGTCTTGGACTAGGATGGAATTCTTACGCCAAGGTGTGAGGCGCTCGCCGGGCTGGAGGTGAAAAGATCCGTCTTGGACCAGGATGAAAGATCCGTCTCGGACCTAGGAAAAGTTATTCTGAGGACCGGGCTGGAGGCGATAAGATCCGTCAGGGGTTTAAGGATATTCTGTTAAGATCTCGGACTTTTTCCAAGACCACTTGAGCCGCTGTGAGTCAAGCATATACAAATGTGTTCCACCCCATCAGATTGGTCTACACACAGGGACATGCGGTAGGGCGATATATTTGACACCCCACCTCGAAGTTTCTGAAATCTTCTGGAACTTTCGCTAGTGATCCTTCTTTCCTGTACATTCCGGGAAGCACACTTTGCATGCTCTGTACTTCTGTTTCTTGGCCTGACACATAGCCAAAGTCGAAACATTCTTGCTCCGTTGAATCCTATGGCACCAAAGTTCATGAAAACAAGTGCCATTTCGTGAAACAGCAACTAGCTTGTTGCCTAGCTGATTTGAAGCACTTTGAAATTGAAAATCGAATGCATCTGTACATGCACTGTCCCACTCTCACTGAAATCCAAAGCAAAACCACCATTGTGCAAATCGTCATGAAAACGAATACCGCATCGAAGTCATAATTGAAATTCATCTCACCCACAATTCCAGTCTCTGCTTTACTCCTGGAAACCACACTTGCCATCACCACTGCTCGTACCACATTCCTTGGTACTTTCGCCACTCGCTCCGAGACGGTTCTTTCCACCTCCACCCCAGCGACCGCCTCTCCTGGGAATAGGAATTTCCATGAGACGGATCTTTCCACCT
Source organism: Effrenium voratum (assembly GCA_963377175.1). Classification (NCBI taxonomy): domain Eukaryota; class Dinophyceae; order Suessiales; family Symbiodiniaceae; genus Effrenium; species Effrenium voratum. Next base: position 280,104 of record CAUJNA010003437.1, read on the forward strand.
CCAGCCCAGTGACCGCCTCTCCTGGTGTCAAGAGACGGCAAGGTGACGCCCCGTGGGACGCTGTGCACCGAACCCTCCAGCTGTAACACCAACCACGTAGAAAGGTGTATACGGTCAAAGCCGTTATAGCCGAACCCGTGTAAACGTTGTAAGGGAGAAGGAATAATAGTTACAACAGTGGTCCTGACAAATGCAGCGCAAGCGAAGTGTTTTCCGCTCTCAACGCCGATCACGTGTGAACGCAACTACACATCAGATCTTGAACCTCAATTGTGTCTTGAGCCAAATGGCGATCAATGGAACTTGGTAAGCAACACTAACACAGACCTCAGAACTGCTTCCCAATTTAGGCACGGGGCCTACAGGGTTTTAACATCCCCCATTTGGGTCGCATTGTTCATCATGCGGTCCAAACACCACAAAACGTTCCACTGGCCACGGCTTCAGCTACGAAATCGTGTCGTGCACTCTTTTACTTGCTATCGCTACACCGTTCATTTATTGTGAAACATGCCGGGTTCAGTTGTATTAAAAAATGAAACATGCATCCACCAATCGAAGCGCATTCCCATATGCAGGTGTATACAATACACTATTGTCACGTCATTTGACCACCATTGAACATCCCAGCTGCCGCATTTGCGCATCGCGCAGCCGTCATCCATAGAAATGGGTTGGCCATAAAAGTCCAACAGAGGCGCCTGCTTGTAAGCAATCTGCATATCACCGGCAAAGAAATATCGGTGAGCAATCGATGCAAATCATAGCCATTCCAGATACCATGAACAATATATATAATGAAAAGGAAATCATCCATGAGGTAATAGTTCCATCCATGAATATCCAGAATGTCATAGTCGTCGGAATATGTAAACATATACATATCCATTCATCTTGGACGTGGAATCATATCATGATGTAAAGTCGTTCCATCGTAATGATGTTGATGAGACGCAAGCAACGGATGGGGACTAACCCACATCGTGCCGCAATCAGCATCTTCACTACACATACCTGTCTCCAATGGACAGTCTGTGAGTGCGTCGACGGAACTCCTCGTCCAAGTTCTTCTGGGCTTCTCGCGCCCGGACACACTTCTTGTTATGATCCTCTGGTATCCAATGCCCTTTACGAAGGCACCAATCCAGCAGAGGTGTGGGGTCGATGGCGGCAATAATGGCGCTCACATTGACCGAATAACCATATTTGCCAAGGTTCAGGCCATCCCTCACGAATGATATGTACTTACAGTTGAAAGCCAGTGAAAAGCATCTGAAAATAATATCACCCACCGGGCGCACGCGGTCCTTGACCAGGAGCTTCATTTCGTCCTTGGTGACGTCGAGGATTCTCGTTGCAATCCACAGCTTGTAGAATGTATATAGTCCCTCGCATTTGCACACCATCATACGAATGTATTCTTCACGCTCCTCAACCGATCGGAAGACCCTTGTCCGAACATTCTCTGATTGAGAAATCTTCAGTACCGTTGATGGCAAAAGGATCCCTTCCTGATCGTGCTCAGTCATGTTGGGGTATCTCTTGAAGTCGTTGTGGTAAGGGCAGCCCGGCTTCCCCTCGAGTCCGGCATTCAATGTTCTCTCCTCACCACCCTCGAACATCCCCCACATCTTGGACATCTGCAGTGCGATGAATCCCGCCATGTATTGACATCCGCTGGGAATTTATGATATCCCGTGATGCCCAGTGTCGCGGTAATGCCAACCACCGTCTTCTTCTTCAGACACGTAGCCGGATGTATATCCTTGTGTGTCCATGTCGTCTTCTTCAGGAACTTCCTCCGCCTCGTCATCATCCTCCTGTGCTGCCGCATCATGGTTGGCTTCTTCTTGTGCGCGCCTGGCATCATTCGAGACATTGGGCCTTTGGTTCCTCATCGTCGTCGGAGTTGATGTGGATGTAGAACCTCCCGGTGGAGATCAGTTGCGCTTCACATTCCAGGCGTAAGCAGAAGCATGTGGGGATTGCGGTCGCACATGACGGACATATCCGGCACCTCAGTCCTTCCCATGTCTCGTCATTCAGGATGACGACTTTGCTGACTTCGTCCCTGACCTCGTTGACCTGCGCATCGAACTCCTCCATCTTGTTGTTCCGATAAAGTTCGCACGCACGATCAACCATGTCTTTGATGTAGTGCAGATTATCGGCACCTGCCTCGGTCTCAGGCATCCTCTCGTTGATCTTTGCGACGTTCTGGAGGAACATCGCAGCCGACTCTTGGGATGAGTTGACGAAACCAGGACAGATCTCGTTCTCCACACATTTCGAGTACGCTCTCTTGATGTCAACGTACTCCAGGCGTTTCCCTCCTTTGCTTTTGCCAATCCAAATGGACTTGACCTCATAGAACGGGATCACGTCAAAGACCATGAATGTCCCATTTGCCGCGACTCCAGCTCCATACCGCGCGAGGGTTGCGCTGGGAACGTAGATGATCGCAATCGGATCCCCTTTCCTTACGTTCCGTAGCGTCACCTTCGTTGCTACGTTCATCTCATCCCATGGAGCAAATGCTCCGAAGTGCAGTGCTAGCCTGTTCCCGCCATCGATTCCGCCGGGGACTAACCCGCAGCGTACGATGCTGTGTTATCAAGCCTAGGCCACCTAAGGTAATACCTAGGCAAGCAGCAAACCGTTGACTACTTTTCACACTGCTGATAGTGCTCTTGAAGTCTGTAGCGGCGGAGCATGTACAAGGTACACTCATGCACAGGGTTGGAACCTGAATCCACACCCCCCTCATTTGAGATTGAGCAACAACGAAAATGTCGGCAGGTTTTGCAACCCGCTTTGATTCCATACGCACATCCATTGCACGTTGAAAATGGACATTACACATCCGTCGTGCATGCAAATTGCTACTCTCTCTCAGAAGGGCTCCGTTGTGATGAGGATTACATTCACCACCTTCCGCTAGTAGACCAGCCGCGCGAACTCCAGGTCGACCACTGCCAGCTGCTCCAGTCCTGACTGCTCCAGTCCTGACTGCCCCAATCTCTCCAGCTTCGGCTTCTGGCAGCGGAGCTGGAGGCGGGCTGAGCAGCTTGCACAGGTCCGCGGGCGCGGTCCTCGGCGCTTTGCCTTTGGCTGCGCCGTGCGAGCTTCTTCGCATCGTCCTCCGCCTGGCCGCAAATCTCCTTGACTTCAGCTTCGAGGTCCACGGCTCCGGTTGCCCGGAGCGTAGGGAACTTCCCGCCAAAGGTGACAAGATTGCGCATCCCCGGGAGGATGTTGACCTGGTCGACGAATTGATGAAGACTCAGCATTTTCCCGTTGTACGAGAATAGCCATGGAAACTCGAGCAGGCTGTTGTCATAGTCCCCGACCTGGCCGCCGGTGACGTAGACGGTCCTCACATATTGGAGGCCTCGTTTTCCATAGCGTGGCCCAACCCCGAGAAGTCGTTGATCATAACTCCGTGGAAATTCGGGGAGGACACAAAACCTATAGATAGACATCTGGTAGAGGCTGTCGCGGTTGTGCCCTTGCTCCACCATGCGAAGGGCAAAGGTTGCGTCTTTGTCGAACCGATCAACCACGTTGCCGTACCCAAGCTTGCGGGCCCTGCTGTCGTAGTTCTTTGAAGCCTCGATCTGCTTGGCTTCAAAGGATGTTGCTCCTCTCTTTGCAACATCAGCATAGCCCTTGAAATCATTGATGAGGAGCTGGTCAACCGTCTTGCCGACGCGGTGGCTCACCTCCTCAAGCATCTGCGTTCTCCGCTTTGCGGCTCTGAAGAGCTGGACGTCGTTGTTCTCCTTGGTGCTCCGTCCACAGCGCTGACACTTGATCTGCCCCTGCATCATGTCCTCGCCGCAGAGGCTGCAGTCCGTGTAGTGGACGGGCATCGCAAAGGTCTTGAAACGGACAACTGAGGTGTCGGCCGCGGGTTGCCCCGGGCAAGAAGCGGCCGTATCCTCATTTGTCTGCTCTTCTTCAGGATTTATGGCCCTGTTCCCCTCCGCATCGACCTGAAAGGCCTCGTCTGCAGTCACAGTGACGGCTCGCCTTGCGGCGAGCATATCGACAGTCGTTTGATTCTCCAATGCCTCAAGACGAAGGGCGTTCCTCCAAAGCACTTCTCCGGTCTTCGCGTCTGTGTAGTACAGAATGGAGTCATTGGGAACGATGTCGTTGGTCAGCATGACATCAGACTCGGAAAGGAAAAACACCACTCCGAGCTCAGTCGCATACTTGAAGTCGATCACAAGCTCAATGGGCATCGTTGCTCGGACTCCAGCATTATACGATGAGCTCTCTACCGGGTGGATGGAAAAATGGCTTTGCGAGCGGCCACTCTCCGTGGCACCAACGCCACCCGGGACCAAACCTGTCCTGACGATGTTCTCGGCTGCGTTCTTGCTTGTGCGATGGTATAGTTTGCCAGGGCCATCATCAACCGGTGAAAGTTGCAGACCAACCTTGCGAGCGTCCTCCGGGAGAAACTTCCCATAGACGGCCTTCGCAAGTGCATACTGGTTCCGGCTGATGTCGCCATCAGCATCGACGCTGCTGGCGTGTCCCTGACTGGCACGAACCTTGATGACAACCCACTCCTGGTTGTTCTCGGCAGCCGAAGGGTGCTTGATCGCGAGGACGGTGTATCTGCATTTCGGATCGAGTGCAAAAATCTTCAACAGCGTTTTGTACCCGATATTGCTGCGGGTCTTTCTGTTGAATTTGTCACATAGCTGATGGACGTCGACAAAATAGTTCTCATCGAAATCGAGTGGCCTCTGTTCTTGAAATCTGCCACGAAGCATACCAGATATGGTTGTGCACCGATCGGTAGAGGACGTTTCTCCCTTCATGAAGTTGGGCACCTTCAGGATCGTGCCCGGGAGAATCCTCGCCTCATACTCCTGGCCGCGGAAGATGACGGTTCCGCCGGGCTTGCCTGGCAATGCGCTTCCGGCAGGGGTTGCCCCCCGCACATCCGACGCCACCGCAGCAGTTGATGGTTTCGCCTGTACCTTAGGCGATGGTTTCGCCTGTACCTTAGGCGATGCTTTCGCGGTGAACTTGGGTGTAGCCGGAGCGGCCTTGACGCCAAGCGCAGCCTCAGCGGCACTCCCTTGCGGGAGTGCATCATCGTCATCATAGTCGATCTCCTCCTTGATTTCGACTTCCTCGATCTTTTCGAGGATGCGGCCCTTCGCGAGCTTGATCGGACGTTGAAGGCTTTCCCATGACTCAAGAGTGAGCTTCCTGTTCGCCTCATACTCGGCCAAAGTGTTGGGGTTGAGTCCAGCTTCGGCGTCATGAGAATATTCAAGGTACAACCTGACGTTGTTGAAATCTTCTTTGTGGGACTCAACGACAGCGACACACTTCATGACGTTGTACAACGACCACAGCCACTCCACCGTCGTGTCCATCATGTGATAGTTGTCAAGCCGGTCCTGACGAGATACCAAGAACGTCGACTCCTTCTTGCGAAGGAGCTTGTGCTTGTTGAGCGACTCATCCAACAACTTTTCCATGAACTGGTTGTAGATGGGCGGGAGCATATAGTACGAACCCTCGGTGTTGGCCAAGATCGTGATGTTTGCAATGCTCCACCAACTCCTGCACTCCTCAAGCACATCGATCGCCTTGGCGCACTTGTTGAACAGCTCGGGCCAGTGACCGTCTCCGCAACGGTATGGCCATTCGGGCTCATCGCAGATCCCACCACTGCCAACGAGCTCGTTCCCGGACCAGTACACCGTCACGTAGAAGTCGTGGTCCTTAAACTCAGGGCGCTTCTTCAAGTCCTTCATGGCGCTCTTCACTGTCCACGTGAGAAATGTGAGATCCTTTCCCCAACACATTCTCACCTCACAGTGGCTACAACCAGTGCTGCGGTTGTAGTTCATGTCCTGCGCCAAATCCGCCCTCTTGCGGTTCTTCTTGCCACCGCTGATGAGGGCGAGGCTGGAGTCACTCACAACAAGGTATACGCTATTCCGGCCACAGGTTGCCCCGGGCGTGGTGCGGCCAAGACCTTTGTCGTTAACGGCGCAGAGCGTATCCATGAGCTCCGGCGCGTAGTCAGCCGCCCACATAGCGCATGAACTCTGAAGGGTGGCCTGTGCTTCGAGGATCTGCTCCATTGTCTTGCGATCCTCAGGCCTCGTCTCCTGGAACAAGGTGTTCGACGTGAAGCTCGTCATCACACCTCGCCAGTACTCCAAGTTGCCCTGCTCGTACTCCCCGAGATTGTAAGCAGCCATTGCGGCTACCGGTGAGGGAAGCTTAAGAGCAACAAGTGCACGTTTTGTTGGTCTCTGAGCCGAGCTATCAGTGACAACCTGTTTCATGCTGTCAGCAAACTCAGAAAAACATTCATGGATCAGGTCAGTCATTTCATACGTGTAAGATTCAGCACGTTTGAGGGCCGCCCCCCTGGACTGTCCATGCTGATGATCCTTTGTGCACTTATACTGTTGCAGTTTGGCCAACGATTGACAGGAAGAAGCAATAGTCCATGACTTTTGCAACAAATTTCCATCCTTGTCAAGGACACCAAACATGCAACCATCGCAATTATACTTGACCATCTCATATTTCATAAGGAAATCATGCACGAAATAGTTCTTCCAATAACTGCAGAGCTTAGGAAGTTCCATGTTGATCACAAGCACAATGTCAAGCTGTCGAAGCATAGTGATAAGTTTGTCCAAACGCTTCAGCAGTTTGCGAAACAACGCCTTGTGCTCCTGGGTCTTGGCTTGACCTTCTTGAGTCTGACCATTGATATTGTTCCAGGGGCACCCACCCGTACACGGAAGTGAAGCATGAAGCATCACGCAGGGCGGCGTTTTGGACTTGACATTCTTCCTGAAAAGTTGCACCGCATCAAATACCCATTTCAATGTATCAGCAACCAACGCATTCTGACGCTCAGTTACTCTAAGCACCTTGCAACCAAATGCTGGTAATCTTGATTTGTCGCCGAGCTTGGAATCATCAGAACAGCAAAATTCGCACAAGAACCGATCATAGGTTTCATGCGTGGAAACGGCGGAAGCTTGCGCCTCGCTAGTGGGGGCTGGTTTGATTGTAATGTTTCCATCCAACTGCACCCACCGCACTCCAATAAGATTGCACGCGTGATCCCATTTTGCTTTGCTCGTAAACGGCTTGGTCAAGATGTCCGCAACCTGATACACAGTATTGACATTGACGAGATTGAAGAAACCTTTCGTGAATTGTTCTCGAAGCCACGCCAAAGAAGTTCTTTGAGTTCTGTCAGCATGACGAAGCTGCGCGGAATTTCCAGTCTGAATGATGTGAATTGTTGCTTGGTTGTCTTCACAAAACGCAACTTTAAACTTCTCATTCAAATGAACATTCAATCCGCGAAGAGGTGCTATTGTCCTTTCATGCTGCTCAAAACCACCATACCGAATCTCGTCCAACTCGGGGTCGACATAAACCAACACGGGATTGCCCCCCTGACCGGAGTTGTCCCGGCCTGGAAACGGAATCGGCTTGGCGTTGCCACCAGCTGGCTGCTTTTCCTTGGGAATTCCCACAGCACACTCATGAGTGAAAGCGTTGGTAAACCTTGTGCTCGCACGGAGTGATTAGCAGCAACAACTTCGGCTTCAGTTGATGACATAGCAGTACTTGTCTGCTTCTTCGAAAACGCATTGATGGGGTAATACGCGTTAGGGCCAACGATGACCGCCACACAGCCAGTAGTCGACCTTGAGTCGAACTCACCTGCATAGTCAGCATCTCCGAAAACCCACAGTCGACAATCCAGCAAACTGTCCCCAATAAAACATGACATCCTGTGATTGAGGGTCGAATTGATGTAAGCAACCAAACGATGCAATCCCTCATCACAGTCTTTGGACCATTTTGTAACGCGCGAAGCAAGTGACTGAGTTGCTCGAAGAAGATCATATCTCGCCATTCTTGCAGCAAAAAGAATCTTCATCAAAACCCGGCTTGCTATGGGTTGCAACTTACCAGTTGGTTCTTTCTCGCTCTCACGCGGAAGCGCTGTCCTCATTTCATGAAACGGGGTCGAAACATTCTTGAGGGTAGCACGAGAAGTCTTCGCAAGCTCACAATAAGACTCAACGCATGAATCCAAGAAATCGGCCATGTCATAATGGACGATGTTGACGGGTGTCTTCATGCAACCGTCTTTTGGGTGATCCATGTCGATGAGCTCCTTGAACTTGGACTTCTTTGACTGTTTCTTCGCAGCAGTTTTGTTTCTCATTGCTGCCGCGGCTGCGTGTCCTCCCACCTGGTCGGCGTAGCTGAAAACTGTGCAGCCGGTCCACCAATTCTTCTCCTTGACATCGGCTTGTGCTTTCCACGAGTCCTCGAGATACTCATATGTGTTGCCCTTTGCGACACAGGTCACGCGGAGATCCAGCAGTCCCTCAAAGTTCTCGGGGGCATACCTTTTCCTTCTAGGATAAAGATGGTGTCGAACCCAAATCTTTTCCTCAGGGAAATGCTCCCAATAATCTTCCGTTCTGTGAGGGACGGCAGGGCTTGCGCTCTGCTTTTCGAACACATGAGCAAATGGGTGATGTTCTTTTGTCAATGTCACCTGATTCTGCTCCACATGTTCGCAGCCAAAATACCTTCCGAGCGACTCCGGCGTGTCCATCTCGATTGCAGACTCGATGTTCTTCCACCCTTTTGCCAAATTAGCAGTTGGGCCAGCCAGCTTGAGGTCATCTACGTAAACAACCAACAAAAGCTTGAGCTCATCATGGAAGAATACGCTTTGCCAAATGCCTTTCAACAATGGCCTCCACTTGTTCTTTCGAAGACCAGTTTCGAAATGGTTCTCCCACAAGCCACCGCTGTCAATGTGACCATACAATGCCAAAATCAAAGGTGACAGTGGATCATTGTACTTGCCAATCCATTCTTTGGGCCAACGGTCTCGTGGAAGTCTCACCCATGTAGTGATACCTTCGAACAATGCCTGCGTGTATGCCTGCTTTGCATCCCCCTGCTGCTTACCAAATCCGGGCTGAGAACCGTACAGGTCAACAATCTTGCCTGCTTCCATGCTCGCAGGGGAAGAACCAAGTTCAGCAAACATCGCTTGCTCATAGTTCTCATCAACAACACGGTTTCCTTCGAAAACAGTTCTGCCTTTATACTTTCGGCTGGGGTCGCCCACAGCGAGCTCGCTTCCCTTGAGGTAACACGCCTCAAAGATGCGGGCTATGTGGGCCTTTTCCCCCTTTGCCTTGGCTTCGGCAATGACTGTCTTGCATTCTTTTACCCGCGACTCGTCCCAGGTACCTTTGCTTCTGAGCTTCTCCCATTCGACGTCCAAAGCCTTCTTTGCCTCAGGAGTGTTTGCAACTTCCGAGCGCGGAATAAGCCTTGCAACTGCCGCAGTCATCAACAAAGCATTGACCAAATCCTCACGGTTGTCTTTGATATGCTCTTCAATAACTGCAGTGACACACGCTCGATGCTCATGAACAGTCTTCCCTTTTTCGTTGACTGTGACAGGCATCGCAGGAGCAAGCATTTCGGGAATAGCTGATGCAACGGCTGCCGGCGACGGGAGCTTAGTGACTGTGCCCCCCTGACCATGAACAGCATGATTGGGCTGAACACAGACGGCCGTGGCAGCTACGTCTGCAGCAGCTGGCTTTGCATCCTTCTTCATCGCGAGCTCTTTGCGATACTCCTCAGCAACACGAGCGCGTTCTTTGGGAGAGGCAAGTTTCCACATATCTGATGGAATACCAGGTGGACGACTTGACTTTCGGGCTCTCACCAAACGAAAACCATCCCATTGAAACCCAGGTGGAACTGCCGACCCATCCGGCATGTGATCGGGATCGTGATCAGCAAGTCCCTCGGCAGGTGCGGGCGGATCTTCCATCAAAACCTCCTCCAGCACAGATACTTCGCCAGGCTGCAAATATGACTCCGGCTCATATTCTAATTCGTCCGGAGAACACGGTTTGTCGTCGGCAATAGCTTGCTTTGCGGGAAAAACAAACGTCTCATCAAGCAGACTGAACTCATACTGCTTGACGCGGAGGGGATTAATGTCACCCGTCCGCAACTTGTCCGGCAAATTCTTGAGCGGCAATACCAAAATTTCATGGGCGTAGGTAAAGCCAGGTTGCACATGATAGCCAACAAAAATGCCGACATCCGAAGTTGGCAGAAACTTGGACTGCTTCGAATCGACGCGCTGACGATTGATCCAATACGACAATTTTGCGCCAAATGGAATCTTCGTGTCAGGAAACTCATCACCAAAACGCAAAGCCCACGGCGACTTATCCTTGTCATCTGGAATTGTAACATTGAGAGCAAATGCATGATGTTGAGCTGCCAAAGGCCAAAGCTCAACCGGCAAACCACTTTGAAACAGATTTGCTCTTGCTCCCTCCAGAATTGTACGAATCTCGCGCTCGATCACCCCGGAAGATTGACTGACATATGGCTGGCTCAGCACGTGTCTCCAACCCATACTCTTTACTGCAGCTGCAATTTCGCCAGAATTGTCAGAATAGAAAATCCCAACATGATCATCTGGCTTCGTGAAATGTTGAAATGCACGAACGCAACTGTCAGCATCTTGCCTTGCTGAAGGGTAAAAATACCGGAACTGCGTGAACACATCTTTCACGACCAAAGCATTCCACTCGCCCTTGAACCCGTACGTCTCATCATTTGAAATGACGTGGTCAGCAGTCACATGATCTCCAAATGCTTTTGCATCCACCGAAGAAGATCCATGTCTGCGACGAGCCTGAGGTGCTTGCATCTTTGATCGCACACACGTTTCGCAAAAGGGGTTCTTGGGCCTGTGAGTGAAAAGATGCTCTTCACTTTTGGCCTCACGCATCATCATTTCTTTTGAACGCTTTGACATCGGTTTTGGAGCTTTCGCAACCTCAGGGTTGTCCTCCAATTCCGGATCAAACTCCGGTTCCAGCGGTTCAGCTTCATCAGGGCGCAATGGAAACGATGCAGCATCCGGCGGAGGTTGCCCTCCGCTTGAAGATGAAGGCACTTCAACGCCCCCGATCTTCTGATCGGATGCAGCAAGAGCAACAGGCATAGCTGATTCAGAAGCTATGACCTCGCACTGATCGTCAACATAAGGAACTCGCCCATCGAGCTTCAATATTACCGCTTTCCCGTCAGGTCGAACAAAGTACGGAGCACTGTTCTTTCTCCATACGAAATCGTACCCCTTTTCCAAACATCTTTGACCAACAGAAAGTACAGCTGGTGTGCTCGGCAAAACATACGGAGTGACGACCTCGTTCAACTGATCAATGGAGAAGTCCGCAATCTTGTCTGCACAAATTGATCCATTTGCTGTTGAAAGATTGATTGGAGTCAATGCAGGATTTATCTTCTTTTGAAGTGTAACTGCACGCTCAGAGTCGACCAGATCTTGTTCACTACCTGTGTCGACAATCCACTGACGAAGCCCTGCTGGTGCTGGCGTAGCAATGTACTCCGGCACATCGTCAAGGTTCATTTCATCATCATCAATCCAACAGCCAGGACAATATAAACCGCAATAAATTGGGTCATTGTCATCATAGTATTCGCAATAGAACCCACAAGGCGCGTTGTAGTTTGCATGCATCAAGTCAACAACCCCTTCCAGAATCAAAGCTTTGTCTTTAGCATCGCTCAGATCCTTGGGATTTGAGCCAGGCGCACAACCATCATACCACACAACCTCAGGGTCATTCGGCTTTGGAGCACATGATAGGCATAGCCCATTGGCCTCGATCTCGACGATCTCGACATTGTCTGCGAATTTCACGCATCTGCGGGTATTGGAAACATCTGTACTGCAAATGAAAATTGTTTGCCCAGTCCAGTATTGCTCCAAACCTTCATCAGGATCCGCCCAGAAATCACCAAACACTTGCTCTTTGCCATTGATGTTGGCTTTGGTGATGCGCTGATCCAATAAACGTTCCAGCGAAATCGGAAGGTCTTTTGCACTCTTCGGATCATAAAGCGCTTTTCGAGGCATCACATGGTGTCGAATATTCATCTCGTTCACCGAGTCAACTTCCCAGAAATCTTGCTTTGGGCGGCATGCTGCGAGGCATGCACTGGTCTCTTTCACCCTCAGACACACAGCGGCTGAGGACTCGCCCTTTTTGCTCTGGGATCGCTTCCTCCCTTTTCCCTTTGGGGTGGGAGACCTACCTCTGCTGGCTCCTTTCTTTGGGCTCGGCTTATCTGTCGCTGGTGCAGCAGACCGAGTCTCATGCGAAAACGCACAGTTGTCTCCACGAGTGCATTTCCCCTGACCGCCTTTGAAAAACCTGCAGGGAATCTTCTTCAGCTCCGCTCTCTTTCTCGATGCCGACCGATCCCTGTCTCTCGCTTGGCTGTCAGAGCGCCCCCGACCTTTTCCTTTCGGATTTTGGCTCGGGGGTCTTGGGTCTTTCTCATGCTTGTAAATGCAATTATCCCGAGTGCACTTGCCTTTCTGAAAATCATAGCAATACCTGACCGCTGACGGATCTCTTGCACGCCCAGGATTTGCATTGGGAGCTGGAGCACCGACCTTCTGATTGTGAGCTCGAGCAACACGATCACGATTTGACTGCAATCGCTCCCGAGTCAAAACATCACGAACGGCTTGAACAAGAAACTCGTAGCTCTTGTCATACGACCCATCTTTTGCACGCTCGTATGTGTCGAGGTCATACTTGATCTTGCGACATCCACGAATCTGTCGCAAGAAAATGTCCTTCAAGACGTGCTGCTCCGGAACGATCTTCATGCCAGCAATGACGGAATCCCAATTCTGAATAAAGGTCATCAAATCATTGCCATGAAGTACCACCTTCAACAAATCTTCAGTGGAATACAACGCTCCGGCCTCCTCTGCTCAAACATGAGAAGAACTTGACGTCCACGGACAACTTTGTCCAAAGCAGCTTGTTGCTCCTTGTAGGTGAGGATCTGCCGACTAAGGTCGCCCCTAGCAATCCGCGACAAGGCCGCAAGAAGCTTTGTATCCAACGTTTCAAACTGCTCTGGATCTCCAAGCTCTAACATGAGATTTTTCTTGTCCTCCCGGTTGACGTACACCTTGTTAACCCAGGTGAATGCAGCATCAGGCCGATCTGAAGCAGCCCGAATTTCTTCGCGAGTAGCCGTTTTCCAGGCTCTATAGGTCTCAGGAGTGGGAAACTCACTCAGCCTCAGCGAATCGGCTTCCTTTGCTTTCGGCCGATCATGCTGATTCCGGACGAAGCCGAGGAGGGCCGCACGGAACTCCGCCTCAGTGGTCTCGGGACCAGTCAACCGATCAATGTTCGGCTGATTTTGCTGACTTCGGCTGTTCTCTTGCTCCGAAGACCGTCTCGCATGATCTTTGATATCAAACTGCATTGCACCAGAAATAGGATCAGTCCAACTCTGCTGTGGAATAATCTGTGGCATAGTTCCAGAAGTTTGTGCATTCTGCGTTGGAAAAAGACGCGGATCATCAAAGATACTTCCCCTCTTATCGAAAAACGACTCCGAACTGACGTTCTGTACACTTGACGCAGGCTGAGGATCTCCGCGCACCATTTCACGCTGCGCCTTTTCGAGATCGTTCCTCAGACGCTCAACGGTGTCGTTCAGCCCGTTGATCGTGTCCTGCATGGCGTGATTCTCCGCCAAAATACTGTCTCTCTGCTCACCGACCGCCTTCTCCGAGTTCTCCATCACAACAGTCTCAGCATGTAAGCTTTGTGCGAAAGCGCTATACTGTGCCGTTCTTTGCGACACAGCTTCGTTCACTTCGGCAGAAATTGCTCCCCGCATCTGGCCAACCTGGGCGTTGAAGAAAGCGCGAGCCTCTGCGAACTGCTCGTGCAGCTCAAGGGTCCGACGGTTGTTCTCCTCGTCCAGGCGATGCACAGTTTCCGCCAAATGAGCGCTATATTCCGCCCTTGTAGCATCCATAGCAACGCGATGTAACGTGTTGGCCTCTTCCCTAACAGCGTCACCCGTGTCGTTATGCACATGCATGATGTTCTGGGTGGCTTGGTAGTTTGTCGCGAACCCGAATACGTTTCGAGGATCGCGAGGGTCAACAGGACCTGTAGGTGCAACTGCACCATCACCACCGTCACCAACTTCTCCAGATATATTGTAAATAATGGGCAAATCTCCGGATGCCATGGCGATCTTTGTACAAGCCTTTACGGCTGATAACCTGTGTTATCAAGCCTAGGCCACCTAAGGTAATACCTAGGCAAGCAGCAAACCGTTGACTACTTTTCACACTGCTGATAGTGCTCTTGAAGTCTGTAGCGGCGGAGCATGTACAAGGTACACTCATGCACAGGGTTGGAACCTGAATCCACAGATGCTTGGCAGGTTTTCCACATACGTCACATGGAACTCCTCCGAGAGAATCACCCATGTTCACGGAATACCTATTTGCCAGTGCGGATGAGCTCATGAATCCAAAATCACTGTGACCAGTCGACACCAAGGCCTGTACCATCCGTCGCATCTATTGAACATCCTGTCGATGTCATCCCGATCCAGGCCAGCCTTGGTCATCTCCTCCCTGGCCGCCCTCGTGTCATTCGGGTTCATGATGCTTGGAAACCTTGCTGCCAGGACCTGAAATCTCGACTTCTTGTGTCCAGATTCCTGCCACTTGATCACCTCCATGATGCCCATGTATCGTTTTGCTCTCGAAGTTGTAGGTGGGAATATGTCGCAATTTCGGTCGTCAATGACTGTCGACCCATCCACCTTCATCGCATCTGAAAACACTTCCTCGGCAATTGCCGATTTTGTGCCGAAGGACTCTGCATAGGTTGTGAGATAGCTGGTTTGCTTGATCTTTCGTAGCAAATACCGAGCGATCATCACCAATCCTGCATAGTGGAGCACCGTCAAAAGGAGCAACACAGAAATTGACGCTCTTGCCAAGCTGCATCACATCCACCTGCTCAAGGTTGGGAAAGTAACTGGGGTCAACACTAGACGCATACGCCCATGGCATATGCACGTTACTCACGTCGCCATACTTCGGGATGTAGCATGGAATGGTGTCACATCCTCGTTCTAGCGTCGTCTTGAACGTTCTGTTGTCCCCGCACGGATTGCGGGTGAGGTCCACGCCACCGCATTGTAGCTCTCCTCCCTCAGCCGTGTCAGCCATCTCCACCAAGTTGATGGTATATCTATACATCTCAATTTCGACAAATCTTTGTTGGTGTTTACTTCAGTGGGGTTTATATCCTGGGGGTTTTTCCCATGGAAAAAATGCGAAAAAGTGAGAAATTATGAAAAAAGGTGGACATTTCTGAATCAGGACACATGGTCAACAACACCAAGCAATGAGGCTCAACAAGTAGTTTTGTCTCGTTTGGCGCATGACGACATGATGTCTAAAGTCTTTTGTCAATACCGACTGGACACACAACAGCTTAGTCGTGACTGTCTTGTTGTCACTTGGTGGGATTGACAGACTGCATTGGCTGCATGTTGCTTCCACGATCCTTCTGAGTTACAGAGGCTGTTCTGTTCAGTCATGCTGTCTGTCTTGATTGACATTTGCATGAACAATGTGGCTTTTTGCGCCCTGCGCTTCGCCAACTTCAGCTACCTGAGTGCCTGGCCGGCCTGTTTATTCTGAGCGTGCTGCATTCTGCATTGGTGCAATTCTCTGTTTGAGTGTTGCAGCTTAGCATGGTACTGGCTGACCTCTGCAGAAATGACTGGACCCCAAATTCAGTGTGAGGAATAGCTTGCTCTCTGTGTGTAATGTTGCCCCCGTCCCCGCTCAATGGCTCCAGCGGCAGCTGTCTGTCTGTCACTGTCTGTCCTTGTCATTTGTTTGCTTGTTTGCAGTAATGTCAATGCCAGTGGGGCGCGAAGCCATCCGCAATGCTCTGACGTGGAACTTGGAACTGTTGTCGGAGATGACAGCATCCCTGGACCCGGAAACAGACCTTGCGGTGTCGCCTGGCCATGAGTGAGTCTCTGATGCTTGCAATGCAAGTTGTTTCACACACTGTACTTGCTTTGCCATTCTAGCACTTGTGACTGAGGCTGCAGTCATCTGTTTGCTTCATGTCCCGGGCCTTTGCAATGCCAGAGAACGCCATGCCGAATCACAGATGCATACATTGAAGGGGATGATGCAGGCCTTCAGGCTCTTTCTAACAAACTCAGGATGGATGGAGGCATCAAAGTCACTGTCGAACAGTGCCAGAAGCATCCAACTCTGGCGACACTTGGCTTTAAAGCTTTAGTGAGTTGCCAATGGGCCAGCCTATTGAGGTTTTGGGTTGCCAACCTGCATGTTGCAGCCATGTGTCAAGCCACACAGGACGGCCTTGGAGTACCACATTGACTACTGCAAGCAACAGATTGCGGAGGTGCAGGGGTCGGCTGTTCCCCCGGGCTGCGAAGATCCGCTGGGTTGGCAGTTGGAGAAGCTGAATGAGGCGCAACTGCGTGCCGCTGTAGCCAGCACTTGTCCTTCACATGTGTGTCCCCCGTGTTTGCTTGACACTTGGCCTACACTGTGCGCAGTCTGGCTGCCTGTGTCTTCTTGTCCCAATTGGTGGCCTGTACTATGAAGCAGTCCCCTCGTACAACGCCGACGTTGGTGACACCTTTGTTGAGCGTGGCGCCCTCAGAGTGACTCAGATCTGTCATTTTGAAACCTACTGTCACTGGTGTCTCTTGGCATTTTGTCTGACCATGGTGTTCTGAGAGTGGGGCAGAATTGTTAGTGTTAACCTGCAGTATCCTGCAAATGTCATGAAAGCACAGCTGGAGCGGGCCCGCCATGCGAGAGTGTGCAGACAAAAACCTGCAGTCATTTGTCTCTTGGGTATGTTTTCTGGATATGTTGGCTGAAACTACTTAGTGTTCACGTGATACAGTTTTTTCATGTACTCATGGCAGATAATCTGTGCTGTGCATTTAGCCCGCAGGGGACCACTGCAAGTGTGTGTGTGTGTGTCACATGTGTGTGTGTGCACGATGTGGCTTAGTCTTCGTGACAGGTGTGTGTTCAGTCATTTTGTGTGGCTGTAACCAACTCCACTGCTTGCTCTGTCAGATTGTCTTGTCATCTCAGGTGATGGGCAGATTGTCGTTGCAGTGTCAGGCCTTCATCTTAGGCGTAGAGGGGCGCCGTGAAGCCAGCTGCAGACTTGACTGACTGGGAGGTCACACAGCAGTCATTTGTCGGAAATGTTGTCTGCAAGTCATCCCTGTCAGTCAGTTGCAATTTTGAAACAGCTCTACACTACTACTCTGGCGCTTTCGGGTGAAAAGTGATACTGCTGTGGCTGCGCATTGCGCCCGTGGAAAAACAGTTGAGCAAGGCCCGACATTTCTCTGTCTGCCAGGTCATGCGGGCCAACATGTGCTGGTCCTGGTGGCAGGCAGGCTTGTGCTCCTGCTTGGCTTGTCTGTGCTGGGTGTGTGGCAATTTGTCAGGAGTCATTCTGTTTGCCAGCAACCTTTCACACCAACACACTGCCTTGTGCTTGAAGGTATTTGGTTCACCAGGTGCACCGCCGTTTGTCTGGCTGGCCCGGGCCTGAGGCGCATCTACCCATCTTCACTAGCTGTTTGTCACTGGCACCTACGTGTCTTTTGTCTTGTGGGTCGGGGTTTATGGGATATTTAAGTGTTCTTCTTGACTCGCTTTGACTTGACAGTTGCCATTTTGTCAGCAGGAGCCAGGCCTTGGTTCATGGTGTGCAGTCACATGCCCCATGAATTTGCAAACCCAGGTGGGTCATTTGTTTGCTGCCGCTTCAGTCACGTCATTGTTGTGAAGGACTGGGTCATGTCTGCCTGCAATTTGCGCAGAGCCATATCATGTGCAAGCACTGACGTTGATGCTTGTGACAACTTGCCGTGTTCAGCCAGCAACAAGTTGGGTCAGTCATGTCTCATGTTTTCACACACAGACACAAGACTGAATCATGCTAATGCACAACTATGCAATTCATGGCTAGTTAGTAACAAAAGACAACAGAACCAGCTCTGATCCTGTCATATGTCAAATCTGCCGGACTCCTGCGCCGTGGACTTCTTCAAGTCGGTCGGTGGCCCGTGCCTGGAGGCGTGCGAGTACCTCACACGGTGCTGTGGCTGCAATGTCGTTGTCATGTCCTGTCCTGTTAACGAGTTGAGGTTGACAAATGACATTGCTGCATGAGGCATTGGTTTGTGTGCTGTGGGAAGTTGTGATCAGTATGATTGTCATAATGATGGTTGATAGATGGATGAAGCATGATTGCGATTTCTCGGGTGTCGTTGCAAGCCTGAGGCCATCGCAGCAAGTGCTTTGGACTGAAGATTGCGTCGGTTGGAAGGGGGTGTGTTGAGTATTAAGTGTCAACAGTGGGGGCTGAGGGCGTCTCCAACTTAGGCATTCTACCTTTTGTACCAGCTGAACAAGAGCGAGGCCGAGGAGATAGCGTTGCCAGACTGCATTTTGCTTGTGCGTTCCTTTTGTCGTGTCATGTCATATGTTCTTGTTAAGAATTTAGACTCTGGCACAGTGGTGACAGTTAAATAGTCATGTGTCAGGTCCCACTTCTTGTCCAACTGGCGGCACATCCGTGCGTGGGACGGCTGGGCTTTAACATCTGCTCGCACAAGGATAGAGCAGCACCTTGCTCAATGACTCAAGCAAATGCGTTATCGGAAAGTCGCCAAAACTACTGAGGATAGTTAATTATGGCCAGGTTGGTCCGGTGTCAGTAGCACATGTCGATTGTGCAGTATAATAAGCTAGTTGCAGGTCTGTCTGTGCTTGTGTGCAGTCATATGTCAAGCTTGTGCAGTCAATCAGCTAGTTGTTGTTCAGTCAGGCTAGCTAATTGCACTGTTTGGACTTCTGGCTCTTGGTGCAGTTCAATCAATGAGCTCGTTGACTGTTTGTAGTGGGTTCAGTCACATCTCTGGCTTGTGCAATTCAGTTAGCTTGTTTGTTTTATGTTTGCATGGGCAATTCACTTAGCTAGTTAGTTGTGGCCACAACAACCTTAGGTACAATGTCTCAGCCGGATTCCCAGACCACATCAGCTTCCACCATGGTGAGGGAGAAAGGCAATGAGCAGCAGGTGGATACCAAGGACATGAAGTACAGCAGCCCCCACCACATTGTAGATCTGGGTGGGCTTGTCTTTTGTCACGAAAAAGTGGCTTGGCTTCAGTTACCAGTGTGTCGTGCTGTCATTATTTGGGCACTCGTTGGTGTGTTTGGCTGCCCTGTTCATTGCTGGCTGAGGTTTTGGCCCTAACGTGAGAATGATTCTGTTTGATGATTGGGCTTGAAAAGTGTCTATGGGCAAAGCCATTTGTCCAACACAGCTGTTTGCAAACAACATGCAACAACAAAACCAGAGCAACTGGCCCTGAGGCAATTGACTCATGGCTCCGAGGGGTGGTCAGGGTGCGGGACTCCACGCACCATTATCAGTGGCCCCGCACTGTTTGCCTGGCAGGGTATGGAAAGACCCACGTGCAACAGCCACCTAAGGCGCTGGTTTTTTGTTGTGCAGCATTTGTGATTTTCGCGTGTCAGCCGCCCCCATGTGCCAGTGCTAGAACAGTGTGTGTGTGTGTGTGAATGTGCCCCTGCAGTCTTTTGTCGCAATCGAACGCTTCGAGCTTCACCACGCTGGCCATTTGGCCTTCCTGCATCCATCAGTCAGCTGGGACCTTTGCGACCGCCTTCGTGTTTCGTCGCTTATCTTGATTCATGTGTCATGTGTCTAGTAGTTGCAGAGTTGGCAGTCATGATTCGATGAGGCATGACTGCCTGCCGCTAAGGGAAAGCAGGAGCGCGGGCAAGGGTGGCTTCAGGTCTGGTCATATGTCTGGTTTGAATGTGGAGGTCATGCGCCAAGTGCCCAGGCTGGCACTGTAAGATGTTGTGAGTCATGTGTCACAGGTGGTGCTAGTTGTTACTGCGATATGTGCGCCTTTGCCGAGGTGTATAACCACCCAAGCTTCCCTGAGCTGCTCTATGACATCCTGTCCAACCCAGCCCCTCTGGTCAGGTGTGCAATTGCTATTGATGAGTTTGTGTTGCCCAAGATGGCTGTAGTAATGAGTGTGTTGTTCGTGAGTCCCGGGAGCTGTGTGATTGAAATTGCCATTAGTCATATTGGACCATTAAATAATGTGATACAGTTAGAATTTGCAGCTCGTTTTTGCTTGTGTTGTGTAAGTGTGGCTCTGCCCACACATGACCATGCAGTCAATTGATTGGCTCTGGTAAGATAATTAGTTAAATCAGCAATGTGTGTTTCCTCATGTCGTTTTGTATTCTTGGCAAGTTTTGAGCACGCGCTTTGAATGGTGGCTAGGGGGGTCTGTGTTGAGTTCAAGCTGCACGTGATTGGATTCCATTCAGGATCTTTTGTCAGCGAGGGTTCCATCGCGCCTCTGCAACACTGGTACTGGTCTATGTCATTCTGTCTGTGCCTTGGCTGAGTTCTTTGGTGCGTGTACTGCTGAGCCAGAAGCCTTTGAGGGTTAGTCATGTTGTTCCAGGCATGTGGCGTGGACGTTATCCCGGTCCTCCAGGTTGGGGAGAACCCGCTTGAGCAGATTGAAGCTGCTCATAAGGGCCTCTGTGGGAAGGCTGAGTGTGAGCAGCATCTTGCCAAGATATTAAGTGATGCGCTTAGTTAGAGCAGATGTCTTTTTTGTCAGTCAATGCTCACCAGGATCCTCCCCGTCATTCTGTCCAACATCCTCCAGACGACGAGGGACAAGGCCTGCTCTTGCTGGGAGCAGGTTGCAGAAGCAGCGATGTGGGAATGGTGGTCACAGTGGGGTGACGTTGAGTGGCTTGGTCAGACCAATTAATTGTCATTGATGTTTTTGATGCCATTAAACTTACACACATGACTCAACGTCTTTGAAACATGTCAAGTCATCCAAGGTTTTTTCCTGGCGATGTGGACGCAGCTCCCTGTCCAACAAATGTGATGAGGGACAGCCATTGACAACAAACACGATGTGCCTGTCAGGACTGTGAACCCTGTGTGTTGTTGGCAACTCATCCAAGGCCAACATCGTCGTTTGTCAGGCACCCACTCCGGCGCTGGCAAAGACACCCCCTTCTTGCCTCATGTCCACAAGGCCCAAGGCCAAGGCCATGCCGGTGGCGGGTCTGTCACCCCCTCCTCCACCGCCGGGCCCGCCACCAAAGCCCATACCGCCCATGGGCCCACCGCCTGTGGCGCGGGAGCGGAGCAGGTCACCTGCTCGGGACCTGGTCATGTGTCCTGGCTTCAACTTAAAGAGTTAGCTTCCATAAATACATTGCGCTGTGCTGGCCGTCAGTCACTTGTGACTTTTGCATCCTTGAGCGTTGCTCACCTCAGGATCGAGATCCTCCGGGACAACCGGGTCTCGCAGACAACGGTGGACTTGTTCTTTCGGCTGAGCGAGGACTTCGACGCATCTGTTAGCCGGCTTCGTCAGAGTCGTTTGTTGAGACTTGGCTGGTTTATAAAGCTCAGGCAAATCTAATCAAACACATGTGTACAAATTGTGACTAACAGCTTCGAGTGTCTGTCGCCTTGTGTGTTTGGATGCTTGGGTCAAGTCCAGGCAGGTTACTTTTACAGCTTTGTCTTCTGTCCTCAAAGCCAGCAAGATGGGTTGTAAGAAGGGAAGTGCTCACCCGCTCAGCCTCACCCACTTTCTTTCGGTTTAGCCACGTCATTCCTCTTCATTGTTTTTGGTGCAGGGCTTGTGCCCTCCCCCGGCAACACCTTTGTCACATTTGTCAGCAAACCTGTGACTCCAATCCAACATCTCTGGCGCCCTTTCCTTGTAGCATGGTCTTGTTGCCAAGTGCTTGGGCAGAGCCTTGCAACACATGAATTCAGATGTTTGGTGAGATGTGGTAGTGAGCCCTTTGTGAACTAACTTGATGCCAGTATTCAGCATTTGACACATGACAGGGAGAAGCGAGCCTGCGGTTTAAGTTAAAGTTTGATGGTTGAAGCTCTTGCGCAATTTCAAATTTCTTCGACGCCGATCCCTGAAAATCTGGTTGGGCTGGGTCATGCTTGTCTGTGTTGTGACACAAGGGGTTCCCTATGGGGTCCAGTTGTCAAACAGGGTAGGGCATTTACTTCATTCATACTCTAGCTTCTGGGCAACGCGGATGAAAAGGTACTTTGCGCTGTGTATTCTGTGCAGCACGGAGGGCTAACTCCAAACATGGCCAGGTGTAGTTATTCTCTTAGCAACTTGCTGCACTGTGCACACCTGCTACTTGATCACACAAGACCACTCGGGGCTCTTTTAGCAGGATGGGGCACCTGTCGTTCAATTTGATTGTCTGGGGACCAGCTGCTCAGAATGATGGGGGATGCAGGGCGCAGGTCAAGTTGCTCAAAATCTGGCAGGGCATGTTCCATTCAATGTGGAAATTAAAGTGGTTGTTGGTCTTCTGCTGTCAGTGAGTGTGGGTGCTTTGTCATTTGCAAATGGAGCATATTACCTTTGTCACGCAGAAGCATTCATGTTGCTAAGATGCAAATGCTACTACTCGACACATGACTGCTGTTTTCTCCTTACCTGATTGTGCTTCAAAAGCCCATTGACTTGTTCAGAAAGCCTGCTTCACACTGAGGACAAAGCTCTTGCAGAAGGAGACAAGTAATGCAGACGCCTACCTTGCCAGCTGCATCAGTGCCTTGGGACAGATTATGTTGTTCTGCTGCCTTTGCCCTTTCATCTCGTGCATTTTTTGTGAGTGATTGTTGACTGTTTGTGCAATGCCTGCACTGCCAAGGCCGTGAGTTCAAAGTGCTCCGTCAGCACACTCGTGATCGCCAGCAATGATCCAGCGGATGTCGTGTGTCTGTTTGGGAGACCCTGCTGTCAGTCACTATTGTCCAATGTCTTGATGCCTTGGGCAATGCATTCTGGTGGAAACAGCGCTCTAATAAAGACACAGCATCCTGCTGCTGGATCAGCCCCAACTGAGTTTGAATGAACACGAGCACCAAATCGGTTTGCTTTTTTGCGAAAGCCGCTGCAAACCAAACGCTGAGCTGGCCAGTGAGAAAATGTGTGTGACCAGTGAGCTCGTGCTTTGCCGTTTGCTAGTGAGTGACTCATTCTTGCCTGCGATTGCTGACCTGGGCACAGCTGGCTTTTTGCTTGCAGGACTGTCTGCGTCATGTTTCTTCAGTGCCAGGCTTAGTCTTTGATGTGCTGGAATGACATGTGAGCACTGTGTGTGGGCTGCAAGTGCAAATTATCACAATCAAAATTGGGTAGATGAAAGTTAGCAAGGGACCAAAAATAGGTGTGGCCGCCTTGTTTCTTTTCATTGATCATGGTTTTGGGTAGACTATTTTAATTCACCAGGGTTTGGTTATGCTCATATGTCACATGTGTCAGAGTGGAGTCATATGTCATGCGCCTGTCTGAGGCCACTCACACCAGCCATGCTTAGCTCTGTTTGACAGGCAAGGCATGTTGGTGAATCCTAGTTGTCACTCAAACAGTATGTCGGTCGAAAGTGTGCTGCAACTGGCAACTGAACCCTTACACCTTTCCCAAGTTTGCATTGAAATTGGAGAACATTTATTTTGCGAATGGGCGTGTTGCAAGCCAGCCATGACCAGTTTAAGCCAGCTGTATCTGTTGCAGCCTCACATCTCTCTAGCTCTCTAGCTGTTGTGCCTTGTTTGTTGCTTATGATGACAGGGATGAAAAAAGAGACAACACTCCCTCACGTGAAAGCTTTGGGAACTGATTTGGCCAAAGTATCCCTCAATTCCCTGAGGATTGAAAACCCAAACCCCTGCAGATTTGTTTTTGAAGTCCTTGAAGCCCCCTTCCCCTCTCACCGAGGATTAAAAAGTTCAACCCCTGAAGCCAGCCCATGTTGCTGTTTGAAGGAGTGAACCACACAAAGCATTTGAGAGGCGTAGGGGGGCTGTCACTAGACAAAAGACTTCCTGACCCTGCAATGTGGCACAGTGTCCAATGTTTAAAAATGGTTTGGGTGCGCTACAAACGACTGTGTGAGTGTGGAGCTCTGACAGGAAGCTCTGACAGGGCTACTCTCATTGACAAAAGGGCTTGCTTGGTGAGCAATTTCGGGCCCCAAGCGAGCTCAAAAAATCTCAAAAAATCTCAAAAAATCTCAAAAAATCTCAAAAAATCTCAAAAAATCTCAAAAAATCTCAAAAAATCTCAAAGCATCTCAGACCTGGGAATGCCAGTCAATTTAACTTTAGTATTGGTAATTTCTTGCCGGGCTGGAAAATCTCAAAAAATCTCAAAAAATCTCAAAAAATCTCAAAAAATCTCAAAAAATCTCGGAATACTAAAAATGAAATTGATTTTGCAAGTCTTGGGGGCAAAAAAATCTCAAAATTTCTCAATTTTTCTCAAAATTTCTCAAAAATTCTCAAAAAATCTCAGGAGATTAAACAGGAAACTGATTTTGCATGTTGTGGGAGCCTGAGAAATCGCAAAACTTTCAGAAATATTCTCAGGAGGCGCAGCTAGAGACTGGGGCTGGCTGCTGTGGTGTAAGAGGCCGGTACTTACCAGGGGTGGTGTGTGTTGTGAGTGTGGGCATGTGTGTGTGCAGCTGTGCCGCTCCCTGCTCAGGCCATGGCTGGCTGGATGTGCAGGACCCAATGAAGGCCCAGGCGCGAGCTTGCCTATGTCTAGAGCGCTTTGCGGCTAGTGACAAATGACATCTGCAGTCTTGTCTGGATGCTTGGGTCAAGCCATCTTACTTTTGTAGTTTTGTCTTTTGTCCACACAGTCATGGCCAAGAACAAGAAGGGTGCCAAGAAGGGCAGCAAGAGGCTGGTCGTCCCAAACTGAGTGAGGCATTGGAGCACATCAACCCAGCGCTTGACTCCACGTTGACGGTTGGTCTCACTGGCACAAAGGGCATGTTGCAGGTTGTCTATGTTTTTTGTCGCATCAAGCCAACAGCCAAGATCAGCGACTTGAGCCTCTTGGATGATTAGCAAGTTTTCTGCTGTTCTGTTGGCGCTTGTGTATTGATCTGGGCTTGGCGCGCAAACCCAACTCATGTGCTTTGGCTGGTGTCTTGTGTCTTGTGTCTCTTTGTCAGGAGTCTCCACCTACATGGACCTCTTCCAGAAGCTGAAGACTGCACACATGAGGGTCCTCGCAATGACGCAGAACTTTGAGGAGACTGTGGTCAATGCGCTGCCTCTTACCCTTGAGGACAGCTGGGTGGCCAGTCTGGCCGGGACCTACGGGTGGCAGGATGCTTGGATGGAGGCCCAGCCAGCCAAGCGGCGCCGGGAAACTCCACCATCCCAGGATCTCCCCAGTCTTGTGTCCGCGTCTAGGCCGGTGCCTCCCTTCACCCCTGCCGCCAGTCCTGCGTCTGCTCCCTTCACCCCAGCTGCTGGTCCTGTGTTTGCTCTGTCAGGAGTCAACACAAGGCCCAGTGCCAGGGCTGCTGGAGCCACTGCCAAGGCTGCAGCTGCGCCGGGACCGGAAGCCCATGCACCCCGTGTTGCTCTTGCGCCGCCTGCTGGTCCTGTTGCGGCACCTGCTGATCCTGCCCCCTTGGCGGCTCCTGACCCTGCACCAGCAGCAGATGCATCTCCAGGTCCTGTGTCTCCTCTACGCCTCCCGCCGCCGGCAGCAGCGGAAGATGATGGTGAACAGCCCATCTGTGTCATCTGTCATGATGTGATGGCCCGCAACACCGAGCAGGAAGCTTTGCACTGCGGGCACACATTTCATCGTGCGTGCATGGAAGAGTGGCGGGCTGTCGCTGGTGTGGCACGGGGCGCTTGCCCATTGTGCCGCCGGAGTGCATCGCCAGGCTGGCACATTGAGGCTGAGGCTCTTGATTCATAGGTCTCTGGTGTCGTTTGTCTATCACATCTCAGCAATGGTGTTCTCGCAATAGGCATGTCTGGTTTGCATATCACTTGCAAGTTACTTTCGAAGGCAAATGACTGGCTGTCACACACCTGTTTTGGAGCAACTTGCATATGACACGTGTCTGATAGGACTGTGGGTAGCATTTGTCAAATTTGATGTCCCTGCTGTGATTCATGGTCATTGAGTTGCTCATTCAAGCTGGTCAGCCACTGTGGGGTCAAGTTATATCTCTGCCCAGCCTGTTTCACACAGCAGTTGGTTTGTCTGTGTGCATGGCAGGTGGGCCTAATCCTCAAGCATTATTGTAGCGTTGCAGTGCTTCGCGCGGGGAAAAAGGTCTGGCAGCCAGAGAGATTGCGCAACTCCCATGTTGACCACTGCCTGCATCGATGGCCAGGTGTGGGCATCAAGAGTTGCCAGCTGCTCAGCTGAGTTGATGCAATGTCATGTATAGCAATTGCTGTGAGCTATGTGTCTCTTCATGCCCTGCTTGGCTCAAGGAAATCAGAAGAGAGGCTAAGTGAAATCATTTTTGCCAGTCTTGTTTTGTAATTGTAAATAGCAAGCAGTGGTTGCAATGGTTGTAATCCAGCTCAGCTTTGTTACTTGGCATTTGGTCAGTCGTGTGTCTGAACAGAAGATGGTGACAGTCAATGTGCCCCAACTGGTCCTGGCAGAGGACCTACAGCTGTTCCCATCACCAGTTGCGTATGATGCGGCAGACGGTGTCTGGTGGGATGTGTCATACTTATATGACAAGTTCAAGGACGCAGGTGGTGAGACAGGCACAGCCTACAAATTCTATGGCCAGATCAAAGAGCTGTGTCCGTCTTGTGTCCAGACCCGATCAAAGGACTCAAGGACAGCTGCCACTTTGTGTTGCTCATTTTTCAATGAGCTGCTGTTCCTGTTTTTGGCTTGGCTTGCCTGTCAGGACAGATTTGTTCGATGTGAACATAGCCACTACCTCAGCACTTTTCAAGCTCTTCTTTTTTTTCTCTGAGAAAGCCAGGGTCCCAGCCAAATCTGACCTTGCCCTGTCATTTGTCACCCGGGCTGCTGTCACATGTTCTGAGCATCATCGAGCAGCAGGTGGCTTTTCCATTGCTGGCAACGGGATTACTTTGGAAGTTGATTCTTTTGGCTGCGCTGTCAATTTCAAGAGCACCCTCAACAACCGACACTTGGGCCTTGCAGCAGCTTGGGGCTACTGGTGGGGCAAGATGCGCGAAGCTGCCATCCTTACCTCAGACTGGTCTGCTGGTCAGCTGTCATTTGTGGATGTGGCAATATTTCTTGCCAGTGTTGCAAAGTTTAGAAGGAAGCAGAATGCGTCAGTATGGGGGGACAAATCGCAAGAATGCTTGGGCGATCTGCAAGACATGGTCATTTCATATCTCGCCCAGTTTGTGGAGTCATATGCCAAGAATGTTTACCCGTTGCATCACAATGCCTGCGCTGCTGCGCCTTCTCGAAGGCCAGGTGTTGAAAATTCATGACTGAGTCCTGTGCACTTTGACATAGTTAGTTAAACATGCTGCAGCCATGACCAATGTGTAGTTGCCAAGTTGCCAGGAAAAGCTTCGCTCGAGATGGTGGCGTAGCTCGAAAGTACGTGGCTATGAACCTTCGGCAAATCTGGGAGTTCACCCAGGAGGCCCAAGAGAAGAACATGTCTTTGCAGACACTGGCCAAAGCCAAAAGTAAAGATGCAGCATGCGGGATATCTTCTACCTCCACTTACCGCTGGACAGCCAAACTGCTGAAGATGTACCACCAGAGGGTGCAGATGGGGTTCATGCACATTAACCACTTCTGCATTGCCACAGATGGCAGTATCCATTCAACAAAGGACACCCTTGTGTCTTTTGTCTATGCTCCTGAGACCGATGTGGCAGCTGCTGCCCCATCACAGCTCATAAGCCACGCAGGCAAAGTGCTTGTGCCAGGAGAGTTGGACTTGCCTCCTGAGGTGGAGGAACTTGCTGCGCAGAGGGAGGTTGAGCGAGTCCCTGCCTACCGGTTTCTGCAGGCAATATCCAACCAAATCAGTCAAGTCACACAGGGCCGCTTGAACTTGATGGACTTCAGGGTGCCAGAGTCGTTTGTCCCTTGCATTGAGCCCTTGCGGCCTGGAGATAGTCGTCAAGTGTCAGAAGACCAGGATGGCCAAGTCAAGGTTGTTGTCAGGCGTGGTGACATTGAGCATCAGCTGGATTGCAGGCAGCCTCACCAGTGGCCATCTCTGGTTCTGTGCATGGACCAAGGTGCAATTGGTATGGCAGCTGGCGCCTTCCTCATTGGTCACGGCTTTCTGTGTCACATGTCTTTTGACAAGATTCACCGACTGCAGCGGGATCTTGCACTGGCAAGCACTGTGGCAAGGACTTCTGTCAAGCCACTATGTTCACCTCCTACCTATGGAGTGTGAATTACAAGCCTTTCAATTCAGGTGGCTTCTCAGGCGAGAAGAAGACAATCCTGATGTCGTTCCTGGCGTCTGAGTCTGCAGAGGACCGCTTTCAGCAACACCGTTTTACTTTTTTTTGATTTCCACTTGTGTCCACAGGTGGTTCTGGTTTCCAGTAAATTAGGCTAGTGTAACAGAATGGTTTTTGCGCTGCTGTGCACAAGGACTGTCATGTGTTCAAAAAGTATGTGTCTCGCATCGCCTTGGACATGGACCTCCCCTGCCAGTCCTGGGAGGACGAATCATACATCTGGGAATGTCTTTCGTCTTTGCCAAGCTTCACCAAGAAAGGCAGTCTGCCAAAACAAAGCAGATGGTTCAGTTGGCACGATTCTGCAGAATGTCATTTGTCAGAATTCTGGGCTTCGCGAATGCTGTATGAATGGTACTTCCAGGATGATGAGCTGCCAGACCCAGATGAGATCTCCAAAGCCTTTAAGGACTTGCGTTCTGAGAAGGGTGGGCTGCGCCTGGCGTACCTTTGTACCTCCCAGGCCACTTGGGAGAACGCTCATGTCATCCTGTCATGCTCTCGCCCTTGCTGGACCTGGCACAGCGAGCAGATCACGAAGATCAAGTCGCCCTCTGACAATCTGCGGTATCTTCGTCCTTTGTCTCTGACCTGGAAGGCCCACTGGCATCTTCAAGAAATTGCCAAAATGATTGGCAAGTGTGATGATGCAGGCCTGACCAAGGCGGCAGCAGCAACGGAGGACTCTGCGAGGCTTGCTGCAAAGGTCTTCCAGTACAGCTCCAACCTGCTGTCCCAGCGCTGCCTGTCCTTCTCCAGGTACTCTTGCCCACCAGTGTCTTATTGTCACGTGTTGTCCGAGCCAGCTCTGGCTCAAGTTGCTGTTCGGCAGTTCAAGCAGGACCTTGACCTCATCCACGTGGCAGAGAAATCGAGGGAGGGCAAAGCTCAGGCGCTTGCAGCAGATATGAGGCTTACCTTTACGACCCTTGTCCGTGTCTGCGCCTTGACCTTTGAGCAGGACAAATGGTCAGCTGAGTCCCGCCAAGGTCGCTTCTTCTTGAGGCAACTTCTGCGGTCATTTGCTGACAACAAGATTGTTGAAGACTGTCATCAAAGCATCCGTGTTGACGCCAAGGCAAATGCCAACTGTCGCCAGCGACCATCAAGCATTCAGTCAATTGTCACCAACTGTCAAGCGCTAGAGCAGCGAGACATCCCGCACCGAGCAAAATTGACACAAGATGTCTTTTGTCAGAAATGGAAAAACATCCCTCTGGATGGATCTTTGAAGAAGATGTTCCTGCCCAGGAAGCACAAGATGCACAAGCTCTTTGGCAAGATCATGGGGGTTCGGTCATGGCCTGCTCTGTCAGAGAATTCACTTGCCCGCTCAGCTGCGGCATGGTGTTGGGCTAGGTCGTACTTTGGAGAAGGCCTTGTCCGACAAGGACAAGTTCAGCTGAAGGACTGGGGCAGCAGCCAACTTGTCTCAATGTAACAAAAGGATGGTGTGTTGTGTGTAGCTGGCAATTTGATTCATGATTATATGTTTTTGGTCTTTCTGGTCTCAGAGTGCTTCGCATGATCAAACAAGAGCCTGCCCCCAGGACGGTGAGACCAGTGTGGTTGCTGTGACTGGAATGGTGATTTGTCATGTGAGTGACAGCAATCCGCTGCTGTGCCTTGGCAACGCGCACTGGGCAGCCATGGTGTGGCCATTGCAAGCTCAGGAGGACTGGGCTTGCATTGCGCCCGCACCTGCTGGCCAATGTCGTTTTGTCCACATTTGCAAGTGCAAAGATTGGAACGTCATTCCTGTCAACGCGGTGTGGAGCCATGGCCGGGCAATGTTGCAGCGCACTGAAGTAAAGGAGCCGTTGGGGCAGTACTTGTTGCTCAACAAGCAGTCCTCCCTGACTGTTGCTGAGCTTTGCATCCTGGCTGACAGTGAAGGTGTGGAGAGGCGAGCGCTCCCAAGCCGCTTGGAGATTCTCACCAGCCTGGCCCACCATTTTGCCAACGGCGATGAGTCTTATGTTTCATCTGTCATGGCAGCTGTGACAGCGAAGGTGTCAGTGGATGATGATGAAGAGGAAGATGCCACTCAGGCACTTGTTGCTGAGCTGTTTGAAATGATGGATGCCAGCGAAAGGCAGGAGCACAAGAGCTTGCGAGAGAGCATGCTCAAAAAGAAGGTTCGCAAGAAGAGGCAGCAATGGCAGAAGGCGCTGGAGGAGAAGATCCGTTTGAAGCGGAGGAAGCTCGTTGCTTAGTCTCTTTGCTTTTGTATTTACATTATAATGTGTTCAGCATATTTGATGGCCAGACTCAGTTCCTGTCAGTCAAAGGAAGAGAGCAGATGCTAAAGCAGCAAAGGCCAAGGGCAAGGCCAAGCCCAAGGCCTCTAGCTTGAAGCGCAAAGCTCCTGCTGGGGCAGAAAGCAATGATGAGACACCAGCGCCCAGCGCCAAGACAGAAGACAAAAAGGCAGAGGACACATCAGCAACAGTGTGTGCGCCAGGGGCAGCATCAGGGTCAGCTGAGGGACATATGACTGGAGGGGCGGCCGCGTCATCTTTGTCATCTTTGTCAGCCCCACAGCCGCCGCAGGCAGAGCCAGCAGTTCGTGGTGGTGGTCCAAGAGCCCACATGAAATCTTGTGTCAAATCCAGCCACCCAATAGCAAGATGGGCATCAACTACAATGATCACAGGTTCTGGGTGAAATTCAATGAGGGCATTGAATGTGTTCGCTGGACAGGAGAGTACAAACAAAAAACCTGGTCCCGCTCCTTCATCAGCCGCGAATGGCAGCTGTGTTTGTCCATGGTACACAGACATGCCTGGGAGAAGCATCGACTCCTAGCAGGGAATAACTCAGGCCAAGTCCCTGGAGATGTCCCATCAGACATTGTGGAAAGCCTTGCGCCAATTATAGCTCGAATGCCAAAGCCAAAGCCCAAGTCCAAAGCTTGACTGGGCCAGGGTGAGCTCCGTGGCCGTGATGGGAAAAGCTTGCTCTGACAGTCTCATGTGCCTGGTGACTAACATGCGCTGCCGCAGTGAATGAAAATGCCCTCATCATCATCTGCTCAAGCAGGCGGCTGATTGTCAGTGCTGGCCGTCTAAGTTCAAGCCATGATGTCGTCTGAGTCTGCTCCCATTGATGACAGCGAGGAGGAGCTGTCCAAGGCGGTGGCAGAAGCTTCTCACAAGAAGCTTTGGGACTTCTTGCCGCAGTCCATCTTCAGGCTGGGCAAGTGTTCTAGACGATTTGTTATTGGATGGCCACTCTTGTGACGTGCATCACAGGTCCCAGCTTCAGCTACTTAATTGTGATTGGTAGTCCTTCCCGCTTCACTGCTATTGTGCGACATTTTGACTCGATCGACTGTGTTGCTGATTGCTTGCCTGACCGACCAAGGCAGGGCCTGGCTCATCATGGAGCTGTACATCATGCACGAGAGCAAGTGACCTTGTGGCTGCAGTACGATGCTGTGAACAACAACAGTCGGGCTGCAAGCCTTTGGTCATCTGTCCTCTTGAAGTGCTACCCGTGGTTTGCTGGCCATAGCCTCCGCTTCATGCTGGTCTCACTCCTGCTGCGGGGCCTGTTCAACCAAAGCAACTACCATGGGCTTGACTTCATAGAGTTCAGCTCTGGGCGTGGCAACCTGAGCTGCGAGCTTCTGCGCCAGGGCCTGGTTGGGGCAGCCTTTGACATTGCCAATGAGGATTGCCACGACTGCCTCACCAGCCAGGGCTTGCGCCTTTGGCTTGATGCCTTGACTGCTACAGGCAGGGCGGCGTTGACATGGTGGGGCACAGAATGTTCGTCATTTGTCATTCTGTGTAAGTGCCAAAGCTGTAGGGAAGTCTCCAACGACTTCCTTGGAGACGAGTCAAGGCCATTTGTCCGGCGTGGCAACTGCCTCATGGAGATTACCGCCTTGCTGATGCTTTTGTCATTTTGGCTTGGCAACGTTTGTGTTCTTGAGCAGCCGCTCAACTCTGTCATGCCACGTGCGCCGTCATTGTCACATGTGCTGGCGTTCATTGACCTACATTGGGGCATTTGGCGGTGAGACCACAAAGCCTTTGCAGATCTGGAGCAGTCACAGCTTCCTGCGCTCAATTGTGCGCTCCAGGCCTGAGTCTACTGGTCTGTGTCTTGCCACACGTGATGGCCATGGCCGATTTACAGGTGTCAAAGGATTGCTGCAAGACAGCAGTGCCTACACCTGCCAGTTTGGGGCTGCAGTTGCTTGTGCGTTTCTGCGCAGCCGCACCCATGGCTCGTAAATTCTGTCATGTGTACAGGTTGGTTAGGTGCAACGAATGATGCCGAGTCATTCATTGTGTTGCAGCCAGGGGGACGGGGAACAAAAGACAAGCGGCAGCAGGGTCACATGACTACAGCTTGTTGCAGCTATAATGTGTTTCCTGCGTGTGACAGTTTAGACCAGCGCTGACCGAGGTCTACTGCGGCACCCAATGTGTGCTGGCCTTATTGTCATAGCCGTCACTATTCAGAGAGTTGTGTGCAATGTGTTTGTGATGGTTTTGCTGCTGGCCCAGGCTGACAGTGGATGCTGCAGACCTTGTGACTCCTGCATGGCCTTGGCCAGTGTGTGCAACTGTCTGTTGGCTATGAGCCATGTCATTGTTGTCATGTGTCATGTTAAAGTAGCTATCTCACACAGGGCCTAATTCTTAGAGCATAACACCTACATTGAGCAAGCAATATGCAACAATCACTATGGAAGTCCACTACTTTAGGAGTGCTGGGCCGGCCTCAGCCCTCAAAAAATATGTGAAACCACCAGAAAAGTGACAATTATGAAACCCTCTCATAGACTAAAGTGTATTCATGTGTGCACGCAATATTTTTCAAAGGTCATGGATCTAAACCCCATGGATCCAGCCACCAACATGCAGTTACTGACAATTGTTTCTTTCCCTGCTTGTCCTCCTCTCTTGCGTTCCTTGGACGTTGATGAGGACGGCTCCTCCGTATCCCCCATTTCTTCATCCGAGGAAACATGATCACTGCTGAGTAGCTCACGGATCTTCTTCATCGCCTTCTCATTCCCAGCAGCCCCTTCATAGTCCGTGCAGTCGCCGTCGTGGGCCAGGTTCGCGCACCTCATACAGATTCCCATTTCTCCCATGCACTTCTCCAGGAATCCGAGCGCCGCTCTCCGCTCATCGATCACTTTTCTTCTTTCTCAGCGTTGGGCTGAGAGCTTCGGCTCGGGTCTGGTGCTTGACCAAGACCGTCACCTTCGCCCTCCGTTGCCTTTCTCTTGGACCCTTGGGCAGCAGGCTCAGCCATCAGGGATCGCGGATGTCTGGGCTTGATCTTGTTCATGATGTCCAACACTTCTTTCGTGGGCGCCCCGAGTTGTGCGGAAGTTTATTCCGCTTTCGGTTCTGGCCCGTCGTGTGGCTCACGTTCCCGGCGAGGTGTCGTACAATTGATTGCTCGAACTCCCTCTTGATCTTCCATGCATCCTTCCACAGCGGTAGTTCGTGCTGAAAGTACGACATCACCTCAAAGAATCCCAATATCATCTCGACGTCCCCCAAGGATTCTTCGTTTGAAGTCTGTCCCAGGAGGTCATACATCGTCCCCTGATCGAGCACGCTCTTGATCCAGGATGAATAGGCCACGTTGCCAAGATCCTTGTCTATCATGAAGATGGATGTCCTCTCCTCAACTCCCTCGGAATTCTTGCACATGATCACATCCCGGGACGCACACAATTGCTTCCCGTGACCGTTGTTGTAGAACTGTGCTGCCTGATCCACTGTCATGCTCACAAAACCCACGTGGGATAGCTCCTTCTTCAGCTTAGAATATGCGAGTTCCCGTATAATCGCGGTCATGGCCTGAACATTGTTGACGTCCACCATGAGGTTTTGAAGGTCAGGGATTGCTACCACGCATTCCGCGAAGAGCCGCGTATACAGCTTCTTCCCTTCGGTTGATCTCGCAATACCGTTCGTGTCCGCATTCCAGTTCGCGCAACAGTTCACGCAAGAAGTGGGATTGAATTTCGAGTTTGGTCCGAGCACCTTCGACTTGTTCACCTGCATCTCTCTAACGCAAAGTTCGCAGATCAACCCACTGAGCTCTGTGACCGAATACCATCGAAGACGTTGATCACTGACATCGGTGTTCCCAAACGCATCTTGCCCGCCGTGTCCTTCGTCCTGCTGTTCTTGCTTTCGCTTTGATTGTGCAGTGAAGGTCGGCTTGTAATCAAATTTCACCTTCGACTCCTCCATGTTCTTCGGGATGTTGAATCGAAGGTCGGGCTCGTTTATGCACGTCTCCTCCAGCTCACGCACAAACGCGTTGCTTGGTGCGATCACATCGATGGATTTCTCCACCAACAATCGCTTCAGGAGGAAATGTTGCAGGTTCGAGCTCCCAGGGATCTTGTAGTTCTTACCTGTGAGCGCGTGGGCAACGCGCCACAGGCGATCATTCTCGGTCACCAACGCCGCCTCGCAGATCTCGCTGACCTTGTTGGCGATCATCCCCAAGTCCCCTCTTCCTCCATGGAAGGCTACATCGCGATTCACGCACACCACGACCAGGCCCTTGCATGTGTTGACGAGGTCGGATATCGCCTTTTGCAAGGAGTCAATGATGGGATTGGCGGTCACCTGCCACCCACACCCTCTCATGCACACCCGACATCCAAATGTGCACCGACACAGGTGAGTCATCCATGTGGGAGATTATACTCATCGTATCATTGGGCGAGGAGACTTGCTCACTCGACCCATAGTATGATCTCTCTTCGATATTTGTCCACGCCTGTTCGTTGACCATGATTTGGAAGGTCTTCGTGCTCCCTTTGGAGTTGACAGCCCTCAGGGGCCAGTCCAGGACCAAGAAGCTCTTCTTCTGGATCATCATATCGCGAATCGTTGCCTCACCAATGGGGCCTCTTTTCTGTTTCTCGATAATCCGGTTCAACTGTCCAGGTGCGTTGTCCGGGTTCTTCTCCGCCTGGATCAACGCGTTGATGGCTTTGGCGCCTGGCAGGCGTCCAGTAATCAAGCATCCTGTTTGGGCACACATGAAAGCATACAGCTGAAGCCATGCCGCATTCCCCTTCCCAACATAGGAAAGAATAATCTTCTCCGCGCTGGTCTTCTCCTCGAAATGCAATAGCGAAGAGGTCAGGCATCTCAGCATGCACTCCCAATATGTCGCGTTCTTCCCTTCTGCAAGACACGGCCCAAATACAGTTTGTATGATTGGGTACCCTGTGTTGTTGTCTATGTTGAACTTCACATTGACAGTCGCGCCGCTCAGAGTAATACCCCCTTCGAATGAGGTGTATGTGTCGTGCCCTGCAGTTGGGTTGATGATTGTCCATCTGTCATCATCACCACCGGAGTTCATGCGGAAAATGGAGTCGATGATCTCGTTGTCGATCTTGACGGCATCGCTAGCATGCGACCCCCCACTTGAAGCTCCCTGCTGGGGGACTGGCCCACCAGAGGTTTGGCTCCTTTGCCCGGAGCTTGACGCTGACTTCTGCTGTCGCTCCGTCTTCTGCGGCGGTTCCGTCTTCGATGAGCCCATCACCCACCACGTCGGCTCCTCTCCGATCACAAAGTCCTCGGGGTACTTCTCCAGTTCCCTCTCGACTTCGTGAATGGTGCAGTAGTTGTTCTGGTAGAAGTCGATCATGACGTCCTTCTCGGCTTTCTTTTCGATCTCCTTCAGCCAGCTCACCCACTTGCGCCGATCTTGGTTCTCAGCGGCCCTGTCAGCCGCGTGTGGTGCCAAACTGATGGAGTTGATGTTCATCGCAGGCAGCTTTGACTCGTAGATCATGTCGATGCACCACAGGAAGTTCCTGGCGAACTCGACCTCTCGATAGAGTTCCTTTAGCTCATTCTTGTCTTGACGGAAATAAGCTGTGTACGACTGATCCCTAGCATGCCTTTCACCGAGCAATGGCTGCAACCTCCTCATGATGAAGGAAACGCACATAAGCGAGTTGATTGCCCCGATGCACGCGTCAGAGATGTTACTGGGGGTTGACCCACAGATCATCCAGCGCAAAAGATTGTGCTGGTTGGCTTCTTCATCTCTTCTCAGCGCATATGCGAGGTTCTTCATCGATGCATGCAGCTCATTCTGGTAGATCAGCCCAAGGTCCCAATTCTTCTGATAGTCGTCCTTTGCACCACGACCGAAGAAGTCGAGCTTGGGGGGCTTGATCACGCTCAACGTGAATACAGTTTCGATCTCTGAACTTCGATATTCTCCGATCGTGCCTCTCAAACTCTGCAGTTGTCTGGAACTCCTCGGAGCTCCTCCACCTTCTCGACGACGAGGCTCTAGTTGGCTCATCGCTGATGAACTCTTTGTATACCTCCCCGACCTGGGTGCCCTGGTGGAATGCAGCTTTGAACGACCGTTCCTCGTTGTTTTCGGCCACACCTGATGCGAGATCCCAGATGTCCGTGATTGATCTCAGCATATCTGCCCCTTCTATGCAGTACTTGGTGACGTTGAGCAATTCAGGGTTCTTCGCTAGCAGCGATGCCTCACCGCAAAGCTGGTTCAGCGCCGCCACGATCTTCTTCCCCTTGCTGCAGAACTCCTTCCAACCAAGCATACATTCGTCAGCAGACAGTTGTCCGAAAACTTTGCTGATAAACTCTAATGCAACCCTCATGGATTGCCCTTCCCCCTTCATCATTCCGCGGCACTTGGCTGAATAATACGCTGAGTAGGCATAGATAGCTGGGACGCCGATGTCCTCGACCCACTTTACGCACATGCCCAGGTCGCTGCCCATCTCCATTCTCTTGGGGATTCTTTTGCCCTCCTCCATGGCGTTCTTCACGAGGTTCCCCAAGAATATTGCCGCTTGTCTGGATTTCCCAACAGGCACGCAGAAGAATTCATTCGTATTGACGACGGTCGCATTGGCAGTCATCTTGATGATATTCTCCAGAACCGGGAAAACCCAAAGTAAGCAGCTGCAAATAAAGCCACGGAATTGTCCCAATACGAGCCCAGTTTCTGATTGAGGTGATGAACTGGTCCAACTCCTCTTCGAAACTTGGGGTTCGGGACTGGCCCAGCTCCCCGTTGGCACCAGAGGTTCGGGACTAACCCAGCTCCTCGGTGGTACAGTCGGGGTGGTGCAAATTTCACACGCAGTAGCTTGATGCTTCCGCGATCTCCCTCGCGTAATACAAGCAAGAGCGAGTTTCAATGGTGCCGCTCATGCAATCCCTCTTTG
Organism: Effrenium voratum; assembly: GCA_963377175.1. Classification (NCBI taxonomy): domain Eukaryota; class Dinophyceae; order Suessiales; family Symbiodiniaceae; genus Effrenium; species Effrenium voratum. Next base: position 317,751 of record CAUJNA010003437.1, read on the forward strand.
GATGTCAATCCGGACCACCACAGGTCCGGGGGCATGATCGGAATGTGTGTGTACGGAAACGTGGGAACTCCGTCAACCGTTCCCGAAGCAGTCCTTTATGGGGTCGCCTTAAGGGTATCCGGGTCAGACAGCAGGCTCGGGTCGAGCAGACCAATCTGCAAACATGCATGTTTCCATTTGCGTCCATCACTGAACGCCTTGGTGTAGATGTCAGCCGCCATTCTGTCGGTGACCTCATACGCCAAATACATGTAATCACGTGTGAACATCTTACGCATCCACGAAATGCTAACACCATGGCTTCTGTCAACACCGATCATAGCCTTGTTATCGTCATAGAACACAAAGTTCGGTGACTTCTTGAGAATCCGCTCTAACAACTTTAGGAGCAGGCATACCCATCGATCTCATGGCAACGCAACTATTTCGGCCTCAGGAGTGGAATGACCCACACAACCCTGTCTTTTGGAGCTGCCAGACAACGGAAACCAAGTATTGGGCCCTTGTATATTCAAGTGTCCACCAGAGGTGGAACGTAGCAAGTCAACGCATCCTGCAAAGTCAGCGTCCGCATACAAGGCCAAGGGCACATCATCCATGGGGTCTCCGACCAACCGACCATGCGCCAATGTTTAGTATAATGCACATAGCACATCAAATGATGCAAACCCCAATCATCGGAGTCGGTCCCCTGTGCACATTCCGTGCTAGGCGATTCACTTGCCGCAACAAATCGAAGCGAGCAATCCGCGCACCGTGCAGCAACTTCATTAGTACGCTAGCGGCATGCGGAGCAAGGTGTCCACGCACGGGCTCCTTCGTGGCCAACTCAGGAGTCCCTCCCCGCTGGTCCGGCACTGTGCAGAACCGTCGGTGGGCACAAGATTGTTACACCAATTGCACACGACTGACGGCCTCTCTCTGGCAGGCTTCCGTGAGACGTGATTCTTTGTTTCTTCATGCAATTCAGGGGTGACAATTCAACTTTACATCGCCCGCCACTCAAGATAGCGGTCGACACAGGAACGTAGGAACTGTTCCATGTTATAGGTTGTTACAAGGTGTCCGTTCCCGAGAGTGACGTTTCGATTACAACCAAGGTACATGTAAAGTCCTTCTCAGAGTAGTACTTTCTCATCATTGCCCATTCATCGGGAGTGTGTTCTGGAGGTCTCGTTGTCTTCATTAGCCTGAATCCATCTTTCCCGACAGGATATGGTCTTCCGTTCCGGCCTTATCGATCCACCTCCTTACCATCATCGTTGACGTACGTGATGCCATCCCAGGTAGCCCAGCTGACACATGTGGAAGGTCGGACTTCTGAACTTTTCCATCGTCCTTGGCATGTCCTTTCCCTTTTGATGAGCTTGGTCTAGCATCTTCCTCTTCTACATGGTCCTCCCGGCCTCCAAGTACTTCCGGGCCATCGTCAAGCAGACCAGCGATCTGATCAACCTATCGCGAGCAGTCGCTTCTCGTCACTCTGCAAATAACTCGGGCTCGTAGTCCTCATCTTCAATCAGGCGGTCACGTGCATCTAGACCGATTGCATCGACAGACATCTTAATCCTTCCAAAGTCTCAATCAAGGTGGAACCTTTGCCTTCTTGATGTTCAACTCTGGAGCCGCAAAAGCAGTGAGTGAACAAGCGAGGTACTTGTTTGGACAATGCATCCCGGTGCTCAACACATATCCAGCAATATACCAGTTTCCCCTCTTGGTTCGAACCCTCTTCTCCCCTCGTTCTTTACTAGCGCACCGAAAGGTATCTTCTCGCCTTTGAACTCCTCGCCATGCAGCCTCATCCAAGCACTCGATCCATTCACTTCTTCAATGTTCATGAGATGGCACAGAGTGGCGATGGCCTGCCCCAGTAGGCCGGCATGTACAAGACAAGCCGAATGAATTGGTTTGTTCTTTCAGCAAGGGAATTGTTCTACGGTCGTCCAGGCAGCGATAGGTCGTGGATCAGCTCTGGGCCATCATTCTCGCGGTTGGATAAGCCATGATAATTCCGGTATATATGTCCCGAATAATGAGCGCATACCTGCCTTCCACTTCATGATCACCAAGTCCCCGAACATCTTTACCTCCCTCTTGAAGGCTCCCGTTCGTGATCTGAAGTGTCTCATCTTTGCCTTGACGCATGACTCGCAGAAAGGCTTTCCTCTTCATTAATGATCCTTCGTACACATCAACTTCAATTCCAGCATCTGGATCATCCTCATCAACCTCTTCCTCGTAAGCTTCGGCATCACCATGTCGATGTGGGACTGATCAACATCTACAGGTATTTCCTTAGCTGGCGGACCTCTCTCTATACACAAAGGTTTCCAGCTGCCACAATATTGCAGCTACGGACCCAGCAGAGCTCGTCCGCTCAGGAAACGACCTTGTCCTGCGAAGAATTTCAAGTCCAGAATTGCTCCTGCAGCCACGGCGCTGCAACGTAACGCACCCTCGATTTGCTTGCAATTTGCCTTGTAGCCTCACTTCTGCACGCCAAGCTTTTTTTTGCAGGCGGTGTGTAGAAGTGAGGCTGCGTGAATTCCTGCGCAAGCTTTGCTGGGTCCGTAACTGCAATATTGTTGGAGTAGGCAACCCTTGTGCATACCATCCCTTCCTCTGGGCCGGGTCCTGGATTTGAAAATCTAAATGCTTCCATCTCTGGTAGGCAGTCTCCGCGTGCTTTCTGTGCCGGTACTCTCTGGGCCGGACCTTGGATTTTTTTTATATAAAAATCTAAATGCTTCCATCCCTGGCAGTCTTCCGCGTGCTTTCTGTGCTACTCCTCCGGGGCCGGGCCGGCTTTCCGGTTAAGTCTCGCTTGCCTCTGCCGCCGCCGCAATCTCGTCACAGAGCGCCGCTGGAATGCTGTACAGCAGCTCACGGGACTGCCTGCGAACGTTCTCGTAGCGCTGGCCGATTTTCCGGGGACCCCTTTGTGCGGCGCGTGCGTGCCTGCCGTTCTCCCAGGCCTCGCAGCGGTTGCCGGGCCCGCAGAGTCCGCAGCTGGGCGCCCAGCGCATGTTCGTCCAGAAGCGTGTCTGCTTCTTAAAGGGTGTACCGTACAAGCAGTATGTGGCGTCGACGAATCCGAGGCGCTGCATAAAGGGCCTTGTCTTGAGCAGTCCCGTCTGCGGGTTCTCGATGGCCCAGAGTCGCGGCGCGAGGTAGGCGATGATCTCGATGGCCCGAAGCACCAGCGCATCCCCCTCGTGGAGCCTGCGGGGCCTTGTGGTGAGCGCCTGGGAGTATTCGGTGCAAACGGGCGCCCACACAAAGTCGAAGCGCCCGGGCGGGAAGGCGGCGCGGTAGTCCCAGCGCAGAATGTCGCAGCAGATGGTGGGTGTGAATTTGGGCAGGATGTCCAAGCTGACCACCTCCCAGCCCCTGGCCAATTGATCCGGTGCCCTTGAAGAGCTCCAGCAGTGCGGGCCTATTTCTTTGAAGCGTCCTGCGCACCTCCCCGTCCCCGCAGCGGTCCCTCCACACTGGACTAAGGCGTCGGCGAAAACATATGTAAACATGTTTGAAGGACCTGTCACCGGCAATATCCCGGAGGTCCTGGACAACGGAGAGGTAACTGACGGCACGCACGTCACCGCAGGGCAGCTGGCCCTTGCTCTGACGCCCTACGCACAAGTGGCAGACCTAGCCGTGAACACGGCAGCCTCCGGCAACAACGCAGCCGCCATCCAGTCGCTGGACGACCGGGTCACCGCAGAGCTGGCGTCAAAGCTGGACAGCAGCGCGCTGGCGCCGGCAATTGCGCCCCTGGCCACGGCAGCAGCCCTGGCCACCACGGACGGACAGGTGGCCGCGCACGGAAGCAGCATCGCCGCGCTGCAGAGCTCGCTGACCACGGGTCTCTCCAACAAGGCAGACCAATCGGCCTTCGACGTGCTGGAGGGCGTGGTGGCTACGAAGAGCACCCCGGACAGCGTGGACCTGAAGCTGTCCAACTACAGCACCACGGCGGCCATGAACGGCTCCATCGCCTCGGCCAACAACGCCACGCTGGCCACGGTGGCAACTACGGCCTCAAGACGGTGGTGGACCAGCACTCCCTAGACATAGCGGCGAGGATCACGCCGCTGGAGGTCGACACCAAGGTGGCCAACGCTCTCCTGGGAGCCGTCACCGCCGCAGCGCTGGCCTCCGAGCTCGCGAGCCGAGACGCCTCCATCTCGGGCCTGCAGGCCTCCAAGGCGGACGCCAGCGCGCTGACGGCGTACGCCCCGCTGTCGGCCGTCGACACTTCCTCGGAGGTGGACTCTAAGATAGCGGCGGCCCTCCTGGGCGCAGTCACCACGGCAGCCCTGGACGCCGCCCTCCTCGGCAAGGCGGACGCCAGCACGCTGGCCGCCCTGCTCTCCACGGTGGACGGGCTGGACACGCCACTGGAGGTGGACACCAAGATAGCAAATGCCCTGCTGGGTCTCGCCACCGAGGCCTTCGTCGCAGCGCAGCTTGCTAGCCGTGACGCCAGCATCACGGCGCTCCAGGGGGCCAAGGCCGACGCGACGCTGCTGGCCTCGTACGCCACGAACGCCGCGCTCTCGCCAGCGAGACCACGCTCCAGAGCGCCCTCAACGCAATCCTCGCGGAGCTCGCCGCCCTGCAGCTTTCCGGCAGCGGCGGAGTTGTTAACGCACCGGCCTGGGCGGGCTTCACAACTTGGGAGCTCGTTCGCGGAAGCAACGTCGTTCGCAACCTGCATCTGGAGGCTCCTCTCTCTGCTGCGCTGGCCAACGGCGAGGACACGCTGAGCATCACGGCCGACTGCTACTCCGTCGCAGCGGCGGACGCGGCCCTTGCGGCTGCGCTGCTGGCCTACTACACCTCCTCACAAGTGGACGCCCTGTTGGGAGACTACCGCGCGGCAAGTGCGCAGGACGCGGAGACGACCGGTGCCATTTCGGCCGCGCTGCTGGCCTACTACACCTCGGCGCAAGTGGACGCGCTGTTGGGAGACTACCGCACGGCAAGCGCGCAGGACACGCAGACGCAGGCCGCCATCGCAGGCGCGCTGCTGGCCTACCGGACGGGCCCGGACCAGGATGTTTTCACAACCAACCAAATCACCTCCGCGCTGGTGGCGTACCGCTCGGCCGCCGACCAGGACACGGCAACGGCCTCAAGCATCGCCGCCGCCCTGCTCAGCTACTACACCATCGCACAAGTGGACGGTTTGTTGGCTGGCAAGCTCGGAGTCACGGAGGCAGCCTCGGCCCTGCAAATAGCAGTGCGCTTTCCGGACGACGGGGGGGCCGACGAGGTGGTGGCCGCCATAGGAGAGCAGATCCTGGCCCCCACGGACGTCTCACTGTCAAACTGGACGGTTCGCCCCAGCAGCGGCTGCAGCGTGGTCCTGGCCACGCACACCGCGGGCGCAGCGAGCGTGGACGGCTACACCCTGACCCTGGCAGCGAACCCGTGGAACATTGCGCGCACCTACAACCTGACGCCCGGCCGAGAGCTCCTCTTCGCCTGCGGCACGGCCTCCAACTTCGTGGTGCACATGTCCGAGGCCGACAACGTCCGCCAAACGGAGTGGCGAAGCTGCACTTCGGGGCGCACTTCCAGGCGCCGGGCCTGCCCAACCAGACGGCAGGAACGGTGGACGTCTACGGCCTCCAGATCCTGGACGCAACCCTGGAGACCGGCAACACGGAGGAGGAGGACACGGCGGCCTCGGCCCTGCTGCTGAAGCACGAGTTCCTCGACGGAGGGGCCGACGACGTCACGCTGGCCACCCTGGGCGAGGTGCTGCTGGAGCCCACGCTCACCACATTAGGAAATTTTTTGGTGCGCTCCAACAGCCAGAGCTCCGTGGCCTCGGCCAGCTTCACGGTGGGAGGCTTCCAGCTGGAGGGCTACGCCATGACCCTGAGCGCCTTCGCCTGGAACATTGTGCGCACCTACACACTGACGCCGGGGAGACGCTACTCTTTCGGCTGCCGGTACCGGCTGGGCACGGCCTCCAACCTGGTGATGTACGTCAGCGCGGCCGACAACGACTACCCGGGCGTCACCGGCACCTTCCTCGGCACGCCCTTGCAGGGAGTCTGGAGCACGGCGCGCCTGGACTTCTCGGTGCCGCCGGGCGGAGTCGCAAAGCTGCACTTCGGAGCCTTCGGCGGCTCGATCTCCGGGCTGGTGCAGCAGTCGGCGGGCACGCTGGACCTGTACAGCATGCAGATCAGGGCCAGCGCCTTCGAGGGAGACTCGGTCTCCGTGACGGACCTGCTGGCCGACTCGCTGGCCCTCACGGGCTCAGCCACTCTGGACGGACTCACTGCGCAGGGCAACGTGGGCTGCAACCAGCTGCTGTGCAACGACGTGAACTGCACGGACGTGTTCACAACGGGCGTGGACGCCTCGGGCGCAGTCTCCTGCGCAGCGCTCACAGCCACCGGCACCGTCGCCGGAGCCACGCTGACGTCCACCGGCGCCGTGTCGGGCAGCTCGCTGAGCATCAGCGGGGCGGCCAGCGTGGGCCTGCTGAGCTCGGCCACCGGAATCACCGGCAGCACTCTCACCATCAACAACACGGCCAACGCTGGGAACTTCACCACGGTGGGCGACGTGTCCACGGGCACGCTGACGGCCTCAGGCGCAGCAACCGCAGCGAGCTTCGCAGCCACCGGGGCGGTCACGGGCGCCACGCTGACGATCACCGGGGCGGCCTCCGCGGGCCCGCTGGACTGCGAGAGCCTGGACTGCACCTTCACAGCCACGAGCGGCGGAGTGTCGACGGGCAGCGTGGTCTGCGGCGACGTGACGAGCTCGGGCACGGTCTCCGCGCCGCAGCTCTTCGCGTCCAACACGCTCATCGTGACCAACACCTCCGACTTCTCGGACGATCTCTTCTTGACGAAGAACTGGGCGGGCTGGAGCAAGCTGCAGATCTCCAACAACAGCGCGGCCTCCAACAGCGGCCCGGAGCTGCGGTTGCTGGGCAACCAGAGCGCGCGGGTCTTCCTGGAGCGAGACGGCGGGGCGCACCAGTGCGAGCTCATCATGATCAACGACGAGGCGCTGGTGCAGACGAAGAGCCTCTCGACGCAGCTGTCCTTGACCACGAACCAGAGGAACCCCGGCTGCCTGGTGATCGCAGGCAACACGGGCAACGTGGTCTGCAACACGAGCTTCACGAATTTGTCGGACAGCAGGGTGAAGACGGAGATGGCCGAGGCCGACGTGGCAGAGCTGCTGCAGCTGTTCGACTCCGTGGAGGCCATGCAGTACAAGCGCCCGGACATGAACGAGGACCTGAGGCTGGGCTTCGCCTCGAACGACTTCGCAGGAACGAAGTGGAAGAACCTGACGGGCACCGCCAGGTGGAGCGACGGCACGGAGATGATCACGCTTGACTACTCGCACCTCACCAGCGTGCTCTGGGGGGTGCGCAAGGGCTTCCAGGCCCGGCTGGACGAGTTGGAAGCCTGGCAGGCCCAGCGGGGGCCGAAGAACAAGTAAACATGGAGGCGCTGAGGGACCTGGCCGACGACTTCAACGTGTGGGACCCGCGGAAGCTGTACCGACTTGCGAGGCAGCGCGACCTCGACGTGACGCAGGCCATGGCCTTCGAGGCGCTGAAGGCCGACGTGGGCCGGCAGGTGCAGGCGCCCCGGCCGCGTGCGCTGGCGCCGAGGGGCTGAACGACCGGCTGCAGGCCGACCTCATCGACTTCAGCCAGAACACCCGGGGGAAGACGAAGTATGGCCTGGTGGTGATGGACGTCTTACCCGGAGGCTGCCGTGGAAACTGTGCAGAACAAGAACGCCGAGACGGTCGGCCGGGCCACCAAGCGTGCCACGCAGGAGCTGACGGGGGACGACAAGAACTTCGTGGTCACGCACCGAACGAAGCGCCCGGGTGGACCGGGGAATCCAGACGCTGAAGAAGGACCTGGCCACGCACGTGGCCCGCAAGGGCGGCCAGTGGAGCGACCACTTTAGCAGACCGCTTTGGCCTACAACGCGCGGCCCCACGAGACGGTGCATGGCGCCCCGGCAGACGTGGAGAAGCAGCCGGCCACAGAGTCCTCCAAGACAACGCCGACAGGTTCCAGCACAACAAGGACTTGACGAACCGCCGCATCAAGGCAGTGGAGGACGCGAGCGCTTTCCGAGCACCGACGAACGCGGCGAGGAGCTTCACCCTCAGTACGGCGACATGCAGCAGCTGCGGGCCGTGGACTCCATGACCGTCCGGAGCACCGAGGGCCGGGAGACCCTGCTGAAGCTGGCGCTGCCGGCGCCCCAAGGCAGCGGCAACGCGGCGGGCCGACTGACGAGGCGGGGCAGGCTGGCAGCTGTCAGGCAGCTGGACGACTTCCTGGCGCCTCCAAGGCCCAGGACCCTCGACTGATTACGGCTACTTTGGACCAAACTGGAAACTTTGCATAAGGCTGGAAACTTGTAGTACTTTGAGTCGTGTTTTTGGGGAACCCTAGCATGATTTTCCTGAGAGAACCAAGTCTCTGAGAGAACCAAGTCTCTCGGACGACGTCATTATAAAAACCTAATCCCCATGCGTCCGTGTCCTCGACCTATCACCTGCCCGAGCAAGACGTCAAGCCGCAAAAGCCTCAGGCATTGAGGCATCTAACAAGGGTTGGACATCTGAGGTGCGCTCAAGACAGCAAGGCTTGGACAGTGTTTTCCTTGCGCAAGCACGCCATCTGTTCACGTGACTTGCCGGGTCTCTGCAAATGGCTGACACTGTACGTCACCCAGCTACTTGTCGATGCCGATCGGAGCTTCACACCCACCATGCGCTCATTTTGCTTGAGGGTGGAGATGTACCGCGGGCCATAGGATTGTCCTTTGATCCCCAACTTCGAGATCACGCTCTTTGCCGCGCCCAAGGTGTCCAGGCTGAGGTAGGTCTTCAGCGCCATCGTCAGCTCCGTGTGGAACCAGCTCACACATCTCTGTCATGAAGGCCTCGGGTTTGGCCTCCTCGTCCTTGTCTGCACATGGGACCGCTCATCCCTTCATCTCCGGTGGCTGCGGCTTGATCTCGGTGCCTGGGTTGTACTCCATCTACAACGAGTCCACGAGATTTGCCGCAAGGAAGAAGATGTACTTGTTGAACCCTCGGTTTATCCGGGTCTTGAGGCCATCCACGGCTCCTCCTGGTGGCCATGGACGGCTTCAAGGTGAAGCTGACCGTTGTCTGGCAGACTCGAAGCCGCCGCAGCATCCCATCCGGTCGAGTCACACGGGGAGGGTGATTGCTTGTTGCCACCAGCAAAGCCGAAGGCATGAAGTCCCGGGGACCCTTGTTGAGCTTCCTGCACCTTCCATGTCACAAAAGGGTTGATGAAGTATCCGCCAACGAGTTGTGCTCGGGGACTTCACTGGCCCAGGCCAGCCGCCCTTCGCGGTCAGGTAGCGAGTCTGTTGCACCACTAGTTTCCCGGAAGCTGCACCCCGTAGTTGTCCTGCCGTGACCGGATGTAGTACATCTCGCAGAACCGCGTCGCGGAGATGGCCCTGGTCATGAGACGCAGCTCGTACAGGACCCCCAGTCCCCAAAACCGGGACGACTTGGGTCTGCCAAAGAAAGAAATTGAACGCCATTTTTTTCAAAAAATATTGTTTGCGCCAAAAAAATTGTGTAGCAGACTTGTAAAAGCGAGAGGGATCAGATTGAAGGATTCAGATTGGTTGCGAGCATTAGATTGTGAGAGGGGTCAGATTGGCTTGTTCGCGGGTTGGAATGTATGTTTGTATTTGTTTGGAATAAAACCACGCTTGTTTAGGGTCCAACTGCAGATTTGACACCCCGCTGGTTGACTTGAAAGCCAAGCGCAGGGCTTCAAGTTTTTTGTTCACCAGACAACACAACAGCGCAGGGTTGAGAACGCGCGCTTTGTGGGCGGCGTGTCTCCATTTGCTTCAATTTGTCGTCGGCGTTTCTGCGCGCGCCTTGGCTTGTTGCAGCAGAAGCGGCGGAAAAAACGATTCTTGTAATTTTTTTTAGGGTTTAGGGTCAGACCCGTGGAAGACCTGATGTGCAAGATGTGTTGCCCGGTCCGATGAGAACTACGTGCCGCCGCCGCCCCTCAACGATAATGCCTTCTTCACCGGTCTGTCCTCGTCCGTTCTGGGGCGTCTGGCAGGCTCTCTCTGTTATTTGTGAAATCTAAAACCGCTCACAGCGCATCCTCAGAGGTTATCATTCAGCAAATGTGGATTCTGCGAAAATTTGGTGGTTTTGCGCGGTGCAGCCACAGCCCTTCTGCTTGCACTTCTGCAAGGGTTTTCCGCTTGCTTCGATATGCAGGCAAAACGGGCCCTCGTCGCATTCTGTGCGTCTTGGAAGTTTAAGTTGTCCGGGCTTAAAGCGCTGTTTCTGGCCTTGTAAGTGCGTTTCTGTTGCGGAGCTTTGTGGCTCGAAAAGCCTTCTGCTCATATCCAAGCGCTTTCTTGGGCGCAGGCGCTCCCTGGGTATCCCTCCAGTCTTCTTGAGTGGCGCAGTGGTTGACGTGTTGGGCCCCGTACCCAACTCGCCGTCCGGGCAGGAATCGAGCCGCGCGGAGTAAGAAGCGCTCAGTTCCTTGGCCGACGCCTTAGCCACTGGACTAAGGCGTCGGCGAAAACATATGTAAAGATGTTTGAAGGACCTGTCACCGGCAACATCCCGGAGGTCCTGGACAACGGAGAGGTAACGGACGGCACGCACGTCACCGAAGGGCAGCTGGCCCTCGCTCTGACGCCCTACGCTCTAGTAACAGACCTGGCAGTGAACACGGCAGCGTCCGGCAACAACGCAGCCGCCATCCAGTCCCTGGACGACCGGGTCACCGCAGAGCTGGGCCTCGAAGCTGGACAGCAGCGCACTGGCGCCGGCCATCGCGCCTCTGGCCGCAGCAGCAGCCCTGGCCACCACAGACGGGCAGGTGGCTGCGCACGGAAGCAGCATCGCCGCGCTGCAGAGCTCGCTGACCACGGGTCTCTCCAACAAGGCAGACCAGTCGGCCTTCGATGTGCTGGAGGGCGTGGTGGCGACGAAGAGCACCCCCGACGGCGTGGACCTGAAGCTGTCCAAATACAGCACCACGGCGGCCATGAACGGCTCCATCGCCTCGGCCAACAACGCCACGCTGGCCACGGCGGCGGCCAACTACGGCCTCAAGACGGTGGTGAACCAGCACTCCCTAGACATAGCAGCAAGGATCACGCCGCTGGAGGTCGACACCAAGGTGGCCAACGCTCTCCTGGGCGTTGTCACCGCCGCAGCGCTGGCCTCCGAGCTCGCGAGTCAAGACGCCTCCATCTCGGGCCTGCAGGCCTCCAAGGCGGACGCCAGCGCGCTGACCGCGTACGCCCTGCTGTCGGCCGTCGACACTTCCTCGGAGGTGGACTCTAAGATAGCGGCGGCCCTCCTGGACGCAGTCACCACGGCAGCCCTGGACGCCGCCCTCCTCGGCAAGGCGGACGCCAGCACGCTGGCCGCCCTGCTCTCCACGGTGGACGGGTTGGACACTCCACTGGAGGTGGACACCAAGATAGCAAATGCCCTGCTGGGTCTCGCCACCGAGGCCTTTGTCGCAGCGCAGCTTGCTAGCCGGGACGCCAGCATCACGGCGCTCCAGGGGGCCAAGGCCGACGCGACGCTGCTGGCCTCGTACGCCACGAACGCCGCGCTCTCAGCCAGCGAGACCACGCTCCAGAGCGCCCTCGACGCAATCCTCGCGGAGCTCGCCGCCCTGCAGCTTTCCGGCAGCGGCGGAGTTGTTAACGCGCCGGCCTGGGCGGGCTTCACAACTTGGGAGCTCGTTCGCGGAAGCAACGTCGTTCGCAACCTGCATCTGGAGGCTCCTCTCTCTGCTGCGCTGGCCAACGGCGAGGACACGCTGAGCATCACGGCCGACTGCTACTCCATCGCAGCGGCGGACGCGGCCCTCGCGGCTGCGTAGTAGACCTCCTCACAAGTGGACGCCCTGTTGGGAGACTACCGCACGGCAAGCGCGCAGGACACGCAGACGCAGGCCGCCATCACAGGCGCGCTGCTGGCCTACTACACCTCGGCGCAAGTGGACGCCCTGTTGGGAACAAACCTCAAGCGAAACGTCTGGGCGGGGGGGCACAGAGACTCGCTGACCCAGGGCACTTAGGGCACTTAGGGCACCCAGGGCACTTAGGGCACTTGGGGCACTTGGGGCACTTGGGTGGGGGGGCTTGGGGGGCAGGTGGGGGGGCCAGGCAGGACAGGGCAATTGGTGTGATACATACACACACATACACATACATACACAACATAATAGATATGTTAAGACCTTCCATAATATGATTGCAACCAATTGTGTATCCACTCTAATTTATTCTCTGTTTTTTTTATTTATTTAACATACTAAAAAATATTATGTAAAATAAAACAAAATAATAAATAACCACCTATACCAACAATAAGCGAATATGATCATATGGGAAAGAGGGGGGGGTGCACATAGGCCCCCTGCAACCAACACAGACACCCTGCCCCCCTCACCCACCTCTTCACATACCCTAAGTACCCTAAGTGCCCTAAGTGCCCTAAGTGCCCTGAGTACCCTGAGTGTCTCGAAGCAGACGGCGCACACAAGCAGAAGCTCTGAGGATCCTGGCCGGCCGATCGATGATGCCAAGCTGACACGAGTGGACACAAGGTTTTGCGTTTGAGGCTTAGGGCACTTAGGGCACTTAGGGCACTTAGGGCACCCAGGGCTCACGGAGAGGGGGGGTCGGTGGTCCTGAAGGCAGGTCATTTGACTTCACTGGGATTGGGTGCACAACGTGGCCTGATCCACAGGGTCGATGGTCGGCAGACGGGGTTGGAGAAGCACCACAAAACGTGGCCTGATGGGGTTGGAGAAGCACCGCAAAACGTGGCCTGATCCACAGGGTCGATGGTCGGCAGACCTGAAGGCAAGGGTGGACGGGGTTGGAGAAGTCGGCAGACCTGAAGGCAAGGGTGGACGGGGTTGGAGAAGCACCGCAAAACGTGGCCTGATCCACAGGGTCGATGGTCGGCAGACCTGAAGGCAAGCGTGGACGGGGTTGGAGGAGCACCGCAAAACGTGGGCCAGACCAAGGGAGCACGAATACTCTGAGGGCGACACTTTGCAGCGTTGACGTTGCACCTGATAAGGATGACGCCTGGCGAGCACATGAAAAAAAAACACAGGTTGTTGCAGTTCGCGTTGGCCTCACCACGTAAAATTGGCGAGTCGGGCCCAACCTGAAACACTACTCGAAGGCAACCAACCCACACAGCACCCCACAAGAGGCAACTTCAACATTGACAGCACGAAGAGTAAGGCCCTGGCAAAGTGCGAAACGAGCACCGCCCCCCCAGATCCAGAAAAAAGGCTGCAGCAAAGCCGAGTCTCTCTCGCCTTCACAAGGCCCCGTGTGCATGGTCTGTAAACACGACCGACCACGTGAAAAACGTGACGCAACACCATCAACCCGTCACGCAAAATCATGCGCAAAAAACATGTAAAATATAATTTCCGGAAAAGCGGACAAAAACACGTTTTTTCCGGAAATGGCTCTCGAGCCGCTTGAGCTGGGGCCGACACTTGGTCGGACCACTATTTTTCTCGCCCTATAAGAAAAGAGACCGGCAACCTAGTCAAGATGACTACCATCGCCAGCAACATCACGGTCAGCGAGGTGCAGACCTCCGCAAAGGGGGGCAAAACGGCACCCTTGAGGTGTGAGGGGAGGCCCATAGTCTGGCGGTCCGAGTGGACACATATCCTGTGGGAGCCCAGCAGCTTTGGTGAGGACCAGGGACCAAGGCAGAATGTGTGCTTTGCCATGGAGAGAGGCTCCGGGGCCTGGGAGACCTGGGAGGACTTTGAGAAGCGGTGCATCGGGGAGCTGTCCGTGCGATCCAGCCGGATCTGGGGCGACTACGGCGATGTGAGGGACAGGTGGCAGAGCTGCCTCAAGGAATCCCGACAGGGCGCCACTTTCCTCAAGTGCAAGCTGGACTCGCGGCACGTCCGCATTTGGGACACTGACGGCAACAAGATCCAGAGGCCCGAGACTCTTGCCGGCTGCGAGTGTCAGGCCAACATCGAGGCCCGGCAGGTCTGGATCATGGGGAAGCAGTGCGGGTTGGTGCTGGAGGTGAGAGACCTGCTGGTGAAGCCGGGCACAGGCGGGGACTCCTGTCCCTTCTAAACCGGCGTTCTTTTAATCGCGGATTACCAACGTAAAAGAACAGGTTCGCGAAGACTCGTTTGGGGCCGCTCCACCTGGTCGTGATTTTTGCTCTGACACCGGGTGACAGCAAGGCCCCGGGACACCAGGGAACCCAGGCACTTGGGCACCCAGAGCACCCAGGGCACTTAGGGCACCCAGGGCACCCAGGGCACCCAGGGCACCCAGGGCTTGGGGCACGCAGGGCACCCAGGGCACCAGGGCATTTAGGGCACCCAGGACACTCAGGGCACCCAGGGCACACTCGGGGCACAGGGGAGGAGACAGGGGGCACGCAGGGTCCATCACGCCGGACAGGGGACGGTTGCCAAGTTGCCGCTCAAACCACTGTATCAAATCCTCATGCAGCGTCCCTCCCATCCAAACAACCACATGCCACAAAATCGTGAAAAATAAAAATGTCAAGGTCAAGTCACGCAACTCCGCCACTTGCTCAAATAGCAAAGCACCACGCAAACCCCGTCACAACCTTCGATCCACGACACTGTGCCCGTTGTACAGTGGCCGCCACTTTCACAGTGGCCCCCTCCATGCCACTTGTACAGTGACCTGCCACTTGAACAGTGGTCGCACCACCCGCCACTTGTACAGCGGCCGCCACTTTCACACTGACCCCCTCCCCGCCACTTATACAGTGGCCCCCTCCATGCCACTTGTACAGTGGCCGCCACTTTCGCAGTGGCCCCCCCCCAACACACGACACGACAGCGTCAGCTCCGTCAGCTCGGCGAGGGCGTCACCTTCCTCAAGACAGGGGGTCAGGTCAAAAGCAAATTCCATGCCAAAAACATGCAAAACCATGCACACCAAGCAAATGTCATGCAAAAATCCACACATCAAGATCCATTTGATGCCGCGCGCTTTGAGGCACCCGAGGGCGGAGCGGCCACCTTGATCGGACGACCTTTTTTTTTAACCAGCCTAAGAAAAGCAATCAAACCCAACAATGGCATCCTGGGCGAGGCAGCGGGAGCACATCAGGGAGGCGGTCGAGGCCGGATCGAGGGCCCGGGACACGGATGACGGAAGCCGTGTCTTGGGCTTGAGGCGGGGCCGAGGCGCCTACGCGTTGCTCCAGCGCGCGGACGGGAGCGTTACTAGGGCCGGGGAGGCCTACTTCGGCATGCTCGGGCGGCAGCCAGAGTCGAGGACCTTCGACCCAAGGCAGCCGCTGGTCA
This sequence comes from Effrenium voratum, assembly GCA_963377175.1. Classification (NCBI taxonomy): domain Eukaryota; class Dinophyceae; order Suessiales; family Symbiodiniaceae; genus Effrenium; species Effrenium voratum. The sequence goes on from CAUJNA010003437.1 coordinate 333,160, forward strand.
GGGAGGGTGCGGCCGACTACGTGCTACTGCAGAACGGGCAGCGGGGCCTAGTGCGGCGGCTGCGGGAGGACGGCACCTACCAGCTGACGAACCTAGGGAGGCGGTTCTTCAAGAACAAGTACTCGCAGCACGTAGCACACATCCCAGTGGTCCTCAGGGGGATGCGGCGGGCCGGCAAAAACGCGGGCCGGGCTTACGAGCGCAGGGACTGGCTCCCCGCAAATGTCCTGGGTGGGGAGGCCAGCCGGCAGCCCGACAGGCTGTCGGAGCAGCAAATACTGCAAAACGTCAAGCGGGAGTTGGTGGCCGCGGGGGACGAGGACCGCGCCGCCGGCAGGGCGCCCATCATGGATGTCCTCGGAGACGACGCAATACCGGAACAGCCGCGTACACGTAGAAACCATCCTGCGGCAGAGGCTGCGAGGCCTGCGCCGCGTGTCGTACCAGCTGCCGTGCTTCAACAATATCCTGGAATGCGCATTCGAGGACTCCGGGGACAACGCCTGCGTGCCGCGGCAGCGGCCCGGAGCTGCGGCTGCTGGGCAACCAGAGCGCGCGGGTCTTCCTGGAGCGGGACGGCGGGGCGCACCAGTGCGAGCTCATCATGATCAACGACGAGGCGCTGGTGCAGACGAAGAGCCTCTCGACGCAGCTGTCCCTGACCACGAACCAGAGGAACCCCGGCTGCCTCGTGATCGCCGGCAACACGGGCAACGTGGTCTGCAACACGAGCTTCACCAACTTGTCGGACAGCCGGGTGAAGACGGAGATGGCCGAGGCCGACCTGGGGGAGCTCCTGCAGCTCTTCGACTCCGTGGAGGCCAAAGCAGCACAAGCGCCCCGACATGAACGGGGACCTGAGGCTGGGCTTCGCCTCGGACGACTTCGCAGGAACGAAGTGGAAGAACCTGACAGGGACCGCCCGGTGGAGTGACAGCACAGAGATGGTGACCCTCGACTACTCGCACCTCACCAGCGTGCTCTGGGGGGTGCGCAAGGGCTTCCAGGCCCGGCTGGACAAGCTGGAAGAACAAGTAAAAAAATGGACGTCCTGGCCGACGACTTCAATGTGCGGGACCCCCGCAAGCTGTACCGCCTTGCGCGGCAGCGGAACATGGACGTCACGCAGCCTGAAGACCGACGTGGGCCGGCAGGTGCAGGCCCCGCGGCCCAGGGCCCTCGGCAAGTCCGCCGCGGCGGAGGGGCCCGATCGACTTCAGCCAGAACACCAAGGGGAAGACCAAGTACGGCCTCGTGGTCATGGACGTCTTCACCAGGGAGGCGGCCGTGGAGTCGCTGCAGAGAAGAGCGCCGCAAGCGGGCCACCCGGGAGCTGGTGGGCGAGGAGCGCAACTTCGTGGTCACCACGGACCTGGGCAACGAGCTCGCCTCCCTGGACCGGGAGCTGCCCGAGGAGGCCGTGCGGCCCGAGGACCGCAACGCCACGGCCGTGATCGACCGGGGCATCCAGACCCTGAAGAAGGACCTGGCCACGCGAGTGGCCCGCAAGACTTCGAGCAGGCCGCCGGGGCCTACAACGCCCGGCCGCGCGAGACGGTCTACGGGGCCCCAGCGGACGTGGAGCGGCAGCCGGCCACCGAGTTCCGGCTGCTGCAAGACAACGCGGACAAGTTCCAGCACAACAAGGATCTGACCGACCGCCGCATCAAGGCCATAGAGGACGCGGGGGCCTTCAGGGCTCCCACCAACGCCGCCCGGAGCTTCAACCCAGTACGGGGACGTGCAGCGGCTGCAGGCCGTGGCAGCACCGAGAGGCGGGAGACCCTGCTGAAGCTGGCCCTGCCGGCGCCCCAGGGCAGGCTGACGAGGCGCGGCCGGCCCGCTGCGGCAAGGCAGCTGGAAGACTTCTTGGGGCAGCCCAGGAGGCCGGGCCAGCACAAGGCAAAAAAACATGTCTTAGCATATTGATGGGCTTTGGGGCCAAATCGCATGTAGCCAATTCCACATTTTCATGCGTTTGATTCGTCACTCACCGGCTGCCCTCAAAATGCAAGCATTGAGAAAAGGAAACAAAAGGTCTCAACAGCCCCCTAAATCGTTCCATGGCCTTCCTCGGTTCCCCAATCTGCTCGTTCTGCACCCAGAAACTTTTTTCCTCATGCTCCGCAATTCTTTGAGCCCCGAGATCCAATTCTAGGCCAGGAAATGGCACAGCAGCAACAATTCAGCCTTCAAGGTTTGGCCGCCCTGGTTTGATAGAAGGCTCTACCAGCGTAGAAGCCAAAGTACTCCTGGTACTGCGCTTCAGGTACGAAGGCACAGTCTCTGTCCTTGTCAGCAAAAGCACCAGGATGTCAGCTGTGTCGCATGCTTTGTCACGCTCGTTCTCCAGAGATCGTGCGATTGTTGCCCTTTGCCCTCACCTCTTCCAACATGAGAAAGGCATCAGCAGCTGGAGCTCCGGCAGCATTCACGACCAAAACACGTTTGCCAGTCAACGTCACTGTAAGGTTTTGGTTTGTCATTTCAACTACGCACTGGTGCATTCCCAGTCCCTTGAGTAAATTTGTCCGAGCTTTGGGATTGCCGCAGCGTGAGGACCTCGACAACAATTGCTTCCTGGATTTGGCAAATTGCAGATGCCGGTTGATGACCTTGGTGCTTTTCCTCAAACGCAGAAGCTCGCAACACTCGAAACCTGGCATTGAATTCTTCCCACTGTTGCCAGGTTGGTTCTGACTCAAACAAGCGGTAGTCCATCAAGTTCCACGGTTGCAAATCGTCAGAGAACTTAGACAAACTCAGCATCAAGTACAACCAAATGTAGGGCAAGTCGATGCGGTACTGCGAGGAGTCGCCGTCCTTGAACTTGACGCGGATAAGCTCCACCTTCTCAGGATCTAGATTGCCGACCATTTCGCCAGACAAAATCCATCTGCCTGACAGAGCTGCGCGAAGCAGTTCCTTGAGGTCTGCACCCGGCTCCATCTGAGCGGCGTCAGGATACTTCTGCCTCAATTGTCTCATAACTGCACCCACCAAGGCAGTTGCTGCAGCGTTGGGCATCTCCATCAAGGCCTCTAGAAGGCACTCCAAAGCTCTGCCATGCCCGCCCATGTCTTCGACCAGGAGGTCTTTTAGGCGGTGGCCGGGCAGCACCGGCTGTTTGTTGCGGGTTACGGCGGTCACGCGTGGCAGCTCCAGAAAAACTCGGGCCTGGGGACTGCCAGCAAGTCCACTCTTCACATTTTGCAAAGCGGCCACACAAGCTACGACAAAGGGACCTTCCATTTGGTTGATGAGGCGGCAGACCTCCTGCATCACCTGATAGAATGGCAGGTCCTTGCCCGCAGCATCACTGCGCTCGGTAAATCCAGGCAGACCTTGCATCCCGTCGACTCCGATCACCACCGTGCTATGATTGAGCTCATCACACAGCACAGCTGCAAAGACATCCTCTGCAACAAGGCTATCGGAGCATTCGACGCGGAATTTTGCAAAAGTCTCTGGAGCGCCGACCTCCCGAAAAGCCTCTTTGTTTGCATTCCGCAGCTGCCACAGCATGCGGCATGCCACAAAGCGTCGGGCATTGAGCTCCTCCGTGGCCCAGTCCCCGGGAGAGAGGCCGTTCTCGCAGCTGATCATGAAGCTCCTCGTTTGCTTGCTGAATTTCAGTTTCTGCCTTTCAGACACATTCTGCAAGCACTGCTCGACCAGGCCCGGGAACTCTGTCAGCAACCGGGACTTGCCTTGCCCTGGGCCTGCAAATGCGATGAACAAAGGATGAAGCTGTTTGTCACTGTTCTTCCCCTTTTGCTCGTGCAGCTTCTGGATGGGGATCTGCATGCTTTCACGCAGCACCTCCTTCCCACAATAGTCCCATGTGGCCCCAACTGTTGCAAGCAGTTGGTCGGCTGCTCCAAACTTCAACTTCTTCGCGAGCAACTTCTCGCACCAACTGCTCCGTGCCTGTCTCCAAAATCGGGCGCGGAGGAGTGTAAGGACATCAGCAATTGTTGGATTTATCGAGTCGGGTGGCTCCGCCTCAGCAAAAGAATTTCAAATCAGGCAGATATGAGCAGGTACATCTAAAATTGAACAATAGAAGGGGATGGAATGGCAGCACAACGGGCCAAACCATCGAACAGGAACTCTGCCCGTGGATGCAAAGCCGGGAATGTATGGTTGAACTCACTGCATCAAAGAGAACATTCACAGAATGCACTTGGGCCTTCAGCAGCCAGGACCCCAATGGGTGCAGAGACATAAAGACATCAGAGTTTGCCCTCCCTCTCCCCGACGGCAGAAGGGCAGGTCTTGCTCTTTGAAAAGCAAGCTGAAGGCAATGACAAAATCACTCACAAGGATCAACGGCACGTCTCAATCAATGTTGACCGGCAGGAATGACCGACCTCCAACAAGGAATGGCAACCATCCGTTCATGGGGGGCTCCATACCGAGCCTACCAAGGACACGAACCGCCGCAATCTGCAAAAATGCTATCTTGGGATTTCCTGGTTCTCTGGATGCGATCAGGGCTGCCCCACCAAAACCATGTGCGGGCCGCGCGGGGAATTTCAGAACCGCACGCAACGATCAGAGTCCCAGAACGCAGCCGGCCGGCGGAAGCGACCGACTCCGCCCGCCTCGGACTCCTTCGTCCGGCCGCTTGCCTTCGCCTCCTTGACCTCCGCCTCCTGCACCTCCTTCTTCGCTTCCTGGACCTCCTTCTTCGCTTCCTGGACCTCCTTCTTCGCCCTCTCCACCTTCCTTTCCGCCTTCTCCACCTTCCTTTCCGCCTCCTGGACCTCCTCCTTGGCCTCCTGCACCTTTGTCGCATTGCCCGAGTCCTCCGCCGTCTCCAAGACGGTGGCAGCTCGAGCGAGACGCCTCACCGCCATCACTTCCTGCTCCTGGGCGCTCTCAACCTGCCGCTGGGCGCTCTCAACCTGCCGCTGAGCGCTTTCAACCTGCCGCTGGGCAGTCTCAACCTGCCGCTGGGCGCTCGCTTGCTGCTGTCGCGCCAGGAGCAGGTCCTGCCCAGCAAGACTCACACGCCGAGCAGCAGTGCGCTCGGACGGACGGCCTCTTCCAAGGCCTTTAGGGCTGCCTCGACAAACATGCAGCACACAGAATGTCACGAAAGCGCTTGTGAATCTGACCTGTTGGTAAAACAAGCAAACACTCCTGCCTCTGCCACAAACTTCTTTAGCTGCTGCTTTAACTCAGGCTTAGTCGCCAAATCATTCCACTTCCCTGGATCTGTCAGCTGCACTTTTCCTGAGCTCAAAATTTCACCACGCCTGCTGCAACCAATGTGCTGCTAAAGCGGCGCATGACCACTTGCATGTCTTTCAGCGTGCCGTTGTCCACAACCCGTTTGGCTTCTGCGACCACCTGAGCGAGACAAGGCTGGGACGTCGCTTTCTCTGAAGGCCCGCCGCCTCCTCGAGATCGAGCCGGTCCTGACAACCAACAAGCCCAACGGTTAGAATCTTGGTCACTGCTTCAAGCCTAAAGGGACATGCGGGGAAAAAAGCAACCGACCGGAGCAAACTCGATACGCGCTTTTTTACTTGAGCGTTGCTTAGAAGTGCAGGCTCAGAGATGCAGGTGGAGTGACGATGCGCGTCCACTCCATGTTCCTGCATCTCATGCGGAGCCTGTCGGAATACCTTTCTGAGGTCAACATTGCGTGTTCGACCATCACACAGGGTGTTTTACCCGTGGGGTGTGAGACGAAAAAAAAAAAGGGGTATGCTGCACATGTATGCAATGCGTGCATAAGTGTGCATGGGAGGATGCGTCCTCCTGCAGGGGGGCCAGTCCGGGCTGGCAGAATGCCGATGGCATTCGTCAATGTGCGCTTGCGTGCACTGCGTGGGCCTCGCTGCGTATGCTCGAAATGGTCCTGCGGGAGTATCAAGATGCAGTAAGCCGACGAAATGTTGGGAGCTGACCAGCTTCCGTTCATGCGGCTGCATGCGTCCCTCTATCAGGCCTTGTGGAGGCTGCATGCCACCTGGGCCGTGAAAGGGTGGGTGGGTTCAAAAAAGAACGAAAGAGGGGTCAAACCCTCCAGGCATGTCCCTTACCAAAAAGCTTGAAGCAGAAATGGCACGCGGCCGAAGATTCAACCAAGATTAAAACACAGGGGAAAAGACAAACCCCTAGCGTTAGAATCTTGGTCCCTGCTTCAAGCCTAAAGGGACATGCGGGGAAAAAAGCAACCGACCGGAGCAAACTCGATACGCGCTTTTTTACTTGAGCGTTGCTTGGAAGTGCAGGCTCAGAGATGCAGGTGGAGTGACGATGCGCGTCCACTCCATGTTCCTGCATCTCATGCGGAGCTGTCGCCACTTTTGGGTCAAGGATTTGGGCGCCGAGCCTCTGCGACGCCAGCTCTGCGCAAGCCTTGACCTGCCCGAGCGCGACGCCAGCTTGGCCGCCTTCGCAGCTGGACGACGGGGGCGACAGCCGCTGGCCGGCGCATCCGGGCCCGTCGGAGTACGACGCTGGGCAGCTGCGCCTCCACCACTCTCAGCAAGACGCCGCGGAAGGCTTGCGCGGCTACATGCCCGCGGTCATGGACGCCTTGCGCTGCCATCAGGACGCCCAGCTCGCGCAGCACGGTCGCGGGCTGGAGATGCTGCTCCAGCTAACGGGCGCGACCTTCCGCCAGTGGGAGTTCGGCACTGTCTCGAGCGGCCGCCGCTCTGTCCGCGCCTCGCCCAGGCAACTCCGAGCAGCCGGACTTCGTCGCGGTCGACGCGGACAGCGCCTGGCGCCGTGACTCCATGTCGTTGCTCGAGTTTCTGCGCAAGACCAAGGCCTCCGGCGGGATTGCCGCGTGGCTGCAGAAGAAGTGGCAGAAGCTGGCGGCCCCCGACGGCGGCGAGAAGCCTTCCCTGGCCGCGTTCGCCAGCGCCCATGATGCGCGGCGAGCAAGTCGTCGCCGCCGAATATCTCTGGCGCTTGAACGACGCCTTCTACAGGCAATGGTCCATGCTGCGTGTCCCCTTCCGATCCTTGGCGAAGCTCCAGATCGCGGCGGTTCGCGCCAAGGTGCAGGCGCGCGGCCATCCGCGTTGCGAGGCGCGCGGTCGGCAGGGCCACAAGCACGGAGCTGCCGCTGGCCAGCGTCTTGCGGACATTGCAATGAACCACGGTCGTCTTCCCAGTGCCCGGGCGTCCGGAGCAAACGCTCGGTTGGTGGTTCCTCTCCGCGGCCTCGGCTCGCAGGCGATCGCCCTCGGCCTCCTCGACCGCGCCCTGCGCGCGTCGAGCCAGCGCGACGCGCTGCGCAACAGCTTTGTGGAACAGGCCTGCTTCCCTTCAAACTGCGTCGCCGCGGGGCGCCGTCGCGCGCGGCTCGCTCGCGCTGGCGCCCTCCTCCCTGCGGTCCAGCTGCCCGGCCAAATAGCGATGGGCGGCCACGAACGCCAGAACATCTGCAATCACGGGTCCGCCCCTCCAGCCGCATCTCTGCAGCAATCCGCCCCGGGTCGCGGCAGAAGCCGCGAATCTCCTCAGGCACCTTGCCCGCGGCGCCGTGTGGTCAGGAGCACGGCAGTGGCCAGCCACCGATAGCGGTCGGGGGCAACCACGAGAGCTTCGTCGTGGACACTTTTCACTGCGGCCTTCCAACTCCACAAGCCTGAGCAGGAGGGCCTCTACGCAATGTATGGCTACGACCTTGTCGTCGTGGATGAGTTCTCGCAGCTCAGTCGCGCCGACTTTGAGCGGATTCTGCGGCTCTGGCGCGCGGCCGACTGTCTGCCCGCCCCGGTGTTCCTTGGAGACAAGTATCAGCTTCCGGGCGTCGAGTCTGGGAGAGCGCGGCCTGGAGCTCCGGCAATTGTTACTTTCTGGAGCTGACGCAGGTCTTTCTCTGCGACGACCCGGCCTTCCTGGAGACACTGCAGCTGCTGCGGACCGCCATGCCGAGCAAGACGCAGCTCAACAAGATCTGCCGCGGCCACAAGGCGTGGGCGGGGGACAAGCCGGCCGCCGACGACCTTCGGCGGCTGCTGCGGGAGCATCCGGAGGCGACGATCGTCGCCGCGACCAACTTAAGGCGTCGCCGAGCTCAACGCCCTGGCCTTGGAGGCGCTGCATCCGCGCGCCGCGCCCTTGGCGACCATCGCGGGCGCCTTCGAGGACAACCCAGAGAACTATGTCGCTGGCAAGCTACGCGACGACCGGCTGCCCGTGCCCGCGGACGTGCCGATCCACCGGGGCGCCAAGCTCTACCTGACCCGCAACGTTCGCAAGGCCGACGACTACGTCAACGGCATGCGCTGCGAGGTCTTGAGCTTTGACCCGGCTCGCCGAGTGCTGTGGGTCCGAACGGACACGGGCAAGCGCTCCGGGCAATTGCACTACGGTGCACAGGTGCAGGGCGACGAATTTCCGTTCATTATCATCTATCTGGACGCGCCCAATATGCCCGCCGTCGGCTACACGGCCATGAGCCGCGCAAGAACGCGCGCTCCTACTTGCTCGGCGGCTGCTTGACGCCCCAGCACTTAGTAGTAAGGAATGTCTGCTTATACTACCCTATTAATTTTCGGATTTGGGTCCCAAAACCCTGCAAAACAGCCAAATTCTTCAACCCGCTGAACGTTTTTCCGATGTCACCGGTCAATGTCACCACTCCGTTTTTGGTGCAAAAAGCGCTGAAAACGGCGAACTCCGAAAAGTGCGTTTTTTCGTGTCCTGCGTCAAAAGTGCTGCCTGGGCCTCCAAATTCGCTCGTTTTCCTCCGAAAACCTGCTCCAGGTGTTCGCAGTGCTCCGAAATCCGTTTTCTACCCCGAAAAACCTGCGAATTGCAGCCCGCTGAGCTTGTCACCGCCGAAGTCACCGGTCTCTAACACGTCAGCCCGCCGAGGCACGGCCCAGAGCCAGCCAGCGTCTGACGCGGCAGCCCGCCGAGGCGCTCCCGAGTAACATGTCAGCCGCCGAGGTTCTTCCACGTAACGCGTCAGCCCGCTGAGCTTGTCACCGCCGATGTCACCGGTCTCTAACACGTCAGCCCGCCGAGGTCCCGGGAGGAATCGAGCCTCCGAAACGTCGCTACGGAGAGCAACGCCTAAACCATCTCACCATGGGCTCTCGCTACCAGTCCAAAACGGCGCTTTTTGCCCCAAAAACTTTAGAAGCAGTTTCTCAAACAGTGAGAATCTGCCGCTCTCTTTGGGGCCGAAAAGTGCGCAAAAGGCTTGGAAAAGCGAAACCAGCTCCGCGGTTTCGGTCCGGCTTCGCTCCTGGAAAAGTGCTCAAAAAGGCTTGGAAAGCGAAGTCGGAAATCCGACCTCGCTCCACACCGAAGTCGGGCCTGGTGCGGGCCTGGTGCGGGCCTGGTGCGGGCCTGGTGCGGGCCTGGTGCGGGCCTGGTGCGGGCCTGGTGCGGGCCCTCTCTACAGCGAATTTAAAGAAGCTCACCGTTTGAGCTCCTTCAGCAAAGTCTTCTAAGGTGTGTCGGAAAAAAACACACATGCCCGTTACAAATTCCACGCCAACGTGCGGGCCTGGTGCGGGCCTGGCGCGGCCCTGGCAATCCTGCGTTGGGCACAGGATTGCTGCTTCAATCCTGTCGTCAGCCCAGGATTGCTTTACTCAATCCTGTCGCCACAGCAGGATTGCCCCGGTGCACTACCAGCAGCTCTGGCTTGGAGCCGTTCTTGCCCGAGCACAGCCTTGTGATGGAGCCTGCCCTGCTGTAGAGCTCCCAGGCTTCAGGCACGTCGTTTATGCTCAGAACAAAGGGCAGGCCGCTTGCGAAGAGCGCGTCTCGGAGCTCCGAGTGGAAGGCCAGGTCATGCCCCGCCTCCTCGTGCCATAGTAGTTCATGCTGCGGCCTGGGAAGATGTAGGGAGGGTCGGCGTAGATACAATGCCGCGGCGCTTGGCTGGGCAGAGCGCGTAGATGGGCCAGCGCGTCCTGGCATCGCACGGTCACGTTTGTGGGCGGCCGCTGCAGACGCCGCACGCTGCTCAGCGCCAGTGGCCGCTGCTGTGCGAAGGAGCCCCACTTTCCCGAGAAGCTGTTGCGCAGCAGGACGTACGAGCAGGCGGCCCGGCGCCCGGCGCGGCCTCTCTGAGTGCCTGGCAGGAGGCGACTGAAGTAGAAGCGCCTGTCTAACTTGCGCCCCGCCAGGCGCAGCAAGGAGCGCAGGAAGACCGGGTCTTGCTTTAAGTAACAGCGGTGCAGGTTTGCGACGGGCTCGAAGGCGTCGACACCACGCACCTCCAGGGCCGGACGCCGGGTTGCGAGGTAGTACTCCAGCTTTCCAGAGCCGAAGAAGGGAGAGTGAAGCACAGCGACGTCCCCAGCAGCCGGTCCACGTGTGGGGCCAACCACGATTTGCTTCCCATGTACTTCAGCCGCATGCCAGCCTTTAGATTTATCCCGGTCTCACTGCCCGGCTTCCCCGCGTCGAATTTGGGAAGTAAGGCAAAGGAGATGGGGAAGATCAAGCTGTTTCCTACGGCAGAGTACAGCAGCAAACAGCCCTCGGACCCCGTGGTGCCCCTGGTACCATGTACGGGCATCTTCCTCGGCCCCAGCAAGTCCGGCAAAACCGTGGCGCTGATCAGCATGATTCTGGAGCAATACCGCGGAGTCTTCGAGAAAATCTATATCTTCAGTCCGTCCATCAATATCGACGATGGATCCCCGTCAAGAAGTACATAGAGGAGGACCTGGGGGTGAATACCGAACGGGAGAGGGCCTACTACGACGAGTGGGACGAGGCAGCGCTGCGGGACATCATCCAGAGGCAGCGCAAGATCACCGAGACATCCAAGAAGTTGGAGATGAAGAAGCTGTATCAGGTGCTGATAATCTGCGACGACTTCGCAGATAGCCCACAGCTGCACAAGGCCCACGGCGCCCTGGACACGCTCTTTATCAGGGGTCGGCACCTCCAAATCAGCACCTGGGTGAGCTCACAGAATCTGAGACTAATCAGCGCAGCCGTGCGGGTCAATCAGCAATTCCTCTGCTGCTGGAGGCTGCGCAACCAGCACGAGCTGGAGGCCGTCATCGAAGAGCTGAGCGCCCTGCTGCCGAAGGACAAGCTGCACAGGATCTACGAGCAGGCGACCCGGGAGCCCTACAGCTTCCTCTTCGTCTACTACCTCAAGCCAAAGAATGAGATGTTCTACTTGCGCTTCGAAGAGCGTTTCGCATTGGAAAGAGAAGCCGATGGGAGCGGCGCTCAGCTTCCTGGGCCAGAAGCTGTTCGCTAGCTCCACACTGATCAGCGCACGGTGCGAGAATATCTCCTGCTGCACCTCCGTCGCAGCAGTCCAGCCGCCCGTCGTTCGCAGAACGGGTGGCTTCCTAAAGAAAAGAATGACGACGATCTACGGGGACAGCCGCAAGAGGGTAGCCGGCTCGGACAGCGACTTCGAGGTAGACCTGGGAGAGTCCCTGCACATGCAGAGCGATGCCAGGCTGGCCGTCTATAAGATCAGAATCGCCGACAGCTTTTTGTCGACAGACCGGGGCCGCTACTTGTACTGGGTGGACGCCGCGCTCGGCACGCTGAACTGGGCGCTCCTTCCGGAGGGCGCCTACACGGGCTCCCGGCTGGCCGCCTGGATCAGCTCCAACTTCGCTACTGCTACCTACAGCGAGACCACGAACAGCCTCAGCGTAGCCTACGACGGCAACCGCCTCATTCTGAACGATCTGGAGCTGCAGCAGCAGTTCCCTAACGTCGTGGACTACCCCACCTCGCCGGCCGCCTCTCCGAGCAAGCCCTTCAGCATCGATCACATGCTGGGCCCCAGCTTCGTTTTCGGCGGGCAGCAGGTCTTCGAGTTCGTGCGCGTGAATTGCTACAACGAGGTCTACCTACGCTGCCCCCAGCTGGCCAACGCCAGCCGCGTGCTGGGCAATCTGGGGGACGACATCCTGTCCAAGATAACGCTGAAGAGCGGCGTGGGCACCATAGTGGAGACCGGCTCCGACGACGGGCACTTCATGGCCGTTAGGGGCCCCATCACCCTGAGACACCTGCGCTTCCGGCTGACAGACCTGGAAGGCCAAGTCGTCCGACTGCGGGGCTCGTCCTTGTCCTTCGTGCTGTTTTTGGATCACGTCTAATTCCCCGAAGGTCTTTTAAAAAAATATTTTCTATTAAAAAAACCGATGAAGCAAGCGCAACCGGCGCCAAGGCCTAGAGGCAGGCCCCCGGGCAGCAAAAACAAGCCGAAGCCGCCCGAGCTGCCCCAGGCGAAGAGAAAAAGAATGATCGAAGACCTGGCGAGGAGAGAAAAATTGATCGACGACCTGCCCATGGAGCCGGCGTATGACTCCCCCTTCCGTCCCAAGAGGCTGAGATTTCCCACAAAGCCCAAGACGGCGCCCAAGGCTGCGCCCAAGGCAGCACCCGTGGCCAAGGCAGCGTCCGCGGCCAAGGCAGCACCCAAGGCAGCCCAAGGCAGCGCCCAAGGCAGCACCCAAGGCAGCACCCAAGGCAGCGCCCAAGGCAGCGCCCAAGGCTGCACCCAAGGCAGTTGCCGCGCCAGCTCCCAAGCCCAAGGCAGCACCCAAGCCCAAGGCTGCACCCAAGGCAGCGCCCGTGCCCGAGCCGCAGTTAGAGCCCGAGGTACAGCCCGAGCCCGAGGTACAGCCCGAGCCCGAGGTACACAGAGAGGTACGGCCCGAGCCCGTGTAGAAGCGCCTCGTCCGAGCGAGCGCGCCATGCGCATGCTGGAGAGGCAGTCGGCGTACGACCGGCTGACGGCGGGAGCTAGCGTCCTAGTGTAAAAACCATGATGAGCATAGAGCCTCGCAACGAGCCGCAGATGCTCCGGTGGTTTCGAACGACGTACCCCAGCTACGACCTGCAGCCGCTGCTGCTGAAGCGCCAGCGAGAGCTGGAGGAGGCGCGGGCCTTCAACGCCTGGCTCGGCGAGCGCCGGCTAGCCCAGGAGGGGCAGCGGCACCTGGACGACGTGAGCCGGCTGACGGAGGCCGTGCACCGCCAGGTCCCTCAGCTGCGCTACGCGCGCGCCGAGCGCAGGGGCGTGGAACGCGCAGCGGGCGAAGTTGCCGCGCAGTAACCCATAAAGAGATGAAGACGCTTCGGCCCCACGGCTTCAATCAGCGCCCGCGCTTCGAGCAGGTTGTGGGCTACCTGGAGCGGAACGAGCCGCTGCCCCTGGACCAGCCGGACCGCAAGGCCACCACGTTCGTCACGAGCCACTTCTACTTGGACGATTTCGTGCAGTCCAGCGAGGACCCCAACCCGCAGCCTCTGCAGCACACGCCCCTGAGGGCGATTCCAGAGGAAGGCTTCCGCACTCCCGCCGAGGCCACGGACGAGGACTTGGCCCGGATGCGCCAAGGCGGAGGAAACCGCTTCGGCGAGGACGACCTGGCAGGAGACCCAGAGGCAGACGCGCTGACGAACAACGGCCAGGGCCCGCCCTCCATCACGGGCCGTCTGCGCAGCGCTGCCGACGGAGCGCAGGCAGCAGCGGACCTGGTGGGCGCAGGAGCAGCAGGACTCGCGGCGGTGCAGGCCTTCCGCTCCCAGCTCCCCCAGGACGCAGCTGAGTACGTCCGCCTAAATGTATTGCCCCGCCCAGGGCCGCAGCCGCAGCCGCCGCCGCAGATCATAGGCCGACCCGACGACGTAGAGCGCCTCCTGGACGAGGCGGGGCAGCGCGCGCAGGAGGTGGAGCGTGGCGCAGCGCAGGCTATAGAGGAGACGGCAGCGGTGGCTGCGGAGGAGGGTGAGGTAGCCGTTGCCGCCGAGGGCGCGGGCGGAGCCTTTGGGTATCTGGGGGGCCTGGCAGAAGGGGCCGCTGCTTTGGCGACCACGGCGGGAGAGGTTGCTGGAGCGATGGCTGCCACGGCGGGAGTTTGCGCAGCGGCCACGGCAGGGTTGGCTGTGGGACTCGCAGGCGGCGCAGCCTACGGCCTGGCCCGCGGCACGGGCTGGGTGCTGGAGAACACGCTCTTCCGGCCTCAGCAGGGTAGTGAGGACGCGGCTGTGCAGGACGTCCGGTCCGCCAACAACATGAACGACGCCACGCAGCCCCAGCACTTCACGCTGCGCACCGGCAGCAGCACTTCGGGCAGCCCCGCAAGCAGCCGCGCCTCCTCGCAGTCTGGCTTCCGAGTCCTGGCGCAGACCAATCACACGCCCCGCCCCTTCTCCTGGGGCCTGAACCCCGTGACTCTGCCTCAGTCCCAGCCGAACTCCCGGGCAAGCTCCCGCAGCTCGGGGCAGTCGCGCCAGAGCCGCCTGCCTCCGCCGAGCTACGACCAGCTGGCCCGAGACATCGAGGCGGCCTAGACTCTCCTTCGCCGTACGAACAAAAATGAGTGTTGCGCTACATGTAAAGAAGCATGGAGGTAGTCACAGCCGGAGCACAGGATGAGTTGATGCAGAGCTTGGACTACAAGCTGAAAACCAGCAACACCAACTACGTGACCGCACGGCACGACGTGCAGTATTTCCCAGCTCGCTGAGCTCCTTCTCCCCCGCCACCTCGAGGGTCTGCCGCATTCCGCTGACAAGCGGCACCTCGTTCATCGACCCCGAGTCGATCAAGATCGCCTTCAGAGTCAGAAACACGGACGCCACCAACCCGCTGGCGCCTGCCACTCCGAACCCCGCCTGTTTCATCCAGAGGATCCAGGTCTTCGCCAACGGCCAGCGCTGCGACGACATTAACTACTACGGCCGCACCGTGGCCGTGCATGACCTGCTGAAGGGTCGCGAGTACAACCAGACCAAGGCCGTGGAGGGCTTCGACGAGGTGAACAACTCTCGGACGCCCCGCGCGGTGCACCAGAGCGCTACGCGGACGTGCTGCTGCGCCCCACCATGGTGGGCATCCTGCGCTGCGGGAAGATGCTGCCGCCGCAGCTGAACCTGGTGATAGAGATCGAGTTCGCGGACGCGACGACAGCGCTGTGGTCCGAGAACGCCGGGGCGCACCCGGCGGGGGCCACGCTGAGCACCGATCGAGATCCAGAACGTCCGAGTTCTGGCCTCCCAGGTCGTTTTAGACTCAGCTCTCGTGGAGTCGTTCAACCGCGTGCTTTTGTCAGGCAGGTCCCTGGTGTTCAGCTACCCCACGGTGCACACGCAGCAGTCCACGGTGCCTCCGGGCGTGGCGGAGCACAACGTCACCGTGGCGCGCGCCTTCACGAAACTCATGGGAGCGTTCGTGACTTTTTGGGACAACGACGCGGGCTCCAAGATCCACCTGCTGGCCAACCCGGGCAGGACGTGGCCCCCATCGGTGCGGCCAGGCAGGAAGACAGTCTCCTGGAGTCGCAGATGCAGCTGGGCAGCCTGCAGTACCCGCACAACCCCATGAAGGGAGCCTCGGAGCACTTCCACTTCCTCTCGGTCCTTGCGGGGACCTACGATGACACGGTGCGCAACATCGACATCGACCGCGCTGGCTACCTGCGCCACAGCTTCATCGCGGGCTTCCCGACGGAGCGAGTGCCCAAGATGCCCCTCAGTGGCGTCAGCACCCGCTCGGGCGACCTGGCTCGGTTCACCTTCACGGCGCTCGACGGCACGATGACGGACGTGTTCATCCACCTGATAGCCTATCAGCTGGTGACGCTCTCTGGCACGGGAGTCTCCGTGCTTGACTAGTAAGGGTCCATAGCTCAATTGGTAGAGGCTCTGCAGCTCCGAAGCCAGGAGGCCGCAGGCTCGATTCCTCCCGGGCGCGGATCATTTTCGCAGGCGAGTGCCTTTTGGGAATTCATTTTCCTCCCTCTACCCGAGAAGGATCCCCGAGACGGATCTTCCCACCTCCAGCCCGGTGAGCGCCTCTCCTGGGGGCAAGAAATTGCCGAGACGGATCTTCCATCCTCCAGCCCGGTGAGCGCCACTACCTAGGAGACTTTAAATCCAAGGTCCGAGACGGATCTTCCCATTTGCTGGGAGCAGGAAATTGCCGGTTGGCCAATCCTCCACAGCCCTCCAGCTTCCTCGGTAGAAGAAGATGGCGTCCAGCCTGTGCAAATGTTGTAGTAGCGATATAAGCAATTCATGGATGCGCTTTGCAGCTTTCAGCTAGACGGATCTTCCCAGCCTCCAGCCCGGTGAACCGCCTCTCCTGGGGCAAGAAATTGCGAGACTGATCTTCCAGAGCCTCCAGCCCGGTGAGCGCCAACTACCTACCTAGGAGACTTTAAATCCAAGGTCCAGAGTTCGGATCTTCCCATTTCTGGGAGCATGAAATTGCCGAGACGGATCTTCCAGCCTCCAGCCCGGTGAGCGCCACTACCTAGGAGACTTTAAATCCAAGGTCCGAGACGGATCTTCCAATTTGCTGGGAGCAGGAAATTCCCGAGACGGATCTTCCAGCCTCCAGCCCGGTGAGCGCCACTACCTAGGAGACTTTAAATCCAAGGTCCGAGACGGATCTTCCAATTTGCTGGGAGCAAGAAATTGCCGAGACGGATCTTCCAGCCTCCAGCCCGGTGAGCGCCACTACCTAGGAGACTTTAAATCCAAGGTCCGAGACGGATCTTCCAATTTGCCGGGAGCAAGAAATTGCCGAGACGGATCTTCCCGCCTCCAGCCCGGTGAGCGCCTCTCCTGGGGGCAAGAAATTGCCGAGACGGATCTTCCCGCCTCCAGCCCGGTGAGCGCCTCTCCTGGGGGCAAGAAATTACCGAGACGGATCTTCCCGCCTCCAGCCCGGTGAGCGCCTCTCCTGGGGGCAAGAAATTGCCGAGACGGATCTTCCCGCCTCCAGCCCGGCGAGCGCCACTACCTAGGGGGCTTTTATCCCAAGGTCCGAGACGGATCTTCCAGCCTCCAGCCCGGTGAGCGCCTCTCCTTAAAAGACTTTAATTCCCAGGTAATAACATTAGAACAAACAGGTCCGAAACGGATCTTATTCGCCTCCAGCCCTGAGGCGCCTCTCTTAGAAGCAAGAATGAGAAACCCCAGGTCGAGACGGATCTTCCCGCCTCCAGCCCGGCGAGCGCCACTACCTAGGGGGCTTTTATCCCAAGGTCCGAGACGGATCTTCCAGCCTCCAGCCCGGTGAGCGCCTCTCCTTAAAAGACTTTAATTCCCAGGTCCGAGACGGATCTTATCGCCTCCAGCCCGGTGAGCGCCTCTCCTTAGAGCAAGAATTAAAACCCCAGGTCCGAGACGGATCTTATCGCCTCCAGCCCGGTGAGCGCCTCTCCTTAGAGCAAGAACTAAAACCCCTGCTCCGAGACGGATCTTATCGCCTCCAGGCCGGTGAGCCCCTCCTCCATAGAGCAAGAATAAAAACAAACCCACTGCTCCGAGAGATCTTAATCGCCTCCACCCGTGAAGACGCCTCCCTTGAGCAAGAATAAAAAAAACCCCTGCTCCGATACGGATCATTGTTGAGAGACGATGCATCTGCGAGACGGATCATTGTTGAGAGACGGATCTAAAAAAACACACCCAGGTCCGAGACGGATCATTGTTGAGAAACGGATCATTGTTGAGAGACGGATCAATCTGCGAGAACAACGGATCATTGTTGAGAAGACGATCATTCGGCAGACGATCATTTTTGTTGAGAAAGACGGATCATTGTGGAGAGACGGATCATCGGCGAGACGGATCATTGTGGAGAGACGGATCATCGGCGAGACGGATCATTGTGGAGAGACGGATCATCGGCGAGACGGATCATTGTGAGAGACGGATCATCGGCGAGACGGATCATTGTGGAGAGACGGATCATCGGCGAGACGGATCATTGTGGAGAGACGGATCAAAAAAAAAATATCCTGGCCCGAGACGGATCATTGTTGAGAGACGGATCATTGTTGAGAGACGGATCATTGTTGAGAGACGGATCTTTCGGGTTTTTTTGGCCTTGGAACTGGAGACAGGCACCAACCAATTTTTGGCTGATGCCCGCATAGAGTTCAGCGTTTGAGCGGATCGTGCATGGACCGAAGTGTTTGAGCGGATCGATCATAGCCTGTCGCCATGCAGCAGCACGCATTGACCGAGGGCCTGCTGGTCGCCATGGAGGAGTGGGCGGCCAAGCAGCCTGCCGCCCTTCCGGATGCTCTGGAAGCGGTGGAGCGCATCTCCGAGCTGCTGGATCTGAGCGACTTGTTCTCGGCGCTGCTGCTGCACCCTCGCAGAGACAGGAAGAGCCTGTCCTACACGGGCGGCATCCGAGTCAGCGGACTTGACTTCGGATACCCTTGCCCCTACGGCGCTTTGGAGTCCTACCTCTCGAAGGACGGCTGCCGCGTGATGACCAGAGATCCCGGAGACGATCTTTGGGCGCAGACGTTCGACTGGCTGGCTCCCGAGCCCTCGCTTGGGCACCTCGACGCCGACACCAAGGGCGATTTCCTGGAGCTGACCCTGGCCGCGGCTGCGCAGGTGCTGGATTGCGCTGAGAAGCCCTGCAGCGAGCCGCTGATGCGCTGCCTGCCCGCCGCGCGGCTGCTGATCGAAGATGCCGCGCGCACTCTGGAGGAGCTGCAGCTGTGGGGCAACCCGCTCCTGCTGAGAGTGACGCGGGAGGTAGATGGGTGCAGCGTCAGCTGCAAGTCCTGCCCAAAGTGCGGAGGCGCAGTCTTCGGGCAGTGGCGGTATGCCACGTGGGGCGGCTTATTGGCCGCCGTCGGAGCGCATGCCTGCTAGGGAAAAAAATGATATAAGCAGCCCCTGCCCGCGTAGAGTTCGGAACTGGAGACAGGCATGTCGGTTTTTTTCCGAGTTGCCCTCGTGGAGTTCACCCTAAAAAAAATCTTATAAGAAATGCCCCTCGCTTCAGTCCGGGATGCTCTGCCGATCCGCAAGCTCTGCCGTGGCCGCGCGCGCAATCTCCTCGCACAGCGCCGTAGGAATGCAATAAAGCAGCTCGCGCGACTGCCCCCTGACCCTCTCACGCTGACCCCCCATGAGTCGAGGCCCCCCTTGAGCGCCCCTCAGATGCCTCCCGTCCTCCCAAGCGTCGCACCGACTGCCGCTCCTGCACAGCCCTCGGCTCGGTCTCCAGCGCATGTTGGTCCACAGTCGGGTCTGCTTCCTGTACGGAGTCCCGTACTTGCAGTAGGTGACGTCCACCCAGGGTAGGCGCTCCATGAACGGGCGGGTCTTCAGCAGCCCGGTGGCCGGATTCTCTATGACCCACATGAGCGGGTCGAAATGCTCCATTATCTCGAGGGCTCTGAGCACCAGCGCGTCGCCCTCCTCGAGTCGTCGAGGGCGCATCGTCAGAGCTCGGCTGTACTCCGTGCAGACCGGGCTGGCCCAGACCATGTCAAAGTGCCCAGGCGGAAACAGCGCGTAGTCCCAGCTCCGGATGTCGCACAGGATCGCGGGCTCAAATTTCGATACGATGTCCAGGGAAACGACCTCCCACCCTGCCGCCTCGAAGGCTCTGCCAATCGACTTTGTGCCGCAAAACAGCTCCAGCAGTCTCGGCATGTTTAACAATTACCACCAGCACAACAAAGCACGCGCAGGCAAGGGCGCGGGTCAAGCAGTTTCGCATGCTCGGACCAATCTTTTTTATCGGGGACAGAAAAGGATGACGAGCCAGGCTAGCATGTGGAAGTTGGGCGAGGTGCGCTCCAATGCTAAGGGTGGCAAATTCTTGTGCTTGGAGCCGCTGTTTTGGCAGAGCGAAGCTTCGCTGGAAATCCCATGGGAGCCCAGGGCCTTCTCCGAGGGGCAGCGCCCCAGCGTGAGCTTCGCAACCGATGAGCGCGCGAGGCTCTTCTGGGATCGGGCCGAGACCGATCTGGTCGAGCAGCTGGCGGCCGCATCCGAGCGCGTCTTCGACGCAAAGCTCACGCCCGAGGCTGTGCGCCAGCGGCTGCTGCCCTCTGTGAGGCAATCGCGCGGCGGCGATTGGATGCTGAAAGCCAAGCTGCCGGCCCACGCGCGCTTCTGGAACGCCGGCGGCACGTTTGCGGACCGCCCCGCCGAGCTGGCTCACTGCGCCGCGCGCGTTTGGCTGAGAGCTCGCAGCTTGTGGTTGATGAGCGGCATGTGCGGGTTGAGCCTTGAGGTCACAGATCTGCGTGTGGAGCCACCTTCTCGAGAGTGCCCGCTGTGATTTCTTCCGATGCCTCAGCCTTTTTTCGCTCAGTAGAAAAATTCAGAATGGCCACCTACGTCCTGGAGCGCCGCGAGCAGCTGAGGCCTGTGCTGAAGGCCGCCGTTGATGCCGTGGCGCTGAAGCGGGGAGCCTCTCGGGAGGAGGTGAGCCACCTGCACGATGAGCTCGCTCGGGGAGCGCCCGTGCTGGAGCGGCTGATTGCAGATGGGCTCGCTGGCAGGTTCCCGGCGGAGGAGGTCGACATCTAGAACTGGAAGGAGATGCTGAAGCGGGCGCAAGACCTGCAGCTTAAGCTTCGCAAGCGCTTGAACCAGCGCGCGGCCCGCAGCGCAGCTCCCGCCATGGCCGAGGAGCGCCAGGAGGAGAGCTCGATGGAAGCGCTCCGCGAGAAGCGCGAGGCCCTGAGGCAGCGCCGCATCCGCACGCGCGATGTCGCGACGCTGGCCCAGATCGAGAGGGAGCTCCTCGAGGTGGAGGAGCAGCACGTCAGCAAGAAGATCGCTGAGCGGCTGCCGGTCTCGCTGGCTGCCAAGAGCGCAACCCTCGCCGCCTTGGAGCGGCTTGAGAAGGCGCGCAAGGAGCTGGACGAGGCCTCCAGAGAGCTCCTCGCTGCGCCGAACCTGCAGGGCAGCGCCACCGACTCGCTGTGAGTGATCCGGGATAGAACAGAAGCCAGGACATACAGAAAAAAAGAAGCGCCCGTCCGACCGACTGAATATTTTATTATTTTTCTATAGAAAGCAATTTATTCAGCTCAAACCAATTCGCGCCATGACCTCCGAGCTGTCTGATCTCAACTGGGGCCGCCTGGGCCTCGCCGCCGTCCGGGCGGTGCCTCTGGAGGAGCCGCGCGCTCCCAGCGCCGAGGCCGCTGTGACAGAGCTGCGCCCGCGCGGGGCCGCTTGGACCCGCGAGCTGCGGCTGCGCCCTCTTCCTGGGCAGCAGGTCTTCACCATCGACACCATGCGGCTGCTGGTGGACCGGCTCCAAGACCTGCTGGCGATTCGGCTGCCCTTCCTCGCGAAGGTCAGCTTCCAGATCCTGCTGACGCGCCCGGCTGCGAACGATGAGGACGAGGACCGGGTGGAGCTCACGCACTACTTCCTCAGGCTGGCGCCGTGGATCGTGAGGCCCGCGTCTCCGTCGGCCCGCGCCGGAACCATGATGGCGGCCATCAGGACGAAGTTCGAGGTGGCGCTCGAGCGCTCCCGCTTCCCCGAGTCCGACTGGACCGTCGTGGGCATCACGGCGGCGTATCTGCTGACCGCGCCCTCGCAGCAGCTGGCCGACATGCCCGCGCCCCCGCCGCCCAACGAGGCGGGAGGCTGCTGGAAGGAGCTGCCCGAGACCCTGGCCAAGAAGAAGGCCATCCGGAACCCTCAGAACGAGGACCACCGCTGCTTCATGTGGTGCGTCCTCGCGCACTGCCTCGGGGTCGAAGGGCTCACCTGGCAGGAGCGGAAGAGGACCGTGAGCTGCTCGGGCTCCTTCTTCTACCCCGAGATGACCCGCCGCGGACGCCGCCCAGTGGGCTGGCAGCCCGCTCTGGCCGACGTGGGTGTGGACTTCTCTGGCCTGCCGACGGACCGCCCCGTGAACTTCGACGACATCGAGGCCTTCGAGCTCCGCAACGCCGGGCGGGTGGAGGTCTTCGTCTTCGTGTGGCAGCAGCCCCTGTGGACGGACGGGCTGGAGTACTACCACGTCCTCCAGCAGCGCGCCCCGAGCGGCACGGGCGTCGTCCGGCACACCGTGCTGCTTCTCCTGCACAGCGGCAACTACAGCCTGATCCACAACTTCCAGGCGCTGGCCGGCAGGCAGGGGCTGACCCTGGGAGCCACGCCCACCAACACCGGCGGCTGCGCGGAGTACAAGTGCCCGAGGTGCATGGCCCGCTTCGCCACGAAGGCCTCCTGGCAGCGGCACCGCGCCACCCAGTGCTATCGAGAGATAGCCGAGCGCACTCGGAAAGTGCCGCTGCCCGGGCCCGAGAAGAGCCTGCTGCGCTACAGGGGCAAGGCCTCCGCAGAGCTCGCGCCCCTGACGTGCTACGCGGACCTTGAGGTCTACAGCACGCCCGCCCCGACGGTCCACGTAGCGCAGCAGCAGCCGGCGCGCCAGACCGTCGCGGCTTCTTCCTGCTACGTCGCCGTCGGGCGCTGCGGCAACGTGCCGCCCGAGGAGCTGAGGCTGAGGCTCACGCACCACGAGCGGGACAGCGACAAGTACCACGCCGTCCGCGCCATGCTGGACGACCTTCTCAAGCTGGCCGACCACTACCTCACCTGGAGACGCCGAACTCGGCCCGTCAGCATGACCCGGCGGGAGGAGCTGGAGCACAGGGCCGCCACTCACTGCCGGGAGTGCCTCGCGTCCTTCGAGACCGCCGAGAAGAAGCTCCACCACTGCCACGGCACCGGGCAGTATCTCGGGGCGCTGTGCCACTCCTGCAACATCGCGGCCCAGACGCCCAAGACCATCCCAGTGGTCTTTCACAACGGGGGCGGCTACGACTTCCACTTCCTGCTGCGCTACATCGCCACGATGGTCTCTCCTGTCAGCAGGGCGCCGCGCGAAGAGCTCGGCGAGGACAGCGACAACGACGGCACCGAGAGCGATGAGGAAGGAAGCGAGTCCGAGAGGCCCATGCCCATGGCCAAGGCTGCACCAAAGCCAAAGGCCGCACCCACGGGCAAGGCCAAGGCCGCGCCAAGGCCCCTCAGCGGCTGGTGCGCCCTGCAGGCCGCAATCAAGCAGGGCGACTACAGCCACCTCTGCCTCCGAGTCCTCTGCAAGTCGGGCGAGAAGTGCCTGCAGATGAGCTGGGGCCCGCTGAGGTTCGTGGACAGCATGAACGTCTTCCCCACGAGCCTGGCCAGCATGATCGACGACCTCAGGGCCTGCACCACAAGCAGCTGCCGGAGCTCTTCCCGCTGATGGCCTCGCTTCACCCCGAGCTGCAGCTGCGCACGCCGACCGACTCTCCGCCTCAAAGACGGCCTCTCAAACAGCGGCGGACGCACTGCGACCTGGAGCAGGCGTGGGACTGCATCCTGCGCAAGCTGCCCATGCCCTTCGAGCACTTCTGCGTCGCCGAGGCGTGGGAGATGCCCGCGGTGTGGGAGCAGCACTGCTACGACAGCGTGCTGGCGGGGAAGGCGGTGAGCGCAGAGGACCACCGGCTGGCCGTGAACACCGCCAACGTCATGGGGTGGGAGACCTTCCGCGAGTTCCACGACTGCGGCACTCGACCATCCCCCGCAAGACGCCCATGGTCACCTCATCACCGACTAGCAGGCCTACAGGGACGGGACGTGCGTGCCTCTGTCATGGGACCTCCGTCATGGGCGGGCTGAGCTGCATCTTCCAGCCCTTCGCTCAAGCCAACAACCCCGAGCTGGGCGAGGAGGACTACAACCCCGAGGAGCCCGTCAGCTGGATCTCGTACTTGGACTTCAACGCCATGTACCTGGCCGCAATGACGCTGCCCATGCCCAACGGCCCCTGCGTGGCGATCGCCCTGCCGGAAGACAACGCAGCGAGGCTGAGCTGGCTGCACGAGACGTGCCTCTCGAGCCTGAACTGGGAGTCCGACGCCGAGGAGGTGAGCTACCTGCTCCTCGTGGACTACGACTTCCCCCCGGAGCTGCACGACCACTTGGACTGGGCTCCCCCGCGCGCATGAAGGTCGGGAAGGGCCTGTACGGGCCGCACACCGCGGACATGGCGGAGCGCCTCGGCCTCTCCCCGTCGCCCTGCGAGAAGCTCGTGCCCTTCCTCGGCATGCACGTAGAGGAGGGCGTGGACGGCAAGCGCTCAAGTTCCTGCGGGACGTGCTGGGCCTGGAGGCTGCACAGAGCCTACTTCGCCTGCAGCCCCTTCATGGTGGGCTGGAGCTCAAGCACAGCGAGCGGAGGCAGCTCAAGACGGCGGGGAGCGTGGTCGCCGAGAAGGTGGTGAAGCTCACCCAGAACGCCATCTTCGGCCGCTGCTGCATGAGCCCCGACAAGTTCAGGAACACGAACGCCTACGTGGACCCGGCCAAGTTCGAGCGGGCCGTGGGCAAGAGCTCCGTGACGAACTTCGAGCTCCAGATCAACGACTCGGAGGGGTTCCTGGCCTTCGTGGAGACGCTCAAGACGGACCGCAGCACGGCCTGCATGAGCGTGCCCACCCAAGTCGGCGCCCGCACGCTGCAGCTCTCCAAGCTCATGATGGAGAAGGCCTACTACCTCCACATGAGGAGGCTCTTCCCGAAGATGAGGCTGCTCTTCACGGACACCGACTCCGGGATGGTGCAGATCTTCGAGCTGCAGGACCCGCTCCACGCCATGGCCGAGGCGAACCTGAACGGCGCGCCCTCTTCGACGTGGCCGGCAAGTCCAAGGACCCCGAGAGGGACCTGAGCGCGCGCTCTGCAGCGGCGCGCGCCAAGGCCATCGAGGTGATGGGCCAGCTGGGCAAGCTCGGCGACGAGACCTTCCCCGCCAGGATCCTGGAGTACGTGGGCCTGCGCTCCAAGATGTACAGCATCCTCACGGTCCAGCCCGACGGCGCGCGCAAGGAGAAGCGCAAGATCAAGGGCGTGCCGAAGAAGGCGGTGACCAACGACCGGCATCTCGAGTACCGGGAGGTGCTGGAGGAAGGCAGCGAGCGCAGGGCGGCCTTCGCGCAGCTGCGCAGCCGCGCGCACGAGATCGCCGTGGAGACCGTCGAGAAGAAGTCGCTCTCGCCCTTCAACGACAAGGTCGACGGCCTCGACGCTCACAACTCGCGGCCGCTGGGGCACTGGCGCAACCTGGAGCAGCTGCGGATGCTGGGCGCTTACGCTCCGCCAGGCTCTGCGCCCTTCGACCTCGTGATGGAGTTCCTCGTGGGGCCCCCGCCTCTGGGGCCCGCTCCGACACTGCCCTTTCTGAGCCCTGCTGGGCGTAGACAGTCGGAACCTGAAAAAAAGAAAGATCCCGAGCTCTCGTTTTCTCGCCTTCTCGCTTTTATGATTTCGAACCGCCGCAGCTGCTCAAAGAGATGACTTCCTCTGCGGCCTTCCGGTGCGTGCAGGCATGGCTCCTGGAGAAGCCCGCTGCGTGGGCGGACGAGGACGCTCCCTGCATTGCGGCTGCTCTGATGGCCCAGCGGCCTCCCTGCGACATGCTACGCAAGCGGCCCCGCGAGGACGCGCTGCTCGAGGCAGAGCGCTCGCACCAGCGCGCTCGCATCGCGGGCCTCGATGAGGAGCTCCTCGATGAAACGCTGCGCGGCATTGAGCTGGAGCGCGAGAACAGAAATCTCCGCAGGCGGGCGGGCGGCCTCAACGATATCATCGACAGAGCTCGCGAGCGAGCCAGGGTGCGCATTGAAGAGCTGGAGCGCAGCAACCGAATTCTCCGCCAGCGGGTGGCGCACCTCGGCGAGATCCTCGGGCGAGCGCACAGATGAGCTCGAGGACGCGCGAGCAAAAAAAAAGATCCCGAGCTCTCGTTTCGCTTTAATGATTTCGAACCGCCGCAGCTGCTCAAAGAGATGACTTCCTCTGCGGCCTTCCGGTGCGTGCAGGCATGGCTCCTGGAGAAGCCCGCCGCGTCTGGCCCCCTTTTAGCACGTTCCAGAAACCCCATGGTGTTTTGCATGTTTCTAAACATCAATTTCTTGGTTGTGGTATGCCTGTTGTTCTACAAAATGTCAAGCTCATTTGTTGTGTGTGTGGGGTGTGGTGTTTGCTATGCCATTTCTTGACATGTTATTTGTGTTTCCTAAAAGCAAAACTATGGTTTGCATGTTAGTTCTACAACATATCAAACAACGTGTTGTGTGCTTTTGTGCGTCTTTCATGTTTCCTGAAAACCACATTAAATTATTTGTACTGGTTTGCATGTTATTCTACAACATGTCAAACTAGTTGGTGTGTGTTTTGTGTGTTTTGAATGTGTTCTAAAAAACAAACTCTTGGTTGTGGTTTGCATGTTGTTCTATTGATTTCTCTTATCAAAAGTCATCTTCTCGTTTTTGTCCAGCATGGTGTTGACAAAGAACCACCACAGGTGTTTTAGGACGCAAAGGCAACATTAATACTAAAACCCTTCTCAGCTGCATAGTAGCTTGTGTCTCAGTTCATTGTGCAGTTTTGGAACATGTATGAAAAAGCGAACCAGACTGTTCAAACACCAAGTCCTGGAACCACCAGGACTTGGCCAGGCCTTGGAGCACCAAGGCCTGGACAACTGTAAAGCATTAAAAGCAGACCAGACAAGCAATTTACATTCCCAAGTCCTGGACCTGGCCAGGCCTTAGCAATTTACATTCCCAAGTCCTGGACCACCAGGACTTGGCCAGGCCTTCGCAATTTACATTCCCAAGTCCTGGACCACC
Source organism: Effrenium voratum (assembly GCA_963377175.1). NCBI lineage: Eukaryota > Dinophyceae > Suessiales > Symbiodiniaceae > Effrenium > Effrenium voratum. The sequence goes on from CAUJNA010003437.1 coordinate 359,570, forward strand.
AGGACTTGGCCAGGCCTTGGAGCATCAAGGCCTGGAGAACTGTGAAAAGCATTGAAGACAAGCAATTTACTCTCCCAAGTCCTGGGCCACCCAGGACTTGGAAATAAATATGGGCCTGTTCGAAACAAGCAGGTTGAATTACCAAGTCCTGGAACCGCTCAGGACTTGGGGTGGGAGACATGAAACCTTGCCCAGCCCAGGTCTAGCCGCTAGACCAGGTTTTCTTGTTTGCTTTTCAGTTTCTGAAGTGGGAAGTTCATGGCGTTTCTCCTCCAGTGAAGTTTCGCAGGCAGTTTGTCATAGAATCTGCATTTTTTTAGGGAGGGGCAAGCTGCCAGCAAACAGCGGGCTGGCTCCTGCGGCGTGCCACAGCCAGGCGCCCAAGTGAAGCGGGGCTGGGTTTGCTTTTTGCTTCATCTTGATTCATCTTGTTGTTTGTGCGGCGTTGCTCAGTCAGTGGAACATGTCAGTTGACCTACTTGGTTTTGCGCTTGGAGTTAAACAAGACCTGGGATTATTGGGATATGTCATTTTAAGGGTTCAACTTCCAAGTGGCCTGCCACACCGCTTGAATAAGCCATTTGAATGATAAGCCATTTGAATGATAAGCCATTTGAATGATAAGCCATTTGAATGATAAGCCGTTTGAATGATAAGCTTCTTTATTGCCAGGAGCGCTTGATCCACAATGACAAGATGGCCCTAAATCCAAATCCCACGCACAGGCGAGTTCATGTCAGGGCCAACTTTCTTTTCAACATCAAGGTTCAACATCAGGGACCATTTTGCTGATTTGAAGCTCATGTTGCCATCTTCAGTCCTACCTGATCAACACAGGGTCTAGGAAACCGATGGTTAATTCCGTGTGACAAATTCAAATTGAGGAGTTCTATGTTATGATTATGGGAGTCAACTTTTCTTCTCAGGAGCTGGGGATCAGTGCTGGAGCTGCGTCAGATGGTCTGATACCACGAAACCCAAGCGACCCCCCTAATTAAAATATAGGATCTATTTTGCCAGCATGATGTTCAAAGTTTTTTTTTAAAAAAAAAACTCTGTCAACGCTACTTCCCGTTTATTGGTTGGCATGTGTAAGTTCGAACTTGGGGTTTCCAACTTGAGGTTCAAACTTCTGTGTGTTCATTTCATGGGTCGACATCTGCGCCGCCCGTCCTGCAGGCCTGCGCCGTAATAGGCTTGTTGGCCCGTTTTGGGGAAACGATGGGGGTAGTGGTTGCTAGAGGGGCCGTCGTCCCCCCCGCTGCGCCCATCGTTCTCAAGTGCTTCGTTGGGGGTGGTTCCAGCTTTTCTTAGTTGATGTTGTTCGTGGGTCTTGAAACATGGGGATTTTACAAACGCGCTTCGTCGATCGGGCTGCTGCCATCCTGGAGATTTTCGGCCCTACATAAAATGGCCGGGCGCGACAAGCACGACATCCGGAACAGGCTGGTTCTGTTCGACGGCAGGGCGCCGTCCACTGCGCTATGCCTTTCGAGGGCACGCGGATCTCGATGGTATTGTTGCCGAGGACTAGCGCTGATCAGATTCTTCCTGGACTGATGAAAGCGTTCGCAGACCAGGGAGTTCGACTTCCTCGAGAAGAAGCTGCTTCCAACCTTGGCAATTGAACCTGGCCTGGCCTGCTGGTGGTCGTCCGGAATTTAAACAAACAGCCCAAAGTTTTGTAGGAGGATTAGGCCCTGACGCATGAGGGTTTGCATGAAACGGTAGCTAGAAGATTTCTGGGAGAAACGCTCCCCTCAATTTTGAATTCGGCCCCTAAGTTTTCATGAAACACACGCTGTGTGCCGTAATAATTATGAGATCTAAGGGAGTTTTCAACAAGTTTTCTGTTGCGCCCCATGCGATTATTTCGCCTATCTCCTGAGGTCCTCAAGTCCTGAGCCGTTCAACACGAGTTCGCCCGCTACGAGGCTTCACGGGTGATCGGTCACCTGACATCCTGGTCAGAGAGTCATGTCGGAAGATAGTTGTTCAAAAATGTTCAGTCCACCTTCGGTTTTTGGTTGCTGGTGAAATTCTGAAAGGGCTCGCTTTTTTTTGGGGATGCCAACTTTAGGCCCCAGTGTCAGGCTTGCGTTCTTTCCTGCAGGTGTTCAACGGCCCAAAACATTTTATTTTGACAGGCTCCATCAAGGAAACCCAGGCAACCCGCCCTAATTGAACTATGAAATTTGCTGTAGTTCTGCTTCATCTTTGCCAGCAGTACAGTGTTGTTCAAAGTGTTTGTTTTGACATGTTTTTAAACTTTGGGTTTGAAACCGAATTCTTTGGGGGCTCAAACTTCTTAGCGTTCTTTCTTTCGTGGCACCCCGGGCACAGAAAGCCAGGCTGACGTGACATCGTGTTCATGTCGGTTTCATTTGTCTGCCCCATGTGTTGATTTCATAGCGTTTTAGCAACTTGTACAGATGACTTGGCTGGGCTAATTTAATGTTGTATGCGTGCTAGTTGCTTGGCTGTGCATTGAATGTCGTGCCATGTTCATGCTGCTGGCAACTGGGCACATTTTCCTGTTGTCATGTCATGTTCAACATTGTCTTCATGTTGCTTGCAACCGAGCAAACTTGACACTGTGGCTACTGCGAGCTTAATCATGTCGTGTTCATGTCGTTTTCATGCCAATTTCATGTCGTTTTCACGCAGGGCCCGTCACAACGGATAAGTCATGCTGTTGCGCCTCCAAATCATACATGACGCAGGCAGATCTGACACAAAGGTGAGCGCAGCACTTGCTTGTCGCGACGCCGCACCACTGGAAAGACGAGTGAGGAAGAAAGTTGAGTTGCACTGGCGCTCTGATTCATACTACTGTGTGCGCGCGCGCGTGTGCCTCGCTGATGCGTTCTGCGGGCCAACAGCGTTTCGCGACCATGGCCAACAGCGTTTCGCGTGTTTCGCCTGGCGATTCTGATCACCTCTCATATCAAGAAATTTTCGTAACAGGTGTGCTGGGAATTGTGCTTGTTTGACATTGTAGTATGTTCGGTCACCTGACGAACGTTTTATTTGAAAGCCTTGGCCATTTTCACATTTGCTCGAGCCCTCCAATTTTCACAACTGTTTCAGGGCCTTTGTCAAGCAACAAGATTGTCAAGTTCAAGGTGGTTCGTTCAACAATATGACGCCCCCCCAAGCTCTGGCAATTATATTTTGAAGGGACCGCTGCCGGTCCGTTTGCGCCCTTAAAATAACACCCCCCAGCACGGATGCTGCCAAGACCACTGAGTTTGCGCCAGGGAGCCCTGTCACTGTCCGCCGGGCTCTTAGAGAGGACGTCATTGTCATGTCCATCAAGTTTTTGGGGGCACTTGGCTAGTTTTTTTTCGTATTGAGTTGGTTCAGCCGCGTTGCCTGGAGCCCCGCTGAAAATGAGCATGTTAAAACGGGTTTGAGGGGCCAGGAAGAACTTTGAGGGGCCAGGAAGAACTTTGAGGGGCCAGAGGCTAAAATTAGGCGATTATGCTGTTCTTAGAAAAATATGATGGTTCAGTTTTCTGAGCGGCAGAACTTGAACTGGCAGGGTTCCAGTGGTGAGACGGTCTGAACTTTGTTGTCAGCTTTTTAATTTTATGGGCCTCATTTAATTAAGACTCTGATAAGGCAAAGCTTCGAGACAACCATTGATGTGACAGGGCTCGTTGTTTCTTCGCTTGCGCCAGCACAAGGGTTTGCTAAAAGGCTTCACCACATGTACTAAGCTTGCAACATGAACTGCTTTTGGATCACGGGCACTTGGTAAAGGACTTTGAATGTTCACTTTCGTTTGAGTTTGAGGGGGGATTGAGTTCTTTCCTGGAGGGTTGCTTTTTAATTCAATGTTCACCGGCCCAAGCCCTCTTGTCTTGAACCTTTCATGGAATCTGCTGTAGCCAACGATCAGCTTCATCTCTGCCAAGCTCGCTTTACTTCTGGTGTTTGTAAGTTCGAACTTGGGGTTTCAAATCAAAAAAATCTTGGGGTTCAAATTTCTTTGTGTTCTTCATGTGTTGTTTTTGCGCCGCCCGTCCTGCAGGCCTGCACCGTAATAGGCTTGTTGGCCCGTTTTGGGGAAACGATGGGGGTAGTGGTTGCTAGAGGGGCCGTCGTCCCCCCCGCTGCGCCCATCGTTCTAAGTGCGTCGTCATTGGGGCGGTTCCAGCTTTTCTTAGTTGATGTTGTTCGTGGGTCTTTAAAACATGGGGATTTTCCAAACGCGCTTCGTCGATCGGTCTGCTTCATTGCTGGAGATTGGCGCGGCGCATTCTTACTCTCGATCATCCTTCGGTTGAGGAGGCTAAGGGCTACTACATCGAGACCAACGGACCGCCCGGCGTTCTCAGAGCTTACTTCCTGAGCTGGTCTGGTTCTTCTGGGAGGGCCACACAGGCTGGCCTGGCGTGGCCGTTGCCCCGCAGAGACGACGACGCCCGATTTACAGGGCTTGGGATTTACCGAACCTGGCCTGGCCTGCTGGCGGTCGTCCGGAATTTAAACAAACAGCCCAAAGTTTTGTAGGAGGGTTATTAGGCCCTGACGCATTGGCATGAGGGTTGGCATGAAACGGTAGCTAGAAGATTTCTGGGAGAAACGCTCCCCCGAATTTTGAATTCGGCCCCTAAGTTTTCACGAAACACATGAAAGCCGAAGGTGTTTTTGATTCAAACAACACCTTCCCAGGACACTTTTCTGAAAGTAGTGTTGCGAAGCATTTCAATGCTATGACTCACCTGCTCCTGGCTGCTCAGGCCCTGCCCCTGCAGCCGCTCCCCGAGTTCGCCGAACAAGGCCTGACACATGATCATGAGTTGGCAGGTAGGTTCAGATTACTATTAAGAGCACCGATAACAAGTTAGGCATGGCAATAATAGGTAGTAACACGTGATTGTTTCTTGACATGCATGAGGCAGTGAGAGGTCAAAAGGGCTTAAAATCAAATGTGGCCTTAATAGTTCGCTGGCGGTGATCATCCGTAAATGCTAAATGCTCCCAACTCGTTGTTACGCCCAACTATTATTATTGGTAGCATTTGCGCCGTCAGTGGTTTGTGCCAGGCTGGACTCCTCCATTGCCTCAAGAGGACCAGGTCAGAGGGGGCGCCTGGGCGCCGGGAGTTGCGCTAGGAACGTTTGTTGCGAAGGAACCCCCAAACTTCATGGAACCGGCATTGGGCGAGACCTCAAGTTGTTTTGTTAAGAGCAATGACTGTGCCAAGAAAATCTGCTGCCGCTCTGATTGTGTCCTCAACTGTGGGGGGAGAAGCATTTAATCAAATCAGAGGCCGTTAATAAACGAGAACATCCGTTTTTTGACGGGATGGCCCTCAGTGTGCTCAGTGAGACCTGAACAGGCTTTAATGCAAAATCAGCGCGTGTCCGTGCCAATGGAATAATTCTAATCGTGATCTTCCCGCAATATCCATTCACGCTGATTTCACGGTAATTGCACGCTTTCCTGATCGATTTTCCGTTGCTGGGTCCATTTTGCAAGAAGTCCCTGGACAACATCCCTGGCCTTGAGCATGGAATGGCTTTTCCATAATATGTCTGGCATGTTTCCTCAAGGCTTTCATTGCATAGGTTCCATCCACCAAAGCCATGCTAACTCGGCAGAAAATTGCATGTTGAACCCGAGAAAAGTATCCAGCTTATCACAACAACAAAGACCATTTCCTTTCTATCTGACGCCCCCGAACCCTATCGTCAAGGCTGTCAAGAGACGGCAAGGTGACGTCCCGTGGGACGCTGTGCACCGAACCCTCAAGCTTCAATACCAACCACGTAGAAAGGTGTATACGGACGATGCCGTTATAGCCGAACCCGTGTAAACGTTGTAAGGAAGAAGGAATGATAGTTACACCAGTAGTCCTGACAATGCAGCGCAAGCAGATGATTTGCTCTTATCGCCCGTCACGAATGTTCGCAGTCACACATCAGATCTTGAACCTCAATTGTGTCTTGAGCCAAAATGGCGATCAATGGAACTTGGGAAGCAACACCAACAAGGACCTCAGAACAGCTACCCAATTTCGGCACGGGGCCTAGAGGGTTTTAACATCCCCCATTTGGGTCGCATTGTTCATCATGCGGTCCAAACACCACAAAACGTTCCACTGGCCACGGCTTCAACTACGAAATCGTGTCGTGCATTCTTTTACTTGCTATCACTACACCGTTCATTCGCTGTGAAACATGCCGGGTTCGATTGTACGAAAAGTGAAACATTCATCCTCCAATCGAAGCACACATCCATATGCAGGTGTATATAATACACTGTGGCCACTTCACTTGACCGCCAGTGAACATTCCAGCTGCCGCATTTGCGCATCGCGCAGCTGTCATCCATAAATGGGTTGGCCGAAAAAAAGTCCACCAGAGGCGCCTGCTCGCAATCGGTCTGCATAATTCCGGCAAAGAAACATCGGTGAGTAATCAATGCAAATCATAGCCATTCCAGATACCATGGACAATGCATAAATAATGAAAAGATATCATCTATAAGGTAATAGTTCCATCCATGAATATCCAGAGCGTCATAGTCATCGGAATATGTAACCATGTACACACCCAATCATCTTGGACACATGAATATAAATCATGACATAAGTCGTTCCACCGAAACAGTGTCGATGTGACGCAAGTAACAGATGGGGACTGACCCACATCGTACCGCAATCAGCATCTTCACGAAGCATACCTGTCCCCAATGGACAGCCTATGGGTACGTCGGCGGAACTCCTCGTCCAAGTTCTTCTTGGCTTCTCGTGCCCGGACACACTTCTTGTTGTAGTCCTCTGGCAACCAGTGCCCTTTCCGAAGGCACCAATCCAGCAGGGGTGTGTCGCATTTGTTCGGGTCGACGGCCGAGATGATGGCGCTCACGTTGACCGTGTAACCATGCTTGCCAAGGTTTAGGCCATCCCTCACGAATGATATATACTTGCAGTTGAAAGCTAGCGCAAAACATCTGAAAATGATATCACCCACCGGGTGCACTCGGTCCTTGACCAGGAGCTTCATTTCTTCCTTGGTGACATCGAGGATTCTTGCTGCAATCCACAGCTTGTAGAATGTGTATAGTCCCTCGCATTTGTTCACCATCATACGAATATATTCGTCACGCTCCTCAACCGATCGGAAGGCTCTTGTCCGAACATTCTCCGATTGAGAAATCTTCGTTGTTGTTGATGGCAAAAGTATACCTTCCCGATCGTGCTCAGTGATGTTGGGGTACCTCCTGAAATCATTGTGGTAAGGGCAGCCCGGATTCCCTTCGAGTCCGGCATTCATCGTTCTCTCCTCACCACCTTCAAACATCCCCCACATCTTGGACAGCTGGAGTGCGATAAATCCTGCCATGTACTGGGCCTCACGCGGCTCGTCAAGGCAGATCGCCATCCGTTGGGAACTTATAATGTCCCGTGACGTCAGATCGGTGTCGCGGTAATGCCAACCGCCGTCTTCTTCTTCTGACGCATAGCCGGATGTATATCCTTGCGTGTCCATATCGTCATCTTCTCCCGGAACTTCCTCCGCTTCGTCCTCATCCTCCTGTGCTGCCGCATCGTGGTTAGCTTCTTCCTGTGCACTCCTGGCATCTCCAGAGACGTTGGGGTTTTGGTTGTCCTCCTCGTCATCGGATTTGATGTGAATGTAGTATCTTCCGATGGAGATCAGTTGTGCCTCGCACTCCAGGCATAAGCAGAAGCAGGTGGGGATCGCGGTCGCACATGATGGACATATCCGGCACCTCAGTCCTTCCCATGTCTCATCATTCAGGATGACGACTTTACTGACTTCGTCCCGGACCTCGTTGACCTGTGCGTTGAACTCTTCCATCTTGTTGTTTCGATAGAGTTCGCAAGCACGATTAACCATGTCAACGATGTAGTGCAGATTATCGGCACCTGTCTCAGTCTCCGGCATCCTCTCGCTGATCTTTGCGACGTTCTGGAGGAACATCGCAGCCGACTCTTGGGAAGAGTTGACAAAGCCAGGGCAGATCTCGTTCTCCACACACTTCGAGTACGCCCTCTTGATGTCAGCGTACTCCAGGCGCTTCCCTCCATTGCTTTTGCCAATCCAAATGGACTTGACCTCATAGAACGGGATCACGTCAAAGACCATGAAAGTCCCATTAGCCGCGACTCCAGCCCCATACCGCGCGAGGGTTGCACTGGGAATATAGATGATCGCAATCGGATCCCCACTCCTCACGTTCCGTAGCGTTGTCTTCGTCGCCACGTTCATCTCATCCCATGGAGCAAATGCCCCGAAGAGCAGTGCTAGCCTGTTACCGCCATCGATTCCGCCGGGGACTAGCCCACAGCGTACGATGCTTGGCAGGTTTTCCACATACGTCACATGGAATGCTCCTCCGAGAGTAACACCCATTCTTGCGGAATACCTATTCGCCAGTGCGGATGAGCTCATGAATCCAAAATCCCTGTGACCGGTTGTGACTCGGATGCACCAAGGTCTGTACCATCCATCGCATCTGTTGAACATCCTGTCGATGTCGTCCCGATCCACGCCAGCTTCGGTCATTTCCTCCCTGGCTGCCCTCGTGTCGATCGGGTTCATGATGCTCGGAAACCTTGCTGCCAAAACCTGGAATCTCGATTTTCTGCTTCCGGATTCCTGCCACTTGATCACCTCCATGATGCCCATGCATCGTTTCGCTCTCGTGGTGTATGGTGGGAATATGTCGTTGTTCCGGTCGTCAATGACAGCATCAATGTCGACCCATCCACCCTCGTCGCACCTGAAAGCGCTTCCTCGGCAATTGCCGATCTTGTGTCGAAGGACTCTGCATAGGTCGTGAGATAGCTGGTTAGCTTGGTCCCTTGTAGTAAATACCGAGCGATCATCACCAATCCTGCATAGTGGAGCACCGTCGAAAGGAGCAATGCAGAAGTTGACACTCTTGCCAAGTTGCATCACGTCCACTTGCTCAAGGATTGCACCTCTGGGAAAGTACCTGGGGTCAACAATCGACGCGTATGCCCGTGGCATATGCACATCAATCATGTCGCCGTACTTCGGGATGTAGCACGGGATGGTGTCGCATCCCATCTCAAGCGTCCTCTTGAATGTCCTGCTGTCCCCGCACGGATTGTATGTGAGGTCGACGCCACCACATTGTAGCTCTCCTCCCTCAGCCGTGTCAGCCATCTCCACCAAATTAATAGTGTAGCTGTACATCTCAAGTGTTTCTTTCCCTGCTTGGCCTCCTTTCTTTCTTTCCTTGGACGTTGATGAGGACGGTTCCTCCGTATCCCCCGTATTTCTGTCATCAACAAAAAAATCAAAAAGGAAACAAACCATGAAAAAGGGTCACAGCTGAGGAAGTTGCTCACGGAGCAACCATCATCTCGCCTTCTCATTCCAAACAGCCTCCTCAAATCCTTGCCCGTCGAGCCGTCGTGGGCCAGGTTATCGCAGCACTATCTGTACCGGAAGCCCCCATAAGCTCCCATGCCACATCACCATTGCACTGACCAGGAATCCTAGATTGCCGCTCTCCACGCCCGGCGATTCACTTCACTCTGCATTCTTGTCTTCCATTCTCAGTAAATTGGGCTGAGAACTTCGACTCGGGTCTGGTGCTTGACCAAGACCCTCATCTTCGCCCTCCGTGGCCTTTCTCATGGACCCTTGTGCAGAGGGCTCGGTGATCAGGGATCGTGGATGTCTGGGCTTGACCTTGTTCATGATGTCAAGCACCTCCTTCGTGGGCACGCCGAGCTGTGCGGACGGTTTGTTCCGCTTTCTGTTCTGGCCCGTCGTGTGGGTCACGTTCCCAGCGATGTGTCGCACTATTGACTGCTCGAACTCCCTCTCGATCTTCCATGCATCCTTCCACAGTGGCAGTTCGTGCTGGAAGTACGACATCACCTCAAAGAATCCCAACACCATCTCGACGACGTCTCCCAAGGATTCCTCGTTCGTGGTTTGTCCCAGGAGTTCATACATCGTTCCTTGGTCGAGCACACTCTTGATCCATGACGAATATGCCACATTGCCGAGATCCTTGCCTATCAAGAAGATGGATATCCTCTCCTCGACTCCCTCGGAATTCTTGCACACGATCACATCCCGGGATGCGCACAATTGCTTCCCGTGACCGTTGTTGTAGAACTGCGCTGCTTGATCCACAGTCATGCTCACGAATCCCGCGTGAGAATGCTCTTTCTTCAGCTTTGAATACGCGAGCTCCCGTATGATCGTGGCCATGGCCTGGATATTGTTGACGTCCACCATGAGGTTTTGAAGGTCGGGGATTGCCACCACGCATTCCGCGAAGAGGCGCGTGTACATTTTCTTCCCCTCGATAGACATTGCAATACCGTTCGTGTCCGCGTTCCAGTTCGCGCAACAGTTCACGCAAGAAGAGGGATTGAACTTCGACTTCGGTCCGAGCACCTTCGACTTGCTCATCTGCATCTCTTTAGCGCAAAGTTCGCAGATAAACTTGCTGAGCTCCGTGACCGTATACCATCGAAGACGTTGATCACCGACATCGGCTTTCCCAAAAGCATCCTGCTCGCCGTGTCCTTCATCTTGCTGCTCTTGTTTCCACTTCGACTGTGCAGTGAAGGTCGGCTTGTACTCGAATTTCACCTTCGATTCCTCCATGTTCTTCGGGATGTTGAATCGAAGGTCGGGCTCGTTTATGCACGTCCCCTCCAGCTCACACACAAACGCGTTGCTTGGTGCGACCGCATCGATGGATATCTCAATCAGCAGTCGCTTCAGGAGGAAGTGTTGCAAGTTCGAGCTCCCAGGGATCTTGTAGTTCTTTCCTGTGAGCGCATGGACCACGCGCCACAGGCGATCGTTCTCAGTCACCAGCGCGCCTGCCGCCTTGCAGATCTCGCTGACCTTGTTGGCGATCGTCCCCAAGTCCCCTCTCCCTCCATGGAAAGCAACATCACGATTCACGCACACCACGACCAGGCCCTTGCATGTGTTGACGAGGTCAGATACCGCCTTTTGCAGGGAGTCAATGATGGGATTGGCGGTCACCTGCCACCCACATCCTCTCATATCCAAATGTGCACCGACACAGGTGAGTCATCCATGTCTCGCCTCCGTCGTTCGATGATGAGCTTATCCAGTTTCTGCAATCTGGAGATAATACTCAATGTGTCATTGGGCGAGGAGACTTGCTCACTCGACCCATAGTACGATCTCTCTTCAATATTTGTCCACCCCTGTTCGTTGACCATCATCTGGAAGCTCCCTTTTGAGTTGACGGCCCTCAGGGGCCAGTCCAGGACCAAGAAGCTCTTCTTCTGGATCATCATGTCGCGAATCGTTGCCTCACCAATGGGGCCTCTTCTGCCTCTTGATAATCCGGTTCAACTGTCCAGGTGCGTTGTCCGGGTTCATCTCCGCCTGGATCAACGCGTTGATGGCTTTGGCGCCCGGAAGGCGTCCAGTAATCAAGCATCCTGTTTGGGCACACAAGAAAGCATACAGCTGTAGCCATGCCGCATTTCCCTTCCCAACATAGGAAAGAATGATCTTCTCCGCGCTGGTCATCTCCTCGAAGTGCAATAGCGAAGAGGTCAGGCATCTCAGCATACACTCCCAATATGTTGCGTTCTTGCCTTCTGCAAGACACGGCCCAAATACAGTTTGTATGATTGGGTACCCCGTATTGTTGTCTATGTTGAATTTCACATTGACAGTCGCCGCCCAAAGTGGTACCCCCTTCGAATGAAGTGTAGGTATCGTGTCCAGCAGTTGGGTTGATAATTACCCATCTGTCGTCGTCACCGCCAGAGTTCATTCGGAAAATGGAGTCGATGATCTCGTTGTCGATCTTGACAGCATCGCTGGCTTGCGACCCCCCACTTGGAGCTCCCGACTGGGGGACTGGCCCACCAGCGGTTTGACTCCTTTGCCCGGAGCTTGATGCCGACTTCTGCTGTCGCTCCGTCTTCCGTGGCGGCTCCGTCTTCGATGAGCCCATCACCCACCATGTCGGCTCTTCCCCAACCACGAAATCCTCGGGGTACTTCTCCAGTTCCCTCTCGTTTTCATGAATCGTGCAGTATTTATTCTGGAAGAATTCGATCATGACGTCCTTCTCGGCCTTCTTCTCGATCTCCTTCATCCAGCTTACCCACTTGCGCCGATCTTGGTTCTCAGCGGCCCTGTCATCCGCGTGCGGTGCCAAACTGATGGAGTTGATGTTCATCGCAGGCAGCTTCGACTCATAGATCATATCGATGCACCATAGGAAATCCCTGGCGTACTCAATCTCCCGGTAGAGATCGTTCAGCTCCCTTTTGTCTGGACGGAAATAAGCTGTATACGACTGATCTTTGGAGTCCTTCTCATCGAGCAATGGCTGCAATCTCCTCATGATGAACGATACGCACATGAGCGAATTGACCGCCCCGATGCACGCATCAGAGATGTCACTGGGGGTTGACCCACAGATCATCCAGCGCAATAGGTTGTTCTGGCTGGCATTCTCATCCCTCCTCAGTGCATATGCGAGGTTCTTCATCGATGCCTGCAGCTCATTCTGGTATACCAACCCACGGTCCCAATTCTTCTGGTAGTCGTCCTTGGAACCACGACCGTAGGAGTCGATCTTGGGAGCCTTGATCACGCTCAACGTGAACACTTTCCCCCAGTTTCGATCTCTGTATCTTGCGATTCACCGGTCGTGCCTCTCAAACTCTGCAGTTGTCTGGAACTCCTCAGAGCTCCTCCACCTTCTCGATGACGATGCCCTAGATGACTCGTCGTTGATGAATTCTTTGTACACCTCCCCCACCGGGGTGTTCTGGTGGAATGCTGCTTTGAACGACCGTTCATCGTTGTCCTCGGCCACGCCTAGTGCGAGATCCCAGATGTTCGCGATTGATCTCAACCTATCCGCCCCTTCCATGCAGTACTTGGTTACGTTGAGCAACTCGGGGTTCTTCGCCAGCATCGTTGCCTCACCGCAAAGTTGGTTCAGCGCCGACACGATCTTCTTCCCCTTGCTGCAGAATTCCCTCCATCCAAGCATACATTCGTCGGCAGAAAGCTGTCCGAAAACTTTGCTGATGAACTCTAAGGCAACCCTCATAGACTGCCCTTCACCTTTCATCATCCCGCGGCCCATGGCAGAATAGTACGCTGAGTATGCATAAATAGCGGGGACGCCGATGTCCTCGATCCACTTCACGCACATACCCAGGTCGCTGTTCACCTCCATCCTCTTGGGCATCCTCTTGCCATCCTCGATGGCGTTCTTCACCAAATTTCCCAAGAAGATTGCTGCTTGCCTAGATTTCCCAATAGGCACGCAGAAGAACTCATTCGTGTTGACGACAGTCGGATTGGCAGTCATCTTGATGATATTCTCCAGAACCAGGAAAACCCAAAATAAGCAGCAGCAAATGAAGCCACGGAATTGTCCCAATACGATCCCAGCTTCAGATTGAAGTGACGAACTCGTCCAGCTCCTCCTTGAAGCTTGGGGTTCGGGACTGACCCAGCTCCCCGTATGCACCAGAGGTTCGGGACTGGCCCAGCACCTCGGTTGTGCAGTTGGGGTGGTGCAGATTTCGCTCGCAGTAGCTTGGTGCTTCCGCGATCTCCTTCGCGTAATGCAAGCAAGAGCGAGTTTCAACGGTGCCGGTTTGAGGCACCTTGCTCGAGCACGAAAACGGCGAAGGATCACACCCACAATTATAGACGTGTACAACTGGGTTTCTTTGGTTTCACGACCAGCACAAGGTCCATGCTCATGGTTTCCATTGCATTTCTTAGACAACGAGCCACCAAGTTCAAAGTTCCATGATACAACTCTCCATGGTTTCTTGATTGGCATGGGTTTCTTTGCATATCTTTGTTTCAAGCCATAGCGACACCCATCAAACTCGTGACTAGTCCCATCATGCACGACCTCATGCAGTCTCTCATCTTTCCAATAATCACAACTTCCAGGCAACTCAAACAAAATCGCAGCTCGTTTTGTCATGGCATGCCGTTTAATTTCAACGAACCGTTCAAATAATCTCCAAAATTCTCTTTGTTTGGCCTCGATTTTCTCTGCGGTGTCAATTCCGCGAGTCTTGTTGAGGCGTGCCCATGATGATCCCCCCGTGCAAGGCCCGGCGAAGAACAACAAATCGGAAGGTTTGGTAAGCACATGTCTGGCGATTCTCCCCCCGTACTCGCTCAGTAAGTCATCAACCAGAGTTATGGTGACAACCTGCGGCCCGTCATGGCGGGCAAGAGCAGTGAACCAGTTACGTGGTTCGGAACATGCCATCAGCACGATGGGCCGAGCCAAGTCAACACTGTAAAGAGTGACGACTGTGCGAGTTCTCATACCAGGAAGCGAGACATGAACAGGAGCGCGAAGCACACCACCGTCATGTTTGACCATCGCGAGTTCAATACCCGGCGCTAACTGTGGCTTGTGCTTCACCGCAATGCGATACGGAACAAAACAACGACCAGGGACAAGCTGCTCGTGATTGATATGCAGACAACGCATGAGCAATTTCAATCGGAGCAACGTTTCCAAAGCAAGGTCGTTAACACACTTCAACTCTATGCGCTCGTTCGACAGTTCTTCAACAAATGCGGCCAGCACGGACTGCATGTCAACATCCCCGGACCCGACGTGAATTGGTCGTGGTCGTGGAGACCGTTCCCGCGCCGGTGCAGCGACCGGTACGGGATGAAACTGCCAAACTGCGCGTTCAACCCAACCATCAATTCGCACACATTGTAGCCCCGGGTCAACTCTATCCTCAACTTTGAGCCATGACCCATTCTTCAGAAACCAAGTGGAACGAAGCCACTTGCTCCCAAACGGTGTCATAACCGCGAGTGGAGGTTTCACACGCATCAATCTGGGTCCCTTGGCAACAACAACCGGATCATGTCCTTCATGCTCATGCAATCCCTCTTTAGATGTTAATCCAGACCACCATAGGTCCGGGGGCATGATCGGTATGTGTGTGTACGGAAATGTTGGAACTCCGTCAACTGTCCCCGAAGCGGTCTGCATGGTCCCCTTTATGGGATCACACGTGGGTGTGAGCGCCTTGAGGGTATCCGGGTCAGACAGCAAGCTCGGGTCGAGTAGACCAATCTGCAAACATGCATGTTTCCATTTGCGCCCATCATTGAACGCCTTGGTGTAGATGTCGGCCGCCATCCTGTCGGTGACCTCATACGCCAAGTACATGTAATCACGTGTGAACATCTCATGCATCCACGAAATGCTAACACCATGGCTTCTCTCAAGGTGGCGCATCGTGGGGTTTCTCCCCGATCGCACGACACCGATCATAGCCTTGTTATCGTCATAGAACACAAAGTTCGGTGACTTCTTGAGAATCCGCTCTACCAGCTTGAGAGCGGGCATACCCATCGATCTCATGGCAACGTCGGCCGCAACAATCTCGGCCTCGGGAGTGGAGTGACTCACACAACCCTGTCTTTTAGAGCTGCCAGACAACGGAAATCGGGTATTAGGCCCTTGTATATTCAAGTGTCCACCGGAGGTGGAACGCAGCGAGTCAATGCATCCCGCAAAGTCAGCATCCGCATACAAGGCCAAGTGCACATCGTCCATAGGGTCTCCAACCCAACCGACCATGCGCCAATGTTTGGTATGATGCACATAGCACATCAAGTGATGCAAACCCCGATCATCGGAGTCGGTCCACCTATGCGCGTTCCGTGCTAGGCGATTCACTTGCCGCAACAAATCGAAGCGAGCAATCCGCGCACCGTACAGCAACTTCATCAGTACGCTAGCGGCATGCGGAGCAAGGTGTCCACGCACGGGCTCCTTCATGGCCAACTCAGGAGTCCCTCCCCGTTGGTCCGGCACTGTGGCAGAACCGTCGGTGGGCACAAGATTGTTACACCAATTGCACACGACTGACGGCCCCTCTCTGGCAGGCTTCCGTGAGACGTGATTCTTTGTTTCTTCATGCAACTCAGGGGTGACAACCTTATTCAACTTCACGTCGCCCGCCACTTCAAGATAGCGGTCGACACAGGAACGTAGGAACTGTTCCATGTCATAGGTCACCGTTGTTACTCGGTGTCCGTTCCCGAGAGTGACGTTTCCCTTGCTTTGATTGCAACCAAGGTACATGTCAAGTCCAGTCTCGGGCTCAATCTTCAAACGTGTACGCAACATGCTCCACCCTTGGGCAAGGTTCTTCTGCGGCCCTGCCATTTTGAAGTCGTCGACATACACAACCAGAACAAGCTGGAGCTTTTCGTGAATGTACACTGAAGGCCATTCTTCGCCGATGGGCTCAAAACCAACGGCACGCACCGACTCATCGCAGTGCTGCTCCCAAAATGTTCCCGCATCTGGGTGTCCGTACAGCGCCTTCCTCAACGGGACGACTGGTCTTCTGTACTTATCCCATTTGCATTCACTTGGCACGGCCTCCGGTGGCAATTCAATCCAACACGGCGTGCCTCTCAAGGTGGCCTGTATATACGCCTGAACAGCGTCGGCCATCTGCACATCCCAGCCATCATGACAACCCAGAAAATCCGCCCAACGCGAGGCTTCAAATGAAGCAGGGGAGTTCCCCAAATCTTGAAACATCGCAGCCTCAAAGCTTTGGTTCTTCACTTGGTTCCCCAGCAACACGCCTCTACCCTTGAACTTCCTCTTAGGATCACCAACAGGCAACTGTGAGTGCTTTTCAACGCAAATGCCATGTGCGCGAGCCATGTGTATTTCCTCCCCCTTCGCTTTTGCTTCTCTGGCTACAGCGTCATATTCGCGCACCGCGCCAAGATCGAAGACCCCCTGGTCGATTAATCCCGACCACTCTTTCTTCATTGATGCTAATGCATCAGGGCTGGTCAACATCTCTTTCCGGCCTACCGGCCTGGATACTAAAGCGTCGAAGAATCGTACAACTTTCACAGCTTTCTCTCTGTGCTGTATTCGCTCAGAAGTCACGCACGGCATCGATGGGTACTTTTTGGCTTCACCGTCCTCGCCTATCGCAGGCATTGCGAGTGGCACTTTTCCAGAAACTATCTCAGCAGACTCCTCCCATTCATACCAGGTGAGGTCCGTCGATTCGTCGACCGATGGATCCGTCCCCGATGCTGTCTCAGCTTCGTCTTTATGACTCTCCAATGACTGATGCAACCGCCTTCGTCCAGTTTGGAGTCGACTTTGATCGCTCCTCAGACTTGAACTTCCAGGCATAAATTACCACCAGACACTCAAATTCTTTCTCAAGCTGAACGTTTCGTCTCATGACGTCTTGGGACTGTTTGGAATCCATGAGAACAACCACCCCGTCGACAGGATTAACAACAATCCTGACCCATTCAAGCTCAGCCAAGTGCTTCCCATCCATTGGGTTCTTGATCTTTGATATGTTCTTCCGCAATCCCCAATTGTACTGCCATTCTATTCCACCCCAGCGGTTCCGAAGCATCGCTCGAATTCTCTTACCACCGGGCATCTGTAGTGTCCGTGCCTCTGCCGGCGCGGAAATCTCAGACTCCTTACTCTTGGGATCTTCTTCTTTCCTTTTGCCACCGCCCTTCACCTCGGCCTTCTCTTCCTTGGTGTAATACTTACTCATCATCTTCCATTCTTCAGGAGTGAACTCCGGAGGTCTCGATGTCTTCATTAGCCTGAATCCATCCTTCCCGACAGGATACGGTCTTCCGGCCTTGTCGATTTAACCTCCTTGCCATCGTCGTTGACGTACGTGATGCCATCCCCAGGTAGTCCAACTGACACGTGTGGAAGGTCGGACTTTACAACCTTCTCATCGCCCTTAGGTGTCCATCTCCCTTCCCTTTTGAAGAGCTCGGTCTAGCATCTTCTTCTCCTGCATGATCCCCCCGATCTCCGGCGATTACCTCCGGGCCATCGTCGAGCAGTAGACCAGCGATCTGATCGACCTCATCGTCAAGCAGTCGCTTCTCGTCACTCTGCAGCAATTCAGGCTCGTAGTCCTCATCCTCGATCAGGCGGTCACGTGCATCCAGACCGATTGCATCGATAGACATCTCTATTCCTTCCAAAGTCTCGTTGGCAACTTTGTACTTCTGTTGTATTGGGAATGTCAGAGGAGATTTCAGAATCATCCTCTCCGTCTGATGTGGCATTCTCAACCGAGGCGGAACCTTTGCCTTCTTGATGTTCAGCTCTGCACCCGCAAATGCAGTAAGTGCCCAAGCACGATACTTGTTTGCCCAATGCATACCGGTGCTCAACACATATCCAGCAAATATACCAGT
This sequence comes from Effrenium voratum, assembly GCA_963377175.1. Classification (NCBI taxonomy): domain Eukaryota; class Dinophyceae; order Suessiales; family Symbiodiniaceae; genus Effrenium; species Effrenium voratum. The sequence goes on from CAUJNA010003437.1 coordinate 377,836, forward strand.
TTCCCCTCTCGGCTCGAACTTCTCCCTCTTTCCCCCTCGTGCTTCGCTCGGCTTGAAGTCCACTAGCGCACCAAAAGGTATCTTCTCGCCCTTGAACTCCTCGCCATGCAGCCTCATCCATGCACTCGATCCGTTCACCTCTTCGATGTTCATGAGATGGCACAGAGTGGTGATGGCCTGCACCCAATAACACGTGGGTAGACCGGCATGTACTAGACAAGCCGAAGTCTGGTCAATGATGAATTGATTTGTTCTTTCAGCAAGGGAATTGTTCTGCGGCCGTCCAGGCAGCGATAGGTCGTGGTTCAGCTTCAGCTCCACGCACGCATTGATCAGTTCCGGACCGTCATCCGAATATACCTGCTTGATTTTCCTCCTCCCGCAGAAGTGCTTGATAGCCCTGACGACTGAGTCAGTGTCTCTTCTCGCGGTGGGATAAGCCATGATAATTCCGGTATATATGTCCCGGATGATGAGCGCATACCTACCTTCCACTTCATGATCTCCTGATGCCGTCACAAAGTCGAACGTCACCAGGTCACCGAACGTCTTCACTTCTCTTTTGAAAGCTCCCGTTCGTGATCTGAAGTGTCTCATCTTTGCCTTGACGCATGATTCGCAGAAGGGATTTCGGTATCTGTGTGTAAGCAAATGAGCTATGGAATTGGCGTCCTTCTTGAGGACTCCCACTTTCCTCTTTATTGATGATCCTTCGTACACGTCTACTTCGATTCCGGCATCTGGATCATCTTCATCAACCTCTTCCTCGTGAGCTTCGGCATCACCATGTCGATGCGGGACTGACCCAACATCTACAGGTGTTTCCTCAGCCACGGGAGGCGGACGTACCGGACCGGCTCCTCCGGGTGGCCCGAAGTCGAATGCCCCGTCGTGGTGTTCGCCCTCGGCCTCTGCGGACTCACCGACAGCGGCGGGTGTGACGTCGTTCTCATCGTCACCTCCCTGATCTGCCTCGTCGTTCGTTACCATCGCCAATACTTCCGAAAAGTGCTCCTTGAGGTCGTCTATCGTAGGGCGATGCCTGTTACTCCGAAGTTTACCATCACTCACTAGGTACGGGATGTCGTCCTTGACCTGCAAGTGCACGAATCCCTGCTTTGGCGTAACCATGAAAGGTAGTTTACCAGGCATCCAGTGAAATGCATAACCCATCTTCATGCATCTCCTCCCCACTGACAATACCGTGGGTGTCTCATCCAATACATGCGGCTCGACAGTCTCGTCCAACTCGTCCACGACTATCTTGGCCACATCAGATGTGGAAGTGGAACCATTCGCGGTCTGGAACACGATCTCGTCGTCATCTTTCACGATGTCGACACCCAGGCTCTTCGCCTTGGCTCTTCCGATGAGATCATGACCACATCCGGTGTCCATCAACCATTTCACCCGTTTGCTGATGCACGTTGACATGGCGAGAACGTTCTTCGGCATACCATGCTGTTTCTTCCAGTCGACAGCCGATTCCTTGATCTCGTCCTTGTTCCGATCATACTCGAACATTATGCTGCTCTCCTTGGTCACCGGGAAGTAGTGCTTCTTGTATATATCATCCACCACTTCTCTCAGTATCTTCGCACGTATTAATGATCGTTGGACTTGATAGGCTGATAATTCACGATGATCACTGCTTTTGAACTTCTTCTCGTCGACGTACACGTACTGATAAGGCTCATTCTCATTGTCCTCATAACCGTACCATTCCCCTTTTCGTTCCCATTGCCTTCTCTCGTCTTCGAGGTAGGTGATCTCCCCATTCTCGTCGACGTCGAGCACTTCCTTGAACCACACCATTTTCTCGGGGATCTCGGACTCGCCAGACCATCTCGATGATTCGCTCATCGCGTCGTCATCGTGCTCGTGGTAGACAGTCTCGGCTTCGTCCGGTTCGACATGATCAACGTCCTTCTTGAAGCTTACCTTCCCTGCAGGAGCCGATTGCTTCAGGACTATCGCGGGCATTGCGATGGCCCTCCTCGCAATGGCAGGCGCTGCGGCTTTGGCGGCAGCCTTCGACTTGGCTTGCGCCTTGTCATTTGACGTTGCTGGAGCTGAATTGTTCTTGATGAGCTCATGCCTGTACTTACAAGCGCTTCCCCTATCGCACTTCCCCTTCTGAAACGCGAAGCATGCTCCATCATCCCTCTTTGGTGACGATGATCTGGACTTGGATTAGCCCTTTCCTTTCCCCTTGGACATGCTCTCCAACTTATGCTCCGTCTTCTTGCTGTGGGAAAAAGTGCATTCATTCCCTTTCACGCACCCCTTCGCCGATTTGAAGTGGTACCAGCAGGGGTTATCCTTGCTTCCGCCCGGACTCTTGCCTCTGTCGCTGGCACCGTCGGACTTGCCGTTCTTGCCAGCGTGGCCCTTTGCCTTGGCTTTTGGGAGCACAGGAGCGGCATCAGGTCCACCGGGTTTCCCCTTTCTGCCCTTGCCACCCTGGTTCTCCTGTTTGCCAGTTGCTGGAGCCGCATCCTTCCCGCCTGACTTCATCATCGACTTGACCGATTTCTCCTTCATGTCGAGCATCAGGTCTTCCCGATCTGCTTTGATCTGATAGTCGATCAACGCCAATAAGAATTCATACGTCTTCTGAGGATGCTTATCCGGTAGTCTATGGTAGGCATTGAGGCCGAACTCCATCTTCTTGCTCCCTTTGATCTTCCTGTAAAGGATGTCTCTGAGAGCCAGCTTACTGGGTCTGTCCTCGCTCCTCATCTTCAGCAGCAAATCATACCATTTGTTCCTGAACATGACCAAGTTCTTGTCGCCAGGAAAGTCAAGGTTGAATAAATGCTCGATGTGGTAGACAAGATCCGTTCTATCGGAAGTTCTGAATGATTGCATAACTAATGCCACCAACTCTCGTCCCTTCACGATCACCCCTTGTTGATGTCGTAGTTCAGAGTGTCGTGTAGCATCGAGGTATACGTCCTTGGCTTCGTCAGGTGCTTGTTTCAGCATGTTCTGCATGCCCATGGCCATCTTAATATCTATCGTAGCAAATCTGTCGCCACCTGAATCGCTAAGCAAATCCAGGTCTGGGTTCAACCCAAGAGCCTGCTCCAGCCATTTCGTCCATGCGTCGGTATCTGGATCTGCACATGCGCTCAGAACATTCATCAGCAGTTGCATCTTCCAGGTGTCAAGTTGATGGATCTTTGGCCAGGCCGGAATAGATACTCTCTCGGCCTCTTTCCTCGAGATTCTCGGTCGATCATTCTTGATCTCTCGGTTATCTCTCGATCTCCTTCGTCTCCTCCGTGTCCGATCGTCTTCTTCCTCTTCTTCTTCCTCGTCTTCCTCATCTCCTTCGTCGTCGTCATCCTCATCATCGGGTGGATCATCCGGAGGTCCTCCTCCGCCACCAGCGAGGCTCAACTGACGTCGACCCGCTCCCCGCCCATTCCCATTGGGCGGGAATCCACCGTAATCCAATGGGGGCGTAGTACCGTTGTTTCCCCCTCCATCACCACCACCAGTCGTAGTAGTGGATTGTGGGACATGCCCAACAACCCCTTGCATCTGGGATAGGTGTACATCGATCATTGGATCACCGAAAGACGGAAAGAGGATCGAACCTGGCATCAGCGACGAATTAGGGATTTGATTTGAAGACGATGACGGGACTGACCCAGCCACCTTCTTGTCTATCCTATTTGAATTAGCCTGGGTTCCTCCCTCAGCGCGTTTCACTACTGCTCGTTCACGATGTCCATCTTTGCTGCTGGAGGCTTCCTGTGTCTCCAGCTTCTTGTGTGCACGTAGTTCCTCGTTGTCAGCATCGAGTTGGCGTACAAAACTCTCTTCTTGCTTGAGCGTCGCCTCTCTTTCTTTCAGTTGTCTCTGAAGCTCATGCATCTCCTCGAGGTACTCATCGTACATTCCCTTAGCTGTCAATCTCCAGTACTCAGCCTCCTTCGACTTCTCGTCCATCGTGCACCGTTCCTCTTGTTTCTCTTCTTTGACCTGGGCTAACTCCAAGATCGCATCCTGACGATGACCACCTTCGACAGCAATCATCTGGTCCTTCATCGACACGTCGGACTCATACTGTTTGACGATCTCTTCTTTTTCGCGAAGCAAGCAATCTGCTCTCTTCGATTCCTGTTCCGCAAATACTGTAACGTCATTCAGCCTCGCCATCAGCTGTTCCCTGGAGTCCTCCAAAGAGTACGTCTCGGGGCGCTTGACGAGTGCATGCTCCAACTGTGATTTCAGACTTTGGACCATCTCCTCCTCGTTGAACTTCTCGATAGATGTAGAAGATTCTATGCCTCTGATCTGTTGCTGATAAGCTGATATCTGTTGTGAAGCCTCACGGTGTATCTGATTTGCACGTATAGCTGATTCCTGCGCGGCCGACTTCTCGCTTGCCATGTAGGATTTCATCAATGCAATCTCCCGCTTCTGCTCCATGATAGTTCCTTCAGCTTGCCTCATCTGTTGCATCATAATATTCGACTCCATGTCTTTCTTCTCCCCGTACTGAAATGCGTTCATTTCCACCTTGCGCATCTGTTGGGCTTCTTCCTCAAACTTGCGCCATGCCTCAGCCATGTGGTGTTGGTGGTGACTCACTAGATGTCCCGACTGCTTGCTGGCAATCTCGCATCGTCTTTCCAGCTCCTGGATCCGGATGGTGCTTCCATAGTCTTCTTGGTTAAGATTCGCCATTGCTGCCGACATCTCATCAAGTGTCTTCTGATATTCCCCGATCTCCACCTCCATCTTATTCTTCTCTTTGATCACGGCGCGAAAATCTGCACTGGTGGGTGATTTTGACCTCCCACCCTTCGATGTCGATCTCACGCCCTTCTGCGACGTCCGTGGTGTCGCAGGCGAAGATGATGATCTTCTCGGTGGGGATTCTCTTTTCTTCGACTCCTGATGAACATCGATCTGCTTCCATGATCTTGTGGGAGTAGATATGTCGCTGAATAGCGCGGAACCTCCGCTCCCAGGTTCATCCTGTGAATCTGCAATCATATCCATCACCGCAGGAAGAGCCATCAATCCATTGGATCCCTCTGAGCTGCTGTTCCCAAAAGTTGCAGTACTTGGGCTCGCCGAAGACGCCATTGTACTGTGTATGTTATCGTTCCTTTATTGTCCCTGTACCCGCAATAAACCAGCTGTCTCCCAGTCCAGTGTAGAGCTTGTAGTTACGGCTGATAACCTGTCAAGAGACGGCAAGGTGACGTCCCGTGGGACGCTATGCACCGAACCCTCAAGCTGTAATACCAACCACGTAGAAAGGTGTATACGGACGATGCCGTTATAGCCGAACCCGTGTAAACGTTGTAAGGGAAGAAGGAATGATAGTTACACCAGTAGTCCTGAACATGCAGCGCAGCAGATTGTTTTGCTCAATCGCCCGTCACGAATGTCGCATGTCACACATCGAATCTTGAACTCAATTTGTGTGTCTTGAGCCAAATGGCGATCAATGGAACTTGGGAAGCAACACCAACAAGGACCTCAGAACAGCTACCCAATTTCGGCACGGGGCCTAGAGGGTTTTAACAAAGGCGCAGCGCACGGTGCACGCAAGGTGCTCGGGCTACTCGTCCATCCTGCCAGCCAGCTGCTTCAAAAGCAGGCATGGCTTTTTGAAAGTCGCAAGGCACACAAACCCTTGCGTCAACAACCAGGCGGCCCTTTCCTTTTTCCCTCATCCAGCAGCTGCGACCTGTCTTGCATTGAATTTAAAATGCAGAAGTAGGGAACTTTCTGAACACACTTTCTGTTGACAAATAAATGAATTAAATTACACATCCAAAACTTGTGTGGCGCAAACGTTGTCTGGCTAAATTAAAGAAAGGTTGGCTGGCTTGCGAGGGATGTGTGAAATCACACATCCGAAACATTGGGCCAAACCTTGTCTGGCTAAATTGAAGTAAGACTACGTTGCCTGTCTCTGGCTCGGCTCGGCCACATTGAATTGGGCATTGTGACCTTGCTCGTGCACATTGTTGTCATCGGAGTTGGCCCTGCGGATGGCTTGCTTCCACTCATACATGTGTTTTTCGAAGAACCTCTTAGAGCCCGAGTCTGCCCGCGGTGTGCTTGGGCCGCTGCCCCCGGTGCCACTGCCAGCGTTGAGAACTAACTTGTACACCTTGTACTCGAGGCTCTGCTTGGTAAGCAAAATGACTTTCCCCCTCTTCACAGCGGCATTGGTGGATGGCTGGCCGTCAGCCATCAGCACGACGATGGCGCTAAAAGTCGCCCTTTCAAACCAAGTTCGAGCCAAAACTAATGAACGCAGAAGAAAATATATACCCAACCCCGGGTTGAGTCAGTGTTTAAGGTTATGGCAAGCGGCGCCATGCCATGTCGGTTCACTGCGAATTGGAAGGGGAGTCAAGTTTGCGTGCGCGAACTGCTTTGCTGGGCAATGTGTTTCCACACAAAGCCTGCAAGTAATAACATGTCTGTGACAGCTTCATTCCTAGTATCTACATGAAGACGAAGTGTAGCAACGTTCACTGAATGATATCTCGGATTGCATGCCCTCAGTCCCTGTTTGTTTGTTGGCTTGTTCGTTCGCAATAATAACCTGGTCGGCTCAGGTGCCGTGACAGAGGCACGGGGTCCAATTTCCCAGGCCTACAGGCTGTGGAATTCATCTACCTACACAGCTTTGATGGACTTGTTAAACTGTCCTGCTCCCAAACCGACCCAAACCTGCACACGGAACTGGCTCGCCTGCTTCGGCTCACTCGGCAGGTTCACCGGGCGGGCAGCTGCTGGCCTGACCGGCCGCTGCTGGGCGCATGAAGGCGGGGTGACAAGGGAGAGCAAACTTAAACACAGCATTAAATTATTATTGGGGGGCTGACTTGTTGATTGAAGACTAGCAGTGATTGAAGACTAGCAGTGATGTCAACCCTACTATGATAATTATGGACTGGATTCTGATTCTTCGTTCCCATCTTGCTGCCATGAACGCGCGAAACAAACACTGCTGGGTTTGGAAAAGCAACAACGGCATTAATAAGCCGACAAACTAAGGAGCGACCTGCGACGACAAAAGCCGCAGACAAGCTTAAACAAACAAGCAAAAATACAAACAAAGAACCAATCGAAAAGTTCATATTCAGTTGGATGCAATGGATCCTGGCCCTACTGCCCTGAAATCCCTTGAAATGGCGCACTGGGATCCGTCAGGGCTGAATCAAGTGTTTGTGACATTGTTGGCGTCGAACCCCCCAATTTAGTAAGCACCCCGTTTAATGAATGCAAGTGTTTGTGACATTGTTGACGCTTCCGAACCCCCCCACCCCCCCCACCCCCCCCACCCCCGTTTTATGAACAGAATTCTAGCGAAGTAATTTTTTAGCCCTAAACGTTACTTCGCTAGAATTAGCGAAAATATCGAGAAAAACACACGTGTTTTTGAGAATTGCCAAGCTCACCGCACAAAGGTTGACACGCAAGCCGCACAAACGTGAAAAATAACGGAAGCGCCTGTCACAGTAGGTCTCGTCCAGGGTCCAACGCCTGCAAGCATTGTTGACTGCGGGGAAACTCAATCTGCTGCTGTTTGCCGAGCACTTGCTTGCAGGGCAAAGGACGGTCCGATGTTTTCGGCCACTGAGTACTACTGCCCTCAGCCTATCACATCTTTGTGAAGAAGAAACCGCTCAGAACTACGATCAGCTTGCCTCCACCTCCAAGAATTTGAATTGCACATGGACATGACTGGCTTCAATGTCAAGGGCGTTTCAACTTTGAACAAGAACAGAAGCACTGCCAAGTTGAAGGTCAATGCAGTCAAGGCGCTCAGGCTGAACAACGGGCGCTCCTCATTCCCGTTGCAGCTGGGCAAGGCAAGCCACATGATGCCCTCCAGCGGTACGACCATCGGCGGCAACACACAGTCCTGCTAGCCGCTGAGACTCTGTGAGCGCAAAACATCGCAAATTACGCACATTCATCAACAAATGCTTGCTCTCCTCATTCAACTTCTGGATCAAAAACTCGTCAGAGCCGCCAGGGAACCTCTCCTTGAGGATGTCACACTCAAGCTTGACGCGTTCATTCCAGAGACGCATGACGATGTCCCTTGGAAACAATGGGCGGCTGCAACAGAAACACGCAGCGGACTGTTCACAACAAGCATTGCCACACGCTATCCGATCAAGCTTCCGCATGATCGGATGGGAGTTCATGGTATCAATGGAGAGCTTCCGTCCACCATCCATCCTTGGCTCGAGTCAAGTAGGGTTGATTAAATTTGCTGACACAATGCTGTAGCCAGGCGAGCTGCGCGAGGTAAGGCTCGGGAAACTTCACACACTTTGAAAGCTCAGCTGTGTTGCGATCGTTCCTGAACAGCAAATGCAGCAGCAAAGGTGACACACACACAGCCTTCAGCAGAAAAAGAGTGAAATAAAGCCAAATTAACCAACTGGGAGCGGCTCCCACAGGGGATCGCCCTCCTTGACCCCCATCTTCAGGCACATCGCCATGTGAAAGCGCGAGAGCTGCTCATGCACGAGCGACTCGACGCTGCCGCTGTCAAAGGCGACAGTGACCGTGGCGGTTGGCTTCCCGTCATCCATCAATGAGTCACGGGCTGAGCTTCCTTCAGATTCAAGTGGCAATCACACAGTCAGACCGCAGCGGGCTTTCTTGAACAATTAATACAGCAGCAACTTGATTCATGTGCAGCTTGCAAGCCATAAACTATGTTCAGCGGTTGTGACCGTCATTCCGACTCTCACAGGCAGCCTCTGAGGAGCCTAAGGTGTTGGATAATAAGCGAGTCTGGCCTCAGCAGCGTCACGGAATGGCCTGGCACTGACGTGAAACAGCAAATACGAGTGTCGCCAAGTCCCTTGTCAGATGATGAGCCCAATCTTCAGCTTTGTCATGTCTTGACAAGCGCAGTCTGACAGAGCTTGGGATTGAGCCTCCGGGCAGAGATCACCTGGGCAGGCGGCAACCGCTCGCAAGATTCTACTATCCAAGTCTTGGAAATCCATGACTTGGCCACAGCACCCAGGCTGTGGCAGTGGGGTATCCAAACACCTAGACTTCTGTCAAAGTTAGACTCTGCGCTTGGGCATTTGGGCTTCCAGGCAAATCAGAGATCATCTGTCTGGGCAGGCGGCAATTCTAATGCCCAAGTCTTGGAAATCTATGACTTGGCCACAGCCTGGGCAATCCAGGCTGTGGGGCATCCAAACATCACTTTCAACTACTGTTGAAGTTACAACCAGGACCAGACTGAATGGCAAGCACAGTCTTGGCTTTTGGGCCTCCGGGCATCATCAGAGATCACCTGGGCAGGCGGCAACCGCTCAGAGTTCTAATTGAATGTCCAAGTCTTGGAAATCCATGACTTGGCCACAGCCTGGGCAATCCAGTGCTGTGGGGCATCCAAACACCACTTTCAACCTAGACTGCCGTTAAAGTTACAACCAGGACCAGGACTCAATGGCAATGGCAAGCACAGTCCTGAGCTTGGGCTTGGGCCTCCGGGCGCATCAGAGATCAGAATCACCTAAGCAAACGCCAACCGCCCAGAGTATTTTTAATGCCCAAGTCTTGGAAACCCATGACTTGGCCACAGCAACTTTGGCTGTGGGGCATCCAAGCGCTATTGAAAGCAAACGAGGCAGTGCTTCGAAACGAACAGAATCGGATTGAATTACATTGACAGTCCAAGAGCAGCCTTTCTTCGAATCGTAGAATGTCACACGCCGTCGTCTTCGGCGGGTTTTCGCAGAGTCAAACTTTGCAATCAGCCTCCTGGAGATTTGCAACCTAGATCATTCAGGTCTGGCACACCGTCACCGGTCACCCTAAGTCTAGCACATGGCCAACTATCTCTTATTATGCATTTCAATTACACACGTTCCATGCAAGTAACTTGTCAACTCTGTTCTTCGACAGTCTGATTCTTGCAGATTAGAAGGCTCTGTGCCAAACACGCAAACATCTGAAATCTAAAGTCCTAAGCGGCCCATTGCCGCGATGAATGATTATTCCAGCCTAGGTCTGGCGCAGCGCCTTCAGCTGGTCCATCAGGTTCATGATGCCATTGCCGCCAGAGCCGCCAGCGCCAGAACCGCCAGAACCGCCAGCGCCAGTGCCACCCGTCTGCCTCCGTGACCTTTTCTTCGGCTTCGGCTTCGCTTCCGGGCCGCCATTGCCATTGCCGCCCTTGCCGCCCTCGCCCAGCCACCTCTGGCTCCCCGCCAGCATCGTCTGAACCGGAGTCACCACCAGGACCATGCTCATCGTCGTCCTCGCCGTCGGCCGGCGCAGGAGCCTTTTTGGCGCGGGGGCGCTTCTTGGTCTGGGGGTCCGTCTTGGGCTTCAGCAGGGCACTGAGCTTTGGGTCATGCAGGGGCGAAGACTCCTTGCACATCGCCTCGAACACCAGGTCGGCCAGGTGTTTGTATCCCTGTAGCCTTGACCAAATTAACACTCCGTCTTGAGAAAAAAAGCAACAAATTAAACAATAGGAAACCCAAAAAAAAGCAAATTTGAGATTTAAGTCCTGCTAAGTCTGGCAATGTAGCATGTGCTGCTCGGTGAAGGTGATCCCCAGATAAGGGACTCTCGCCTCAAGGCACACGAAGGCAGCAGTCATATCCGAGGCGGTGAAATCAATGATAGCTCGCGGGCTCCAAACAGCCAACATGTCCTTGACCAGACTTAAATCCTCTGCTAAAATAACTTTTTGGCAGACTGAAAGGAAAACGCAGGAACTCAAAAAGGCACAAAATTAAGGCACCGAAGTTTAAGTCAACTAAGTCAGGCAATGAGTCCACGTAATACTCAGGGGGCAGGCCGTGGTAGCAGAAGGGCTCGTACAGCACGTTGTCGTCGGCAGTGCCAGCAGGTTTCCGCTTCAGCTCACTCCTCTTGAACTGCGTGCGCTTCGTGCTCTCCGACGCATCCCCTGAGAGCCCACCCACCGCGATCCTGAAGCCCCCGAGCATCTTGCGCTTCTCCTCCTCAGTAACCTGCCAGCTGCGGTCCTGGAAGCGCTCGAGATTGATTGGGCCAATCAAATCACCAGAGCTGCTGCCTGGGTAGATCGGATGCTTCACCTCAGGCATGTCCAACGTGGAGCGGCTGAAGACATGCAGCATCTCCACCTGTGACTCAGTCAGACACAACGTGCTCGTACGATGAACTGTTCAACATTGAAGACTTTAAGTGCAATTTACAAAATTCGCTCGCCGGCATCTGTATCGTCGTGCTTTTGGCCCATAAGCCTGGCCTGATGCAGGCTGCCCAGGCCACGTACCAGCGTGCGACGCAATCGCATGGACTCCTCTGAGGAGGAGAGGAAGAAGACCCTCTTCTCGTGGGCGATGCGCTTGTTATCTTCCGTGGCAAACAGCCCCGAGAACGCCCGGTCATTGCCTGCAAACTCTCCGTAGTAACAATGTTCATCAAAGAGTTACATCTCACTGCCTGCCAACAATCAAAACTTTTTAACAATCGCAAAAATTCCTGAATCCACACATTGGATTTGGCAAGGATTTGCGTCGGACGATCAGATCAGCAGCAAAGGATCTAAGTTAAATGACTGAACAAACATTTGAGGCCGTGTTGATGGTCAAGCGTGTGTTGATGTAAAAACACAGACAAGGCACCATGGCGGCCAGCATCAAAGAAAAACATCAGGTCCCCGTCATGGAGCTCGGCGGACCCCCTGCACTGAATGAATGCCCGGACGACCTTCTGCGCGTGCTCTTTTCTAAACGGCGGCACTCTGAGATGCGGCGCCGTCATCGCCTCCCCACATCGTTTGTTGTCGTAGATGGCGATCACACGGCGTGATTCTGAACCTCTGACTTTTCCGATTTCCTTGGTCAGCGTTTCACCCTGAGGACCAAGGAATTAAATGATTTTTCTGTTCATCACTGTTGCCAAGTTCAGGCCAAAAAGTAAAACTTGTCTAATTGTTGACCAAGCTTCCGCATCTGCGATCATCGTGGCAAAGGCATTCTCGGACGAGGGCTCCACCAGCAACTTGACCCGTTGCTTGACGAGGTTCATTGCCATGGCCTTGTACTTCAAGATCTTCTCCTCGGCGGTTTCCAGGTCCTGGCAAATCGTTGAACAGTATTTTAGTATTGCCGTTAGACTTCAAGATCCACGCACAGTTAAAACAGGCGCCTTCAAAACACGGTTCTCCAACTCTCTTCAACTCACGTCATGTCGCTCCTCCAGGCACGTTGCCAGGATGTGCTCAGGAACTTCTGTTGCATCGCTGGATGGGGCTGGAGCGGTGCCTGGCAGAACGACTTGGCCGGAAGCCTCCTTCTCCTTGTCAGCGTGCTTGGTGATCTCCTGACCAAAGCAGCGCATATCAAAATTACATACACATAAACCACTAACCAAATACGTTGATTGGTGGGATTATTATATTATTGCGCTGTCTGGGAAATAAGCAAAGTCTGATGGACACAAAATATCCGCGAACTCAACGCGTCCTTCACCAGCTCCTCAAGGCCACCGTAGGCTAGCGCCTCAGCCGGCGTCTTGCGGTTCTTCAGCGCCTGCTTCAGGACATGGTCATGGGCGTTGGTGTAGACGCAAGCCTGCAAATTTACGATTCAGACCACGCAAGCCGAAAGTGTGCAAACACCGTGAAAACGCTTGATCTGATTCTGATGATGTGTTGGCAAGGCAACGACATGTTGTTTCAGAAGCGCAGTAGCCTCAGCCAGCAAGAGCGCAGAGCGCTCTGACTCCAGCCAACTGGAGTGCCACGTCAGGTCTGGCTGTTCTTTGTCCTTCAGTTGGCAAAGCTCCACTTGAACTTCATAAAATGCAAACACCTATTTTGAACAAATTGTTTTGACCAAACATCAACACTCATGTAAAACAGTAACGGTCATGATGTTTGGACAGTGAAAAGCTCCTTGGGCCACCCGAACGCGTGTGATGCGTCTGGTGGTTGCTGAGCACCTGTCTGATCGCCTTCCTCTTCTCGGCGTCGGCGATGACCCCGTCGATGAAGCCACTGGTCAAGTAATCCAGCAGCTCCTGCTTGTACATCAGAAATGCAACCCAGCCAGGATTGCTCCCGTGGCCAGCCAATCCGCGTGTGGTTGCTTCGCCCCTGACCAAGTACCCGCAGGCGAAGTACTGCTGGATGCACCGCAAGGTCCACAAGAGGCACTCCTCCGAGCAATTGCGCTAACTCGTTTCATGTCAAATCTTAGTAGGGTGTTCTCATTCATCGTCAGTTGCTGGTCCGTAATCCTAAATTTAACGGCCCGACTGACTGATGACTGTAATGGTCAAAAAAAACGGCTTGAGCTGGTCTCACTCGCTCTCTCAGTCGTGTCACAGTCACAATGACTCCCTCGCCTCACCTTACCTCAACACTCGCAACCCCCCAATTCAATATGTCAATGAGTGTCAATACCCGGCTCCTGAGTGCGTGTCTTGCTGATGACGGTCTGCAGGTTGACGATGCCAGCCAGGGGGGCATCATGCCCAAACCTCACGGCCCAAAGAATTCCGAAATAAAAGGTTCGCCCATTGAGGCCCATTTAAAAGCAAAACCAAAAATGATCATTAAAAGGTCGGGTTTGAACAACTGAGAAACTCGAAGTCCATGCTCAAGACGACCTCCGCGATCTCCTTGTGGCTCAACATCCGGTTCCAAACCGTCATGGCCTGGTCCACAAACGAGTCTGTGACCGCCTCCGAATCCTCCGCCATGGACCGCTCCTGGGGCCAGGGCTGCACTCGTCAATGATTAGTCAATCAGCTTAGTTTCATTGCACGCTGATGAATCAAAGGGCTGCACTCGCCAATGATTAGTCAATCAGCTTAGTTTCATTGCACGCTGATGAATCAAAGTTGCTTTGAAAATTTGATTCAAAAGTCAAAATAACATTCTGTTTGTGTCATCTGCCTGTCCTCATTGTAAAGCGCCGCAACCTTTTCTGCAGCCAGACTGCCCATGTCACGCTCCTTGCGCGCCTTGAACAGGCCCAGGTGGTACACCTTCTGGATGACGGTCCAGGCGATGCCGTTGAAGTTGGTCACGGCTACCTCCCGCAAGGTGTCCGACCGAGCCGACCGGGCATCAGCTGTCTCCAGCATCTCGAAGACGCACATCGTCGTCAAGATGACCCGCAGCCATGACTCGAGCGCCGAATCAGACACCTTCGCATCGATCAGCTCAGCCACGCACAGGATGAAGGCATGGAGCCTCAGAATTTCAGACAGACAAGTCGTCAAGTTCATCACCAGAGCAGTATTAAAAACCTCGTCTGGTTCTTCTGACTGATGATGTGCAAAAATCACACACACACACACACAATTTAAATACACAAGCCGAATTCGGGTAATTGAATTGAGGGGCAGCTCCGGCGGCGAAACAGACTCCATCGCACCTCGCTGGGTCATCATGTTCCCCTCCTTGACCTGATCGGAGCTCACGGCGATGATCAGGTTCTCGGGGTACCTCAGAGGGGCCACCTTCCCCCCGAAGTAGAAGTCCTTCAGCTTCTGCACAGCCCTCTCATTGTATGGGACACCAGGTGACGTACTGTACGTTATCTTCAGCCACGCGAGATTGCCCCAACGACAAGAAATCAAAAATAAATGCGCAAAAATTGAAAGTTTGGCTCCCGAATGCCTCGATCTGGAGGGGATCCCGGCAGGAGAGGTTCTCAAACAGCGGGTGGCCGTTGATCGTGGCCCATGCATCCTGCACCTTGGCAAGGTAGTCCACGTTGCACTGGTGATTCACATCCGGGGCGGCCATGATGTCATCACCATCCGCAGCCGATTGCGCTGCCGCCGCCTTCGACTTCGCCTTCACCTTTGCCGCCTTCTTGGGTGCCATTGCTGTGCAAAATGCCGCAGGTGCCGGGCCGGGTGGGCTGCCAGAGCCTCTCAAAACTTTCAAATGCATTCAGCAACCGGTCACGACGCAGTGGCAACAATCAGGATCTGACTCAACATGCTGCAACGTCAGGACATTGAGGCCCGATAATCAGCATGTGACTCAACATGCTCCATGACAATGACGCCGAATCAGCATGTGACTCAATGCTCAATGAGACTGAGATGAGGCCCAATCAGCATGTGACTCAACATGATTCCGATGATTCAATGTCATGACATGAGTCCTGCGTCAAACACAAAGGCTAACGGCACAATATGGTTTGCGAGCGCACCAAGCGCCAGGCTCATGTCATTCACCACGTCAATGATGTCCTTGCGCGTCAAACGCGGGCCGCAGGGAAGCTTCTATTGAACTCCACAAACGACAGTCAACGTGTGTATAATATAAAGAAACTGACTGACACTCGCGAACTTTTCCACACTCACGGTTGCTCTCCAGCTGGCTGACTGAACAACAAATCAGCAAACACTGTAACAGTTTCTGAGTCTTCATGGGTGCGACCAGCTGCAGCTGGATGAGCCTCTAGCGTCATCGCCAAACTGATTTAATGGCCAACCCCCATGGCCCAAGCAGCTTGCAGCAAAACCCTCTCTAAAATATTTACACTCATGCCGTTTCCTAGCATCTTATTCATGGCGCTGTCTGGCACAGGCTGCTTCTTGCATGTGTACCCCTGTAGTTTCATTCGGTCTGCAGTGGTCAGAAAGCGGCCCAAAGAGCTGCACCAGTAGCTCTGACGAGAAGAGCGACCGTGTAACACGCACATCAGTTCGTCCCTCCGGTAGGAAAGAAACTTCACCGTGGAACAGCAGTCAATGGTCCAGCACGACTGGTCGGGGTCAATGAGCTTCTCCTGGATCTTCTCAAGCGCATGGCTTGCCAAAAGTCGTGCCCTCTCAGGAGCAGTGGCAGGAGGATGCTGCCATCCTGACAAAGCTTCGCTGTCGCACACACAGACAATCTAGCTGATGGCAGAATGACTGTGGCTTGGAATTATTGAATAGCACATCAATGAATCCTCCCAATAAAAAAAAAACCGTCAAGCTTCGGCGAGGTTTACCTGTGACATTGGGCTCAAGAAACTCGTCAATGGCAGGCGCGCGGGGAAGAGGAGTTGGCCATGTAAATGCCCGCCTCAGGTGTCGAGTTTGTATCCCGACTATGTACAAACGTCGCCTGTTGTGTGGTGTCGCGAAGCTGTTTGTGTTCAACACAGTGTACCACCACCTGTACTCAGCCTCCTCCAAAGTTAGGAGCAGCCAAGCCATCAAGGCTTGATGCCGCTTGCGAAGTAGGCCAGGAACGTTTTCGTACACCACAAGTTTTGGCCTCTTTGAAACCACATATGACAGTGAGTGCGCAAGTAGCAGCCCACGCTCCTTCATGTCATGAACTCCCATGCCCAGCCCAGCCGTTGAAAACGGCTGGCAAGGAAAGCCTGCGCCATACCATTCGCACTCAAAGGCATTCTGGTGATTGCGTGACGCAACATCCGGATAGAATTTGAATGGGCAGTGGTTGTGCAGAAGCATGGCCTGACAGTGCTTGTCCGAGTCGCTCGAAAACATCACCTCCGCTCTGCAGCCCAAAACCTGCGCAACCCGCTTGGCCGCCAGCTCGAAACTGCCAAGACCAGAAAAATCAGAAGCCACTCGAATGACCTTGTGTCACATCGTTTCAGCGTTTGTGAGCCCCTGCATTGACTTGGCCAATGACTCACATGTTATTGTTTGGTGTCACAGGATGTAAATTAACTCAGCTGTGTTGAAAGGAATACTGAACTCACACCAAGGCGCGTCGCTGGCTTCAGCCGGCGCTGGATCGTTTCTGCAAGTCAGGCCTTCGGACAGCTCGCACTGATCCATGCACACGTTTCGCCGCTTCACCCCGCGGCGGCGCGGCATGTTCGCAAGGCTCGATTCAGAATAATAATGTATAACCCCTGTCCAAGTCTTGTCATGTATGATCATCACACAGCTCGAGCCGCCTGATGAAGCGAATTGTTCCTTCTTGATTCTTGTTTGCGACTCCTCTCGCCTCTCCACGAAAACCACAAATTATGGCTCACCATAAAAAAAACCTTGTTGGTCAAGCTGGCAACACTTCAACATCAGTTTCTTCAACCGAGCGCGACAAACATTGAGAGGCTCAATCGTCATTGCAAGCACTCAAATCGAAAGCGCGTACAGACAGTTTACATGGCAAAAACAAGTTCAGTTTCGGATGTGAAAGCTCAACATCCACTCAACATGTTTTCCTCACTGATCTCTCTCTCTCGCTCTGTCTGCATCACTGACACTACTGCAGGTCCTGGACGCACTGGAAGCTCAGATGCGATGAGTCTCAACCTGACGGGCCGGCATTCAAACACCAGTTTTAAGTATGAGTAACAACCAAAAAACAGCTAAATATCGCAATCGGCCAGTTGCGTCAGTCAAGAAAGATTCAGGCCACCCAATGACTTTCAAAAGCAGTGTTTAGCCAACGTCAGTCAAGTAAACAACAGAATCACTACAAGACTTCTCTCAAGTTGATAAGCAGTCCGTGCGGCGACTTGGATAAACATTGTAAGCGCAGGCTTCGCGAGGAGCACTCGTTGCTTGACAGTTGTGGCAGGGCACTCTCATCAACTGTCGTGAGCGCTTTTGAGTCCAGGAGTGGGGTCTCTCAACAGTCGTGAGCGCTTGTGAATTGGCTCTCTTGTCAACAGTCGTGAAATGAATTGGCTCTCAACTTCGTCAGTCGCGAAATTGTCAACGGGCTCTCAACAGTCGTGAGCGCTTGTGAATTGGCTCTCTCGTCAACAGTCGTGAAATGAATTGGCTCTCACCAAGTTGTAGCAGTAACTGTCGTCAACAGTCGCGAAATTGTCAATGGGCTCTCAACAGTCGTGAGCGCTTGTGAGTCCAGGAGCGGGGTCTCTCAACAGTCGTGAGCGCTTGTGAATTGGCTCTCAACTGTCGTCAACAGTCGCGAAATTGTCAATTTTCAATGGGCTCTCAACAGTCGTGAGCGCTTGTGAGTCCAGGAGCAGGGTCTCTCAACAGTCGTGAGCGCTTGTGAATTGGCTCTCAACTGCCGTCAACAGTCGCTCTCAACAGTCGTGAGCGCTTGTGAGTCCAGGAGCAGGGTCTCTCAACAGTCGTGAGCGCTTGTGAATTGGCTCTCAACTGTCGTCAACTGTCGCGAAATTGTCAATTTTCACTGGGCTCTCAACAGTCGTGAGCGCTTGTGAGTCCAGTGACGGGGTCTCTCAACAGTCGTGAGCGCTTGTGAATTGGCTCTCAACTGTCAGTCATGAACTTGTGAGTGGGCTCGCTGCGAGCTAACTCTCAAAACTTCAAAACTTGTGATCGCTCAAGCTGTTGAGAGGGGTGGGTAAATTTTACCCACCCCTCTCAGAGGTCGTGAGCGCTTGTGAGTGTTGAGAGCTCTCATATAATAGCGCTTGTGAGATTTGGATAGCTGCCAAAATTACTAGAGAAATTTTGCCCGGGCTGTTGAGAGGGGTGGGTCAATTTAACCCACTCATTAGGGGGGAGCGCTTGTGACTGCTGAGAACCCACCCCTCAACTTGCGCGGCCCTGAAGGCAGCCTTCCGTTATGGGGCGCACACGCGTTTGTGCTCGTAAGGGGGGGGGTGGGTTCTCAGCAGTCACAAGCGCTCCCCCCTAATGAGAGGAGTGGGTTAAATTGACCCACCCCTCTCAACAGCCCGGGCAAAATTTCTCGAGTAATTTTGGCAGCTATCCAAATCTCACAAGCGCTATTAAAATATGAGAGCTCTCAACACTCACAAGCGCTCACGACCTCTGAGATGGGTGGGTAAAATTTACCCACCCCTCTCAACAGCTTGAGCAACAGCTTGAGCAACAGCTTGAGCGCTCACGAGTTTTGAAGTTTTGAGAGTTAGCTCGCAGCGAGCCCACTCACAAGTTCATGACAGTTGAGAGCCAATTCACAAGCGCTCACGACTGTTGAGAGACCCCGTCACTGGACTCACAAGCGCTCACGACTGTTGAGAGCCCAGTGAAAATTGACAATTTCGCGACAGTTGACGACAGCTGAGAGCCAATTCACAAGCGCTCACGACTGTTGAGAGACCCTGCCTGCCTGGACTCACAAGCGCTCACGACTGTTGAGAGCGACTGTTGACGGCAGTTGAGAGCCAATTCACAAGCGCTCACGACTGTTGAGAGACCCTGCTCCTGGACTCACAAGCGCTCACGACTGTTGAGTCGCCCATTGAAAATTGACAATTTCGCGACTGTTGACGACAGTTGAGAGCCAATTCACAAGCGCTCACGACTGTTGAGAGACCCCGCTCCTGGACTCACAAGCGCTCACGACTGTTGAGAGCCCATTCACAAGCGCTCACGACTGTTGAGAGCCCATAGCCTACTGTCGAGAGGGCGGGCAACAAACAAGCTTTTTGAAAGTGCTCACAAATTACAACCGCCAAGATTTAATACTGGCCCCAAGTTATTAAAGACTGTAAGCATTTGTTGAGCGGCCATCAACAATAACAACTGCTGCTGAGTCACAAGCGCTCGCGACTCTCTCAACTGGCCAGGTCAACTTCAAGCCCTCTGACTGCAATCTCCCTTTTCAGCCCCAAAACCAGCTTTTGCTTGCATTTCGGGCCTACATTGCCAATAATACCAACGCTGGATTTGCGGGCCCGGCCCGAGCTACAACTTTAAACGATGATTGACACATACAGATCAAATCCCTGTCAACATGAGGTTCAAAGTGCTCTGACGAGGTCTGGTCAACCAAGCGTCCCCGCCGCTGCCTGTAGAAGCGCATGATGATGATGGTAAGCCTGGCGGGCAAAAGAGCTGACTGACTCTGACTCTGACTGTGGGAATCGTTGGTTGTCTTTGGCAGTGGGTAAAGGGAGCAGTCTTGCTTAACACAGACACAGCGGACTGACTAAAACGTGGCAGGCCCAGCTGTGTTTTGTGCCAACGGCGGACGCCGGCTCAGAATGAAATTCCCCTAAGTCTGATTCCTGACGGCAGTAATTTGCCCAGGCTTCAGAAACAACCCCACAGCCACACACACATCGCCAGGTCAAAGTATTTGGCCTATGCATGAATTTGTCCCTCGATAATTGAATCAGTATGAATGATGAGTATGAAGGATCCAGTTGGATGACCATCCCTGACTGTTAACCTGTTGATCATGACACGTCAATCGATGTGTGATCCTGAGGCTGACCCGCGCTGTTACAGCACGCCGGCTGATTTTATCAGGCAAGACATGACTGCTGAAAATCCACTTGAGATGCATGACTCAAAAAATCATCTTTCGTGAAGACACAGCTGCGGCGCTCCTTCATGGCCACCTTGCCAGGGAATTCAATTTTCGGCGAGTAAGGGTTCTTTAACATAAGTTTGGCAACACATGCAATGACAATAATATGGGACACTGGCACAACTTACTCTGGAAATCAAAGCACAATAGACTCAACGGCCAACTAAACACACAGCAACGAGTAAAACGTTTCCAGTGTTCTTGGAAACTTGCCTCCAACTTCTGCTGCTCGTGTGTCACAAGCGCAATGTAACCCACTCCCTTACCCGTCAGGAACTCATCAACTGTGTCCAGCCACTGCCACATAGGGCGTTTGCCCATGCAGTCATCCACCAGCCGGCACATGATGGCATAGAACTCCGAATTCCCCTGGCAAACACAACTCTTTCCACCACTGTCGTCAACAGGAGTCAAGAAACAAATTGTGGAAAACTTGTCTTTCAGGTGAACCTGTCACTGTTAGCTCTTGCTTGTCTAGCTGTGATTTTCCGGACCCGGACAATTAAATTGCATAGACATAATTATTATTGTCACTCATTGAAGTCGGAACCGACACAGCAAGAGTCAAACTGATCCACAGGAATAATAATTGATTCATGCCTCAAAAACTCAAGCAAGATCCGGTCCTGCTTGAACTCCATGCTTGCCCACACAAAGCGCTTCAAGTGCGCGATCCCCTTCATCTTCACACACAAGCCCTTCTGCCCACTGAGCATGGCTGTGTCCACGATGAAGCTGCCGCGAAGAACTGCGCACCAGTGGAACTTCTCTGGTAAAGAATGCATGTCGTGAGCTACAATCACCCGGGCCTCGCAAGGATCATGTTGCAACGCAAGTTTGCCCAAAGCTCTCGCAGGGCCATGCGGCACACCAGGGGATACACAGGTTTTCAAGACTTCACCAGTTCCCTGAATGAAGCCAGGCTGCTGAAATCCACTGTAAATTAAGTCCTTCTTTCTCTCCTTTGCTGTGATTGCAGGCCGCCTCAAAAGTTCTGACTTCTTATCCGCCAGCAACTGGAGAAAGGACTCCAACTCATCATCGGCTTCTTCTGGCAGCAAGTGACCATCTCTGAGTGCCACGACCTTCCTTCGGAGCGCGCTCTGATTCTGGAACGCCTTTTCCTTCAAATGACTCGGATGGTCCAATACAGAGTCATCGTCGTCTGTAACAGTAGTACCAGCAGTGGCTACGACACGTTGCCTCTTCGCCACCGCTGCAGCGACAGCACTTCGCCGGCTACGAAGCCATGAAGCCTCTGAAACAGTGTTGGACTGAAGTTGGCGCTTCACGCCCAAATCAAGACGACGTCTATCGTGATGCCGTGGAAGTCCAAATTGCTGATGCCAAATCTGCTGGGAAAGCCTTATTAGAATCTGCTCGTCCTGTGAGTGATGGTCCAGGAGCAGCGTAAAGTCGTTGTTCTCGCTGGCCTCCGAGGCGCACCCCTGACGCGCCGTCGCAAAATGCGTGCCATGGCCAAAGCTTTGTTCAACTGCGCTGGTTGAAGGGCTCCACCCACACCATCGTGCAAGAACGCACTGCAATACATCGCAAGGATGTCGGTCACGTCGCCTCTGAGATGACATAACTTCCGCGATGACCGATTGCCAGGCTACTTGGCTGCTGCAGTCCAAGTTCTTGCAACGCACTTTTGCAATCGGTGACAGGTCAAAATACTGAGAGCGAAGTAAAGACTCGTCCAGGTTGAAAAACGCGGCCAACCTCCGAATGTGTGTGTCCCGGGTGGAGCTGGCTGTGGTCAAGCCGTCAGCGCGCTTGCAATCAAAAATGGCAAAGCTGCTTACCAAATCCCAGTCAGGGAGCTCGTGCTTGATGACCTCATTTGCAAGCACTGCCCAGGTTCGCATCCGGCGCAAGCAGCTACTCAGCATTTCAACAGTGATGCTGCCAGGCCCGCCGATAGTGCGGACTGACTTGCCGTCCAGAGTCGGGATAATGAACTGGCGCTTCTCTAGCAGCAGCAGCATCAACTTGGTGTACCCAGTTTCCAGGCACACCGGCTCAAACTCGTTGAACAAGCAGCTGATTTTTTGCAAAAAAATGCTAACCGTGGATGACAGTTCCTCAGAAGCCGGGAGCTCAGTGTCGAATGCGCGACACAGTTGGCCACCTTCATCTCCAGCATCAGCAATCATTGCAACTTGCACCAACACTTCTTCGTTGATATAGGCAAGGAACGCGGCCCTGTCACCGTTGATGTCCTCCCCTCGCCTTTCCCTGCTTATCTCGATGACTGTCGCAAGAAAAGGTTCGAAAAAAAGGACGAAGCGCCCGAGCGGGGTCTGAGTTGAGTCAAACCGCTGCTTGGCAAGTGACAGTGATCGGACACTGGATTGCACGACGGAGGTGGTGGTTTTCACGTGGTGCTCGAAGCGATTCTTCAAGAGATGGCTGTGCTCCAAGGCTGCCACAATGCTGTGTTTGCCAAAAAACAATGACTGCATGATGTCCCGCAGAGTCGGGTCAGCTTCAAACGGTCGCTTGATCACTCGCCGAGTCGCGTGAGCAGCATCGCGGAGACCCAAACGAATGCTCGGAAACATCGAGCTCCGCATGAGATCACCGGCTTTTTGCTCGTCTCCAGCCGCGTCTGCCACGAAGATTTCGATCTTCGCCCGAACACAGTCAAAAAGCTCCTGATTCAAGACTGCATCGCAAGCTGATTGGCCTGGCGGAGTCATGCTTCCAGGCGAGCAGAAGTTTCGCACAATTGACTCCGTCGCATTCCGGATCCCGCCCGCTCCACTGCCAAAATTCTTTGCAAGACCAATCACGCCTGACCTTCGCTCCAACGAGCCGGAAGCCGCTGTAAATCTGAGCAATAAGCGCTGATGTCTCTCATCCTGCTGCAAAGCGATTGTAACGGCATTGTCCTTCAGCCAAACTCGCAGCATCATGCGCTTAGCCTCAGCCAAACAGTAGGTGAGCTTCTGAAGCTTCTCCGGGCCGATGTTGAAAGCAGGCAACCCAGCCTCGCAGGCCAAACCTTCCAGCCTTCTTTGCAAGGCAGCCTGAAACACCTCAGTGCTCGGGGCGTTCACCTTCTCTGGAATTGCTGGGGCAGGGAGGCCCGTCTGTTCTGCAGCAATGCGCCAAGCTCGCACATGAGGATCAGACTGCTCGTGTTTTTGCAAGGCAGAAATTTTCAAACTTGCGCTCGCCACCTCAAACCTGCCGAATGCTGTTGGGCAGCCAGCAGCTGAGCAAAGCAAACAGCCCACGCCCATTCCTTCATCATTGGGCCGATCGCAAAAGCCAAGCCATGGGATCTGCGAGGTCAAGTGACGCACCCACACCTTGTAGTGACTCGCCAAACGGCATCCAGGGCAGCAGCTTTTATTAAGGGTACATGCCTTTAGATGCTGGTCCAGGCGCGGATCATTGCCTGTCAGAGGAACTAGCTGGTGTGTCATCCTGCCAAAGTTGCCAAAATGGCTTCGATGGCTGGCGCCAGATGGACAGCTGCATGCAAATTGAGTTTGGGCGCCGGGAACATCCCGGGAACTCAAAATCATACACAGTTGGTGTTGCAACCGTCATCAAACAAAAGGGGCTGGGTGGCACACTTTCAGTTTGACCACTTAAACAGCCAGGATAGGTGGGAAAATGCAATTTTGGCAGGCTTGGGTGGAAAACAAAGCACTCTGGGCAAACTTCAACACTGTCAAGTTCCTATGAAGCAATCTGGGGAAAACAGAATGACAATGCCGCTGAAGATAAACGCCTACACACTCAACTTAATGCTCCGAGAAAAAAACAGGGAAAAGAGAAAAAGAAGAAACAACGGAACGCCACGATGACAAACAATCACTGCCAACTTCAAGTCTGTCTGAATGGCCAAATTACAGCTCATGCCTTGTCACTGCAAACAAAATGAAGCCCTCGTCCCTCTATCCACTGTCAATTTCCTATGGAACAGTCTGAAGTAGACAGAAGGACACTGGCGTTCAAGAAACACAGCTAGCCTATTCCTTCTCGAAACACAAACGGAACGCCAACGATGACAAACAATCACTGACAAACAATCACTGTCTGAGAGGCCCAATTGCGGCTCATCTGAAGCCCTCTATCCAGCCTTTAATGGGGCAATCTCCAACGCTGTCAATTTCCTATGGAACAGTCTGGGATAGACAGAAGGACACTGGCGCTCAAGAAACACAAGCCTACACTGCTCCTTCGAAAAGCGGAACGCTATCGATGACAAACAATCACTGCCAAATCTGAAAGGCCGCCCAGCACGTGAGAGAAAACAAAATGAAGCCCTCTTACTACTGTATCCAGCCTTTGGGGCAATCCCCAACTGCGAATTTCCTATTCACTATGGAACAGTCTGAATGAAGGACACTGGCGCTCAAGAAACACAGCTAGCCGCCTACCACACTCATCAATCCTTCTCGAAAAAAGAAAGGAACGTTTGCGGTCTGAGAGGCCCAATTGCGTCTCGTCTGAAGCCTTCTATCCAGCCTTTGAGGCAATCTCCAACGCTGGCAATTTCTTATGGAACAGTCTGGGGTAGACAACAGGACACTGGCACTCAAGAAACACAAGCTGGCACACTCACTCTTTCGAAAAAACGGACGCCATCGATGACACACATTCACTGCCAAATCTGAAAGGCCCAATTGCGGCTCTGCCACGGAAGCGCAAACACAATGACGCCCTCTTACTCTCCAGCCGTTGCAACCCCCAGCAGCCAATTTCCAATGGAACAGTCTGAAAAAAAAACAGACAGAAAAAAAGAATAAAAAAATATAAAAAACACCTACGCGCAGTGGCACACAGTCACTCCTCACCCAGAAGAAAAACGAGCGCGAACGACAACAACCAAGCGGCGCACGCCTCCTTGGCACGGGGTGCCCCCAGTGGGTGCCCAGCACCTGGGCAAAGCACTGTGTAAATCGAGCAAGCAGCTGCGTCGCAACATTTACCCGTCAATCTCAGTGTCAATGCAGGGCAAGTTTATGACCCTGACCTCAACCATTCCCATCAGGACTAGCCCTTGCCACATTCAAGCAAAGAGTTTGAACACTTGCATCAGAATCAGCAGCATTCAACTCAACACTCATTGGTTCAGCGATATATTGCTAACCCAACATATCTTTCTAATTAACAGCTGAATAGTAAATCCGGTTCGCAACTTGTCTTGACCAGGCCATAAAGATCTATGTCATGGAGCGCCAGGAAAACACTCAATGAGTTGGGCTTTGCAAATGAGCCTTGCTAGCTCTGACAATTGGCTAGCACAGCTGGGGCTCGCACTGCGCTCGCGGTCCGGCCTGGGCATGGAGGGACAATTAATGTCACAGCACATGTCAATGAAGCTTGGCACTCATAGCCGGACAAGGAAGCGACTCGAAGGCTCCAAACTTTTCACACTGGCCGACCTGCTCTAATTGTCTAGAGACTTGCTTCGATGATTCATGCCCGGTTCTCGTTTTCTCGTCCTTCGTTTCAAATGTCATGATGTGCGGGGAATTTTGGGCGGGGACTCATTTCATCGGGCATGTCTCAACGCAGACAAAGAAAGCCACATCAGTGACCTCGTCCTAGAAGGGTCAGACAAAGGCCCACCTCAAATCAAATCAGCCGCATGCTGTCGCGCACCTTGTCGTGATTTGCCAAACCCGAACTTGCGTTTCAATTGTTAACATAGGCAAGGGGGCGCTCATCGGCAAGGCCAACAGCACATTCAATTCAGAAGGCCCGAAGGCGATTACCGACTTAGTAACCTCTGGAAGGGTCGACCTGACAGGCCGAGATCCCTACAGCGGCTGTGCGCTTTCAAGATGCCCCAGGACGATTTCAGACTGAGTTAATCTCATCGCTCTTGATGGGACCCTCTGAGACCTAATGATTCACTAAAACAGCGATGGAATCAGTCATGGGACATGCAGGCTACTGTCAGGTCACAGCCCCACTCTCAATCGCAAAGGATGGGCTCCGGCTGGATGGACTCGGGCTTCTCGATCATTGGCAGGGGCTTGCTTGCATCATTGTCAAGACCAAACTAGAATGAATGATTGGAGACTAGCCTGGAGCTAGCCTTATTTAGAAATACAAGGTTAGGACTAATTGATTTAATCAAGACACACCTCAGGCTAAACAGAAATAAGCTGCATCCACCGCCGACAGGAACTCGTCGAAGGCATCCACCACGTTGAAGTGCCTCTTCGCGTTCAAAAGGCTCAGGCGGTGGAAGTAGATCATGATGGCAGCTGCCATTGCCTGCGGCAGTTTAATGAGTCAGAATCAGAATCATGGGGAATTAACTTGCTACTCCTCATGACTTAAAACCTGTAAAGTGAATGTGTAAAAGAACTAAGACGAACAACACTACAAGCAACACACTACCAATGGACTAACCGTACGCTTGGGCGCCGGTCCACGGTGAACCCCTCCATTGCAGTGCACATACACAATCTTTTGGGTTTCTTTTGCCATGCAGGGACTGATCTCCTCCATCAAGTCCTCAAACCTGCAGCAGCACAATGAATCAGAATCAAACCCCAACTGACACAAACTGTAATTGAACAAAACTCACAATAAATAAATAAATAAATAAATAAAAGCTGTACACAGAAATAAGCAAGTAAGGCTCCGCCTCCGCTTGAAGACGCCATTCAGCATCAGGAAGTTTGGGTTCGCCAGGTGGATCAACCCAGTGAAGCAGCTAGGCGCACTGTCGCGGTTCTTTGTGGCTCTCCTTAAAATGAATAATTTGGGCAAGCATCATCATCAACATAAATGAAAACTACCTGATAACTAATTGCAAGCTAGCACATGTTACATTTCAGGTTGCGAGCGCAACTCAAACAACTCGCCACAGAATAAGAAATCAGCCGGACATATAACTTAAATCTCTGAAGATCCTGATCTCCTGGCAGTTCATGACCGCGCCCAGGCCGCTAATGTGCACGAGCTTGTCATACTCGACTACCCCGCCGACCACCAGGTTGGAGTGGCTCACCGCATTCCACACCAGCCGGCTCAATTTGGAAACCTCCACCTCCAGGTCGAAACAGGCTGGGGGCTTCGGGTTGACGACAGGCTGCTGGTCCAGCTGGTTTGGTGGCTGAACTGGCTCTGGCACCAGTGGCTGAACTGGCTCTGGCACCAGTGGCTGAACTGGCTCTGGCATTGGCTGGTCCGGCGACGACTCCAGACCCACCTTTACTTAGCCAGGATTAGCAGTAAAGGCTAATTTTGGAACCGTGACAAAAATGAAAAATAGTAAAGGTTAACAATTTATATAAGGTCGGCTTTGGGCATTTTAAATGAACGGAGCCTCCGACCACGCGGACTCCTCCACCGTCTCGTTCGCAGCCACGCACTGAGGCGCCCCCACCTGGACATGCCCCTGCTTCTGAATCTTGTGAAGCTGGCCCACCGCCTCGGACTCGTCCTGGTCTTTCTTGTCGCCGCCCCAGCGCCCAGTGGCTGCGAACTTGAGCGCGCGACCAATGTCCTTGAATTGTTTGCGCAAGGCTTCAAAAAGTAACTAACTGCGCTTACTCATTTTTGCCCAAAGGGTGGAGCCATGACTATTTTATACTAGAAGGCTGGGGGCCATGACTAATTCAAGGCTGGACCAAATCAGGGAAAAAGTTAAAATGTTAAAATGTAGTCTTTGGGCACTACCATTTACTAGTCAAAGCAAAAAGAAATCGCATCGATAATAATAAAAAGGGCAGAATCATGAAAATCATGCAAATATTACTGGAATTGCCAAGAATCACGCCTCACTGTCGAGGGGTTCTTCCTCTTCCCGCCCTCGCCGCGCACGAACGTGAATGTGCAGTTGTTGTAGGTTGACATGGCAGGCGCCAGTTCACTTGCTGTGTGGATGTGAATGCCGTTGCCCAGTTTTAGTTAGGTTGCCCTTGACCTGATGTCAGACTCTAACTGCTGGACTTCGTGTAGCAACATAAGGTGATTGCCACTTTGCTGTCCCTCAAAGATGTGACTTGCATGACATGTGTGTCAACCATGCGCGCGCACCGGCTGGCACAGTGGCTCTGACAAGCAGACAAACATCAGCGGTGATAGAAGCGTGCTTCAGATTTCAAGCCCAAGGCTCCTCCAGTCAACTCATTGGTCAATGACAGGAGTTTAGTATTTAGACCCTCAAGCGCCCTCATCTCTCAAGCGTTCAATGTAGGCTACTTTCTCATCGGTAATCGGCACATTGCCTGGACTTTTGCCGGCCCCCTGAGTGTTGCGAATGCGTAGTAGTTGCGGAGGATTTGCGCGCAGCAGCAAGTCGGATGTCTTCAAGGCACATGCCTCTCCGCACCTGAGAGCAAACAGGCCAGTGAATTCCAAGAGGATTGCCATCATGGTTGTGTGGTTCTCAAGCACGAACTTGATCCAGCGATGCCAGTCCCGCGCTGACAAAGCTGGCGCCTGCCCCACCTTCTTAGTCTTTGCCAGCCCCGGCTTCTTCTTTTGATTCTGGGGGCGGCCTGAGGGCCCACGCTTCACCATGGCTATAATAACCATTATGGTCAATCACTGTCACTCAAGCAGGCTCCAAATTGAATTCGGCATGAATTGTCATTGTTGATGCTTTCTTTGAGTGTCCGAACCCCCTGACCATTGACTGGCCAGGCCAGGTCTGGGTTAGGTTCCAGAACCTGGGATGTTATGATAATATCGTGACTGCCTGCCAGGATTTCACAGCTGGTGACGCTCGACTTCAATGACCTGACCTCAGCCTGGACCTGAGGCTGGCGCTAGACAATGAACAGTTTGGAAATGAGAAGATCTACGGCAAGGGCTTCAACAAGGGCAACTCTGGATGCTTTGTTTGTGGATCTCGATGGCACCTTGCGGCGAACTGCCCCGTGAAGGACAACAAGGGCAAGGGCAAAGGCGGATGGCGACCCAAAGGCAAGGGCTATGGCTATCGCCCCAAAGGCAAGTTCAAGGGCAAGTCCAAAGGCAAATCCAAGGGCAAGTGCAAGGGCAAGTTTGGTGGATCTCGGTACTATGCCGAGACCCGTGAGATGAGTCAAGTGCGACATGCCCGCGAAGGACTGAGCCTAAACACAATTACTACCAGCTCTTCCACAGCAGCATCTTCACGGCCACAAGCACCGCCTTTTGCGAACTCAGCAGCAGAGCAGTAAGGCATCACCTCTTGGTCAAGGTGAACACATGGAGGACCTCTTCAAGAACCGTCCTCAAGGAGTACTGACATCGTCAAGAGATGTGGATGCTGGTGATCAACCAAGTCGTGGATACAAGAACCTCACCTTCTCCTTCCACGTCGGCGCCTACAAGACCTGTGATGATGTCAACTTGGAGATTTACCACACAGTCGCAGGACAACGTCGCAGGGGCCTCATCATCGATCCTGGAGCTGCCAACAGCCTGGTTGACAGAGACTCTCAGAGACCTCCTGGACAACTGCGACCTCTCCAACGTCATCAAGGACCACGTTGTCTGGAAAGTGAAGCAAGCCGAGGTCACAGGCATCTCTGGACAATCAGACCCCATCCTGGGACAAGTCCAGATGCCATTGCCGATGCTCAAGGAGCTCTCCGAAGCAACCTACACCGCCGACGTCATCGGCGGCAGCGCTTCACTATGCCCGGCATTGGTTGGGAACCTAGGACTGGTCGAGATGCGAGCAGTGATTGCCCTCATAGTTCACGAACAATGATGGTCTCCTGATCTTGCCGGCTGACAAGGAGATGAAGACCTTCAACCTCTACCGGCTTCTCCTCACGGACTCAAGACACTACTTGCTGCCGCTTGACGAGGAATACCATGCCCTCATCAAGGAGAGCCACAAGGTCAACACCTTCCTCACCAACACGCAAGATCAGGCAAGGGCCCGATGGCCAGACACACGGTACAGTGTGTGGCACTCCGATGAGTCAGGCCCAGAACGGAAGCGGAGTGAGGCAAACCCTACAACAACTGTCAAGAAGGTCAACTTCCGCACCGGAGACCACAACAGGGGCATCATCAGGAATGCGGACCCGAAGATGACGGAGACCATGTCCACTGACGAGAACCCCGACCAGGGCGACTACACTCACACGTGTCCACATCCTGACCAGGAACCAGCTCTTCCGACCAACCGATGCGGAGTTGCCTCCCGGAATCGACATCGGTGACATCCGAGATGAACGACATACCGAACTACAACCTCAAGGTGATCATCCAGCATACGATGTCTATGACGATTGGCGGAGAGTCAATCCCACTATGACCTTCTCATGGATTGGACGTTCCCACTTCGTGTTCGCTCCTGCTGCACCATCAGCATCATCATCTACGGTGAGACAACCGGCTGATCACTGTCCAGATCACATCACTGACGACGACCAGAACACTGAACTCAATCACCACCAGCACACCTGTCGCGGTTTAGATGAGAGCTACTTCAACCTGCCCACGACATATCAAGGAGATGAAGTACCTCAAGATCTACCAGCACAGAAGCAACAGCAACTCAAACGCCAATACGAACTCATGCCGGAGGAGTTCTACCAGAAGACAGGGCGACGTGTCATACGACCCGACAACTTCCACCAGTGGGCAAAGTCGTCAGGCAAGAAGAAGTGCAACTTCTGGGAGATCTGCTCCGGAAGCTCCAGGCTCTCCCTCATGGCGCTGATCGGAGGCCTGATGGTGGCTTTTCCCGTTGACCTGAGGTACGGATGGGACATCGGCAATCGAGAACACCAACAAATGCTGTTCCAGGCGCGGGACATGATGGACCCCGATGTGGTCCTCATATCGCCGGAGTGCAAGCCCTGGAGTGTGTCATCCAACCGCAGGAATAAAGCTGATCGCGAACAAGATCGAGAAGCAGCTCATGAAGGACTGTGCTTCCTTCATAAACTCTGCCATCGACAAGCTGAACGACTCAAGGCATTCCTGCTGGAGCAACCATGGGGCTCGGCTATGTGGACCTCATCGGTCATGTCCCTCCTCAACGAGATCGAAGGTTGTCGCTGCAGAATCCGAGCAGATCAATGCATGCACGGAGCATGCGATGAGAATCGCATCCCATCATGAAGCCAACTGGACTACAGGGCAACATGGCTCTTCGCAATTGCAACAAGCGATGCCAAGGTGGACACCAACAACACTCGCAGCTTCAAGGAGCCGACCACAAGGGCAGACAACGGACCACTGTCACTGTGGCTGCTGTCTACCCCAGAGGCTTCTGCAAGGCAATCATCGCAGACATCAAGCGATATCTCAGCAAGCTCAACTACAACAACCAGAGCTACAACATCTACTACAAGTGTGACAAGTGTCGACTTGGCCGGGAAGCTCCTCCAGGCACAGAGCACAGCTTGGTCCCACGAGAATGCCGTCATGCATCGTCTCTGCCAATGCCTGCGACGGCGTCATCAGTCAAGGTCACCCGCAACGTGACCACCACACTGCCAGACCTCATTGAGCAGTTCAAGAAAGAAGCCATACGGCATCCTACCATCCATGACATCAAGCTGCAGATCACCTACGAGATGCCCGCCATCGACACGCTCATGCTCAAGCTTCTGCTGATGAAGATCGTGGAAGAAAGCGTCAACGTGATCGAGGCACACAAGCAGAAGTACCGCCACTGGACGGAGGATCCAGTCTATCTGGCAGTGGCTCGGAAGATCCTCAAGCGGGTCATCGATGTGAAGGGCATCTGCTGCACACTTCACGCAGAGGAGATGCCACTCCCAATGCCCTACTTGAGGACAGCTTCCGCACCGTGGCAAATGGTCTTCAAGGGCGACGTCAAGAACTGGTCTGCGATGCCTTTGGAAGACATCCGGACACTGAGCCAGCCCAGAACAAAGATCATGCACGATGGCTGGCTGATCGCGGTCTTTGGATCTGCTCCCAACGACCAGGATCATTGGGATCTGGATGACACGGCCGGCATTCTTCGGCGGCATCACGTGAAGCCCCGGAAGGACATGTTTGTGCCGACCAGTACATCATGCCCGGTGTCCTCAGAACAGCTCATGGAGGAACGGAAGACCATCGCCGACCCCTACGACAAGGAAGGAGCCAAGCTGGTTGGCAGCGATGTGTGGAACAAGAAGGACGCGTCAAGGCAGCTGATGGGTGATGATCGCTGTTTGCCAAGACAAGTCTGACGAGGTGATCGAGGACGACCCCATCCAGCGAATGGCAGAAGAAGCTGAACGCGAGCAGAATCAAGAAGAAGAAGACGTCATCAAGGACACGGCTGACCAAGATGACACCGAGCAGGGAGTCATCAGAGCACCCGTGAAGCCTCTCTATGACTTCAGGCGAGTGCTACATCAACTACCACGTCTTGCTGAACGTGACCATCTACAAGCCGAGCGTCTACTGCTTGGGTTACACGAACGCTTCTGGCACGCAGGAGTTGGTGACATGACCAACCTCTTGATCAGAAGTGGCATGCCGAAATCGGTCATCAGCATGATCTCCAAGTCTGTGGCCCAATGCAAGGTGTGCAACCGCTTCACGAAGTTGCCAAATCGGCCACAGATCAAGACCGGACACGTGACAACGTTCAACCAGGAGATCCAGGTGGACTTCTTCTTCCTGTGGGAGAGCACCTTCATGCTCGTCGTCGATGTCGCCACTCGGTACAAGGCGGCGATCAAGGTGCAGGGCAGGGACTTGCGAACCACGCTCAAGGCCCTGCTGGTCAATTGGTTCCGATGGTTTGGGCCGCCACGCACGATCACGTGCGATCAAGAAAGCTGCCTGATGTCACATGAGGCAGGAGCCGAATTCGAGCGGCTCAACATTCGCAGGAATCCATCGGGTACTATAAAAGGCACGTCATCATTGAGCAGGACGCACAAGACCTCAACAAACCCCACTAGGCGAGTTCAAGCCTGGCGTCACGGAGGTGGAGTTCCACAGAGAAGGCATGGATGACTTCGGCTGGAGAGGACCTGCTACACTTCTCAAGGTTGGCGATGGAAACGCTGTCATCGACTACCAAGGGAAGCCCTACTTGGTGCCCATACGATGTGTTCGCCATTTCAGAGGAGTGTTCTTTATGGACAACGATCTCCTTCCTGGAGACCTACCAACTTCAGAACTCGATCAGTTGCTCAAGGATGTCGAGAATGCCTCATCCTTTGTGATGGACGGACCATGCCATGGAGTTCGAGGAGGCGTTGGTTTGCGAAAAGTGACCCAGGGAACTACGCCCGCTGAGAAGCGCTTCATGAAGCAGCCTCAACGGCTTGCCGATGATTTCGCGTTCGCGTTTAGCTGAGTTGCAGCACGTCCCGCCAGCTTGGAAGTTCTGCGCCGCGCAAAGCCAAGAGCGTTTCGATCGCGAAAATGCTCAGAGAGGCGACCAAGCGAAAACGAACGGCCGCCGCGCTTTTTTTCCATGGCACGGCCACGAAAAACATTGCCCGGCAGCCTGGATCGAGGCGGCGAAAAAAACAAGCGCGCGCGGGAGGAACCGAGCCCGGGACCACTTGCAAGGACCGAGAAGAAGTGGAAGTGCTCCGGCTCCCTTCATGGAGTTGCGCGGGTACTGCAGGCTGCCCAGCTGCGTCTGTGACTCCGGGAGGCTGTCCTCCTGCCTCGCTGCGCCGATAGGGCCACGTCCTGCCCCCGGATTTGGCCAACAAGTGATCTTCGAGCCCGCATCGTTGTCTCAGAAGATCACGAACGCGCCCATCAATTTCGCGCCACGGTGACGTTGTGCTCTGCCACGCCCGTCGGGACGCTGGACGGAAGCGCGGCCGCTAGGCCACAGAAGCTGCGGCGGGGCCCCGCTGCGCCCGCGGCCCACGCGCGGGCAAGAGGCCCTGCCCGAACTTGGATTCGAGCAGCAAAACAGATTTAGAAACTCGCGGGAAACACAGAGAATTGAAAAGAAAGCTTTCAGAGCGCGCGCTGACTCAGCGCCAAGCGCGCGCCAAGGAGGAACCGAGCCCGGGACCACCCGCTTCAGAGACGGGCGCAAGACCACTAGGCCACCAGCCCCGCGGCGGGGCGCAAATTTAGCGCGTTGCAAAATTTGCGATTTTAGCCCCGAACTTCGATTTGATTTAGAAGCTTGCGGGACACGTGCAGAACTGAAAAGAAAGTCTTAAGAAAGCCTCCTGCGGCCCGACCCGTTGTAGGGCAAACATTTATATATACTAGAGTCGAGAATAGAGGTTTAGGGTTTAGGGTTTAGGGTTCAAAGACTTCAAGACGTGGATTTTTCAAAGCGAAGATCATCTAAAGCTTCGATCTCAATCCCACCCACCCAGATCCCATTACCAAGGGCCAGCCTCAACAAGTTGCCGGCGCAACTTAGAAAACCGAATTTGGGGGCGCGCGGTGGAAGCCACGCGGCATGAACAACCGCGCGCGGCGACTAGCAAAAGGTTGCGAGCAGCAGGAGCCGTGCGCGCGGGTGGCGGGCAGCAAGCAGCGAGCGATGAGGAACAAGCGGCAAGCGACCCGTCGCGAAGTTCCTCGCCAGAGGAAAAGCAAAGGCAACACGTTGGCTCAGCAACATTTTCCCTTCAAGAAAACGAGCGCCGCGCTGCAAAGAATGCCGTCTCGACTGCGCGAAGCCGCTCAGACAGACCGAGCGATTTGAAAATTGAAGAAAATCCGTGCGCCGCCGGACTACGTCGTCGCTGCGTGTCTCGACTTGGAGGAAAAAGCTTCAAAAGTAGATTTTTGTAGCATGAACTGTAATAGGGAAAGTTGAGCCGCGCAATGGCTGAGCGAGAAGCAACTTCAGAAGCAGCCCCGCGATAGCGGCTGGAGGCAGAAACATGGCAGAGCCACGAAAAAACTCGCGGCAGCCCGAAACCACGACACGGCCACGCAAAACAAGGCTGGTTGTGGTGCATGAGGTGCTTGAGGAACTTGGAGTGTAGGTGGTAGTAGTGCTTGAGGTAATGGTGGTGGATGGTCTGAGGTTTCATCTGTCTTGCCGTCCTTGTACTGGTAGAAGTAGGCCATGCAAATGTCGTCACGTTCATGAGCGTTCATCTTCTTGGTGATCATGGTCTTGCCTTGGTTGTTCTCCATGATCGTGAGCCTGCTCGTATTCCTGGGCCAGCTTACGAGCGTGCCCTTTGAGTTCGGTGGTGTAGTCTCTGCCGTGCCGAAAGACGGGTTAGGCAGTGTCGATGACGTTGCGATGCATCCCGAGAGGATGATTGCATGTCGACACCGATTTTCTGCGGGTGGTGACAGACACTAAATAAGCCTTATTATCACAATGGTGTCCTTGACGATATTCTTGCCAAGTATTGGGCACATTTACGGGGAAAGCGGCACTGTCCATCGGACCACTAGTACCCAGTGTACGCCGCTGGAATTCGTGCAGCCCTGTATCATAGTACATGAAGGTGTCGCCCCTTGGTAGCGGGCCTGGGTGGGTGGGATTGAGATCGAAACTTTTGATTGACGGCGCTATGAAGATTTCCATGTCTCAAATCCTGTGAACCCTAAACCCTAAACTCTAACGCGCCCATGCATAGGGCGCGTGCGTTTCATTCTTTTACGGCCGATGGCGGCCGACAAGTCTTTAGCTTGGAGGCTTCTGGCTGGAACCCAAGCACTGCCTTACGGGCATCCTCAAGAAACCTTATAAGATATACCCTAAATCGACGACACAAGACCCTGACGGGTCCCCTCTTGCGTTGCTTGCTATAGCTTGGAAAGCCTTGCCCGTTTGATAAATCGGCCATTGGCGCTTGCCAGCCTTGACAAAGCGGCCATCGGGCTTGGTTGGACGGCCCTTGGGCTTGCCGGCCTTGATAAAACTTAAATAAGCTGATTGTCAAGGCAAGCAGTTCCCCCGCCGGGAGCTGCTTGCTAAGCTTGCTAATGGCTTAAAGGACGCCGTGAAATCCGATAAGCCTTGGCTAGCCAAATGTCTAGATCCTTAGATTTGAGCAACGGATAGCAGGTTCCAGACGGTCCTGCGCAAGCAGCTTAACAAGCAACTTTTGGTAAAAACGGCTTGGCCGTTTTATCCGAAGCCGATAGGCGTCTTTACCGCGCCAAATGGCAACCTTAGATTTGACCTCTGAGCGGTCCGACTCAGCTGTTTTATCATGGCTGGGCCCGACGATCATTTTTGTTGGCGCATCAAAACCAACACAAAAGCAAAGCCAAATGGCTAGAGCCTTCTGTTTGAGTCACAGAGCTAGATCAAACAGCCATTGGGTGTTCCGGGCTTAAAAAAAAGGCACGCCTCGTCCCGGCTTGGTACTTTTCCACAAATGTGCGAGCAGGGCATGGTTTTGAGCACGGACCTGCGCCCCGCAGCCATTTGGTTTTGGCAACGAGTTCGAGGGCTTCTTGGTCTTGACCGTCTTGATCAGGCGCGGGTGGTTGGGCAGTGACCTTGTCGTTGTGCCATCATTGATTGGAAGGACAACGATTGCATAGGGTGGCATTTAGCTCTTGGCGCAGCAGCAGCATTGCTTATTTCTTGTCCGTCATCGCCATTTTGGGCTCAGATCTGAGAGCTGAGTCAGCAGAGCAAAGCAACAGAAGGGCAGCAAAGCAACAGAGCAAGCAGCTTTCGGCGGGCGCAATGTTCGTGACCTTGGGAGCTGATGCTCATGCGGACAACTCTGCCTTCATGACCGTGGAGATCGCTGCGGGCTTTAAGGTGGTCCCGTAGCGTCCTCAAACTGTTGGAGTGTCAGTAGTCTTGGACCTTGGGGGCTCGAGCGAGCTAGGTTTGCGGTTTTGGGTTGCATCGAGATTTGAGCTGTCACCTGTGACAATGACTGACAAAGGTCCGGTGAAGGCTATGTGGCCAACATTGTGGTGGTTTCGGAGAGAGACGACTTGGCAAGGGCGCACAGCTTTTTGGCAGGACATCACTGGTTGTTCCTAGGCTTGACCTGGCTTGCCCTTAGCTTTTTATGTGAAAGGTCCTTTGAGGCGCTCGCTTGCGTCCACAGGACTTTGGCAGTCTGCCTACATGCAGTTCAAGAACAAGGAGTTGCATCGGGTCTACACCGATGTATCTGACCCGCCTCCCTTCAACGAAGGGGAGGAGCGGCGCGGAATACTTCATGTCATGGCACATCACTCATGACTGTCATGACTCGCACATGAAATAACGATGCGCCAGATCGTGCGTCGCTTCAACCGTGCGGTCTTGGAGGGGGCGGACGCCGCTTGCTCAAGATTGATGCGACGTGGTTACGTTGTTAGTTTGAGTTGAGTTGGTTGTTTATCTAAGTTTTCAGGTGCCATTCATCGTCAGCCAGATTGGGCGCTGCCTGTACCAGGAGCTTGTTGCTGAATCTGCCACACGCCCACATGCCACGCGACGCGACACATGACATGCGCCATGTGCAATTTCCCTGCCAGGTGCAGACGACGCACAGCTCGGAGGATGTGATGCTGCTGGGAGGGGAAGATGGCCAAACTCTGATGACGAAGAGTGAAGGGCTGTATTTTCGCCCACTGGCGGGTGCAATGGGCCCACCGGGGCCAGTAATCACGTGGCCTGAGGCCAATCGCTTGGAACGCCGCCGCCGTTGAGTTTGACTTTGACTCAGCTGGCAGCCAGCAGCTGGGGGGCTAGGGCCATTTTCCATTTCAATTGCTGCCAAATAATGCAGCTCAGTTGTTCACTGGACACTAAGAGAGTTAGTCTCGATAAGCTTGACACTTGAGACTTGAGTTTTCGCCTGACTGTTGGCTGCCTGGGTTTTTAGACTTTGCTGTCACTGTGCCTTAGTGCAGCATGGCAATGGTGCCCAGCTCGAGATCGAAAAAGGGGCCGGCGACATTGGACAGCATTGTCATCAGAAAACGTTGCAGCAAAAACGTTGCTTTGCATTGCCTGCCTGCAACCTTGAGTGGTTAGTGGACCGTCGATTACTCGCTTTTCCGGCAGGCGCAGCCCTGGCCGCACTGCGGCTGCACGGCCTTGCTGCTGTTGCAGCCAGGCCACGGCCACGCACGGGGGTGGGAGCTTTGGATGGCTTAAGGCATGGCTGAGCCTGACGCGGCTGAGGCTGTGAGATGTTTAGCTTAGCAAGGGGTGTTTGAGGGTCTGAGGGGCGAAGGCAAAAGGCATAAGGCTACAGGATACAGAGGATGTCAGAAACTCTCCAGAGACCCAGGCCCAGGCCCAGGCCCAGAGTCTGCCCGGAGTGCTCTTGCCTTTCACTCCTTTCCGACCGGCCCAACCATCCCAACTTTTTGACAGGCTTTCTTCTCCAGCTCGTCCGTCCGGCCCTGTGCTCACTGGCTGACTAGAATGAAGGAGCCTTCCTTTCCCTGACTACTCATTACGGCCCATTGGCAACTGGTTGGACCCTGGTGGGAAGCATAAACAGCCCCAAGGCTTGAGCGGTCTAGTCACGTAGTTGTGTCTGTCACGGGTGACGGATCACGGGTCTCGGGTCGCGGGTCATTTCATGAGTCATGTCATGTCATGAACATGATTCACGTCATGAGTGCGCCTCCGGGTCTGGTCCGCTTGTGTGTCAGGCGGCGTCGGCGCCGCAGGGCCGCAGGGCAACGCGTTTTGAGGCGAGGGCGGAGGTCGTTGTTGCCAGGGTGGAGGTTTGAGGTGACCCGACCCGACATGAATGTTGAGGGCGCATTTTTTCATGGTGTGTCGTTGAGCATATGTTCAGACACCGAGAGGAAAATAGTCAACACTTGGGATCACACACGCTTACTACTTTCTCTATCAAAGTGACAACCCTGGCCATTTTTTTGAGGGTAATGGACGCATTTGCGCGTGAAGTAGCTCTTGACTCTTGACGAGCCATTTGATGCCAGGGTGGCAGTGCAATAGCGCGCGCTGCACAGTGCGAACGTACAGACGTCCGCCAAACAACACATGTGCCAATTGCCGGAGCGCCTGGCGCGGGCACAGTTGTGTGGAGCTTCGCAAGCTCACAGTATTCTGGCAAGTGCTTTGTCTGTGGTTGATCGCTAAAAGCGTGCTGGGCAGTTCCAAACTTCCCATCTGCCTTACTGTCGTGCTCCATGGCGATGTCTGGAATTGAGGATGTTGATGAGGTCCGCAGGAAATTCCTTCAGAAGCTGGTGGATTGCAAGCTCATGACAGTGCAGAGAATGCGAGAGGAGGAGTCTTTAATTATCATGACGCTGCCCTTTGAAGCAGCCACTGGCTTGTGACCTGGGGTGCATTGTGCATTAAATTCAGGAAAGGTTCACATTGACACATTGGACCCTTCAAGACTTTGATCGCTTCTCAGAACTCAGCAGCTGCCATATGACAGATCACGCTAGCAGGCGAGCGGCAAGCGGAAGATGGGGTTGCAAGGGCTTTCCTTGTAGGGTGCTGGTAGTAACAAGCCAAATCTGCGGATTTGCATTTTTGCAAGGGGAAAAAGTTGCCGGCGTTGGTCGCGGTTTGGCCATGACCGTGCCGTGCGTTGATGCCAAGCCAGATTTCATTTGTTCTGTGTCCTGCATGCAGGCTCCGCCTCTGCAAGCAGCCCAGACTTGAGGCTGGACCTGATGAGAGGGCGTTCCCCCCTATTCGTAGATTGTTTTCCCAGACCCAGACCTGAAATCTCCGATTCCAAATTACACCCCGCAGCAGCAGCAAATACTGAACCGATTCCTCAGGCTGAGGGAGCAAATTTCCCCCAGACCCCAACTCCAGTCTCGTCTCATCCGTCTTTTTTATAGCTTTCTTGGAATCTTGGAACCAATGCTGCTGCAGCAGAGTGCGCCGATAGTAAACCCTGCACCAATTTCAAACTTTCAGCGCAAATCCAAAGCATGTCCGGGATCCCAAGCTGCAACAGCCTTGCAAACAGCACACTCCGTGCTTGGTTTGGCTTAGAAGACTTGCAAGTAAACCAATCTGGACACTGACAGGACCTCATTGTAAGGGGCGCACGCGCCAGATCGCACCCCAGATCGCACCTTCAGGGTGCGATCTCACACCCCAGATCGCAACCGCTGCGCTGCAGCACGCACGCAGAAGAAACGCTGCCAAAGCAGCAGTTTGCTGACTGCAGGAGCAATTACTGGTGGCTCATCGCAGAGACTGCACGCGGCGCAAGCCCAAGCCTGATAAGAAAATGGTCGCATTGAGGCAGGCAGGGATTTCTCCTTCAAGTCTGTCAAGTCGAGTCAAAGTCAGCGCTCCTCGGTGTCCTCGATGGCCCCGATGCGTCCACGACCTATCTTCTCCATTATCATGCAATTCTCCATCTCCAACCTTCTCCATCTTTCATGTCTTGAAGAGCATCACCGCCAAGTCTCACGCAGCTGCTGTAGTAGAGAACACACACGCTGCCATTGACCCCCCTGACCGCCTGACCCATAGTCAAACGAGGAACGGCCAGCCCTGACTTGACTTGTTGTTGCGCGCGAGCCTTCGGTGCCGAAGCAGTGGAATTCCTTGAGCTCAATATGTGCGTTGCGACGGCGTGTGAGCGCTGCTTGGGGCCGTGGCTATTGGAACTTGCGTGGCAGAAGCGACAGACCAAGGGCAAGGAAAAAGGAAATATGAATAAAATCACGCGTTTGTCTTTCGAACGTGAGGCTGCCGTCAGGGCCTGACTCTGCGGCTGCTGCAGTCACTGTGACACTGCGAGACGCCAGAAGTTGCTCCTCAAGCAGCTGCTTGGGGGGCGTTTGTTACGCCTGCGCATGCTGAGTCGTTTGAGCTTGAAGCACGCGGAGCGTTCGTTGTATCATTCAATTATTCTCGAACCAAAGTTTACCAATTAGGTTGACGTTTGTTCGCGGCGTGGGGGTGCGGCTTTCTTGACTGGGCACGCTGAGGCCCAACTGTGCACTTCGAGGAAATCCAGGCCGGCACGCGCAAGGCCTGCTCGCAACCGTCGTCGCAATAGCT
Source organism: Effrenium voratum (assembly GCA_963377175.1). Classification (NCBI taxonomy): domain Eukaryota; class Dinophyceae; order Suessiales; family Symbiodiniaceae; genus Effrenium; species Effrenium voratum. Next base: position 418,920 of record CAUJNA010003437.1, read on the forward strand.
GAACATGTTTTTCTTCATGCATTAACTTAACCGTTCTCTTTGTTTGGCGCAACCGTCGGCGTCGCAACCTATGTTTTTGCGTGGCCTTAGAAGTTAGAAGCATTTAGAAGCCGTAGAATGCAGCAAATTGCTGAACATGTGTTGTTTTGGTGTCAACAGTTTTCCTTTTTTGGCGGCCTCAGCGGTCAGTTGGGCCGTGACAACATCATTTTTATTGCTGAGTGAGTGTCGCCCTCATTTGCAACGAAATTGCGCCAAGTAACGACAGCGCACGAAAAGCACATGTTCAGCTAGTTGTTGTTTCCACGAAATCACGTTAGACAGAAGGCCTAAAGGGGTGGCACTGGACAGGAACGGGTAACGCACGACAAAAAAGCATGTCCAGCAATTCTCTATTTGTTTGGTTTTTGCACGACATCCTCACTGAACTGAGCTGGCCCACTCCGGGTTCTTGCGGCCTATTTTGCTTTGAGCTATTCTTGGGTCCTGCATGCGTAATTTAGTAGAAGGCATTGGTTTGTCCCGGCCCGGCCCAGGCCCTGCGCAGCTTGGGGAAGAGCGTGTATTAAGGCGCGCGGCTTGCGCGCTCGATGATCATCTGTTTGTTGTGAGTTGCTCTCGTTGTGTCGTGTCAAGGGTCTCGGAATGGCCACTGAAAAGGTCCACAGGCTAAGAGGTTGTGTTGCCTTGCCTGGTGTTGCCAGGACCTGCGGTCGATGGCCAGCGACAGCTCTTTCATCAGCCCGGCGCTCACTGACCCGATAAGCTTGTTGTGTCGATGAGTTGCTCCCTAAACCAACTCGTCCCACCCTCACCCTGACCTACACCTACACCAGGCCCTAAAAACCCCAAGCCCGCGAACCAACCCCATGGATCGGATAGGCTAGGCACATCTGCCACAGTCGGGCAACGCTCGGGTTTGCTGCTAACATTTTCTACTCAAGGTGGTCTTGAGGCTGAGGTGCTTTTGAGGTTTGCTTTGAACTTTGCGTGATGTCAGCAGCGGCGTGCCCACTTCCGGCTTTGCCTGCGCTCAACCAGCAGTTCCGCCTTGCCGCCCTTGCCGGACCTGCCACAGCTGCCGAATCCCAAGCAGCGTGGCGCTGATGAGGTTGAGGATGAGGCTTCAGCTGAGGAGGGGCAACGGCTCCTCAAGCGAACACGCATGTGGGGGAAGCAGGTCTCTCCTCCATGGCGAATGCAGCAGATCTTCGGTGGAGATTTCAGCGGCTTGGAGATTGCCTTTGAAGCCGCATGCGAGCTGGCGGAGAAAGTAGGCATCACAATGGTTCATGGGTGGTCATCAGACATCGACAAGCACTGCCGGCGCTGCTTGTCCGTGCAGTGATTGGGTGTTTGATTGATTGACTCTCACGCCGATTCTGATTCCGGTGATGATGTGGTTGCAACAATGTTGCGTTACCAAGTGTCCAAGTTGCCAAGTGTGCCAAATATTACCAAATATTACTCAGCGTGTGTTCCGTTTGTGTTACTTACTGTTAGGTGTGGGCGCAATGAACGTGATCCCTTGGAACATGTTTGCCTTAGCAAAGACGAAACTCCATTGCCACCCCAGTATGACCATATCAATTGTTCTCATGTGCTTGTCGCTGTTCTAATCACGGTTTGGTCTTGCCTTGGCCCTTGGCTGTAGGCTTCCTTCAGCAGAACCGGCCTGGCAAGCTGGAGTCCGTGAAGGAGGACTGCGGCCCGATCCCGGCAACCATGTATGTGGCAGGCTTCCCTTGCCAGCCATACAGTTTCGAGGGGGCGCATGGCGGCCTGAAGAGGGACGCTCGTGGCGCCGTGTTCTTTGACATGGTAAAGCGTCTTAGCAAGATCTCCAACAGCGTCAAGGCAGTGATCTTGGAGAATGTTCCTGGCCTATTGAGTTCAACTCACGCCCATGACTGGCAGCTGATTCAGGACACCCTCACGAAAGCTCTGCCGCACTTCAGGTGGCATTTCAAGGTTCTTGACTCGAGCGACTTTGACGCTCCACAATCAAGGAAAAGGTTGTTCATGGTGGGCTTGGAATCCATTACCCTCAAGCACCCCTTTGAGTGGCCGCAGCCCATGAAGCCAGTGACGCTCTCCCAGATCCTTGATCCGTTCCCACCACCAGGTGAAATTCTGCCGCCAGAGAAAGAACTCAGCGAAACATAAAAATCGCGGTGGCCCAGATAAAGAAGACCGGCGAGAACCCGTTCGCGCCCTTTTGCGGTGGACGTGGACACAGGACGGTGTGATGACATTCTGTGGACCAGAGATATGGCCAGGACATTGACAAGATCCAAGGAGGGTCAGGGGGGCCTTACATCCTCAACCGGAAGCGGCGGCTCAACATCTTCGAGTTGGCCCGCCTTCATGGGTGCTGCCTGGAGCGCTGGGACATATCTGGCATTTCGATTCGGCAGGTTGGGCAGATGTGCCTGGGCAGGGTCATGGCATGTTTACATGTCTTTTCATGCATATGTGTTTGACGTGAGTTTTTGCGTCATGCTTTTTAAGGCTTTTCAATGCTTTCGATGTTCAACATGTTTAGGCTGGGGAACACAATGACGAAGCCGCTGATGCGAGCCTTGATCAAGCAAGTTTGGAGGTCGCAAGGTTTGATTCCTTTGGGAAATCCTCGCCCAGCCAACACGGCTTGAGCCGCTTATTTTGGATGTCTTGCTTGGCCGGACATCCTTCAAGACACTGGGGAAGGAAAACCAATGATTTCGTTTTCAATCGCAGACCCAAATCAGTCCAGAGTTTCCCAGAAACACACGAGAGTGAGACTCATGCGAATGTTGTTGTTATTCCTGTTGCTGGGACCGGAGCAGTGGCGATGCTGCTGAGTTACTTAGTCAGGCAGTCAGTCAAAAAGTAGCTGGTTTGCAACTTAGACTTAGGCTTGGGTGGCCGGCAAAGCTATCGTGTCGTATCAGACAGATGCACGCTTTCTCGGGGGCCACATCCTTGAGGGTGTGGGCCGGCAACCGGCGGGGAGAGAAAAAACAATATGCTTTCAATCTGTCCCAGCCTTCCGCCTCTCAACCATGTTTGCAACCATGTTGACAGCTGCGCTCGCCCAGGCCACTCCGGGCGGGGCGCTCAAGGTGCCACGGGTGCTGGGGGTATGGCTGCAACTTGTTGAGGGGGTTGGACAGGTGACTGACAGGCGACAGGTGTCACGTGTAGAGCATGCTGAGCATAGGAGCTTTAAGATCTTGACTGCCATTGGGTAGGGGCCTGAACTTTTTGGGAAATGAAGGGGCTCTGAAGGGGTTGTCCATAAAACCCACAAAAGTTAAACTTTTGCAGCCAAGAGGTAGATGCCCCGGGCGGCAAGGTCCATGCCAGCGCCTGGGAGGATGCCAGCAGACATGAAGGCGCGGTCCTTGGGCGGTTGGGCCGAGGCTTTTGCCATTGAGTGCTGATAAAGGTGTTTAAGTCAAAGTCATTATTTTGTGGAGATCCAACTCAAAGGAATTTGTTGCTTGAAGTTTTTAGCCAGGCCCTCTTGCCATTGCCCATGAGTTGACACCCAAGTGCGCACGGCCTCTGACTCACACGCCATGCACAGAGTTGGTCACAGGGCTCTTGAGATTTGAGTTGAGATGATGTCCTTGTCTATTGCTCGAGTTGGAGCTTCTTGGATTTGCCTCCGCCTTCCCGGCTTGACCTCATCATGGCGTGTCGCTTCTACAAGGTGATTGAGCCCAAGCAGCTGCCGGCCATCGCCAAGGACGTGGACAATCCGCCCATGCTCCCGCTGGTGGTGTTTCCTTCGATTGAGATGGCGTATGAGGCGCACATGTGCTGCACGCGTCGTTTGCTGAGGCGGGCAAACAGCACGGTCGCCCGAGTCGGCCGGCCCCCCCCGCCCCCCCCACAACAAATGCCTTGTGGCTCGCAAGGCTTGCAATGGCAATGGAAAGGTTTGAGAAGAAGATAGGTGAACGGGTGCTTCAAATCAAAGATCAAATTGGAAGAGTCAATCAAGAACCTGCGAATTCCTTGGAAATTTGTTTTTTCCACATGTTGATTGACTTTGATGCAAAAAGCTGTTTCAATTGTTTATCATGTTTTTGAAGCTGGCAGTGAGAAGGGCTTTGTGAGTTCTTGAGCCTGCTTGATCATGATATTGACTTGTTGAAATCCAGGGCTGCTCTGCTGAGCAGGGAAGATTGCGCGGGGGCGCGGTCCACGAAACATTGTGCTTAGCATTATTTTGAAATTGTTATAAGCGGGGGTCTAGGGTTGAAGGCTGGCAGGCTACAGGAGTGACAAGGCCAATATTTCTTGGGTCACGAAGTCACGAAGAAACTGAAAAGACCGCAAAACCGTTGGTCCCACTCAAAAAGCTGGGGCCGATGAGGAAAACTCATATCCTTCGCTGAGAGCCGTAACCCTTCGTTATCAATTTCTAGGCCTTTACCCTACTATACCGGTGGTGGTGTGGGTGCAAGCTGGAGCAGAACATGTTTCCGGCACAGATCAGCTTGCTTAGCTGCAACGCCGGCTGCCCCATTTTGGACCTTTTCCTTCCCGAACCACTTCCAAGAGAGAATGGTTTCTAATGTTGTCCGTCAGCCGTCAGGTCAGGACAGTTTAGGGTGTTGCGCGCTTTATTGAACGGGCTCGGCAGAAGAACGCAGGCACACTTTGTCTCCAGCAACTTTGAGTGCCACCAAATGAATGACGCTTCGAATTGTAGAATTGACAATGCTGTAACTGTAGCAGCTTTAGCAGCAGGAGATTTATGCTGTTTTATGCTGTTTTTGTTCAATCCTCCCGACTGATACCGGAAGTGTAAGTGCGCCTTGGGTAATTGACTGATGTTGAATCATCGTTTTGTGTTTGTGCTGGCGTCAGACAGGGACGCAGGGTAATATTCATGGTCGGCGTCAGTCGCGTCCGGATGCAAAGTCTTAATGCTCGGCCTTTTTCACTGTCTGGCCCAATCTTCCGTTTGCAGTTGGGTCCCTGCAAGGCAGAGCCCCACGTGCTGGGTCATGCCCGACGAGAGGGAGAAGCACAACTTGTCTTATCCCTCGGATATTTGGAAGGAACCGGCCAAGAGTTCGGGCACCGTGAAGCTGGTCCTCGTATTCGAGATCAACGAGGCGACCATGGACGCCATCTCAGACTCTTGCAAGAAGCATGATTTGGCTGATTCGCAGAGCTGTTACGTCATCAACGGCTTCAGGCCAGAGCCGCAGCAGGTCCTGATCCGCGTCCTGCGCGTCACCGTGCAGAACTTTGACAGAGTGTGGAGAAGTGCTTGGGGCTTCGAACCGGGGCCGGTGGGCCATGTTAATTCCTTGCTTTGATTGGGGCTCGCACTCTACCTTGGCCCGCTGCTCAGGCTGGCAGAAGAGTGGCCGCTGGACGTGCCCGTGTGGGAGTTTTTGCATGGCTTCGCGAAGAAGCACGGCGAGCTGCACGAGAAGGTCAAGGCGGTGATCCCCTACGCGAAGGGTGAAGGACATGGTGTCAAAAATTGGACAAAAGCCCAAGTACATTTTACTTTTACTGTTCAGTGTAGTTATAGTTGTAACACTGTTGTGCAACACTGCACTGAAGCAGATTGGAACGTGATGGCTTTCCTCGGCTTGTGCTTCGAGTTTCAGGGTCGCTTGCAAAGTTGGTTGCCAGGCATTTGCTATGCAGGGCTGCAGAACCTCTCCTCGCTTCCCTTCGTGCGGGCATCCTTTCCTTTGGCGCCTTTTTGTGGTGATGTTGAGATGGTGATCATGAAGGTGGCAGGCGGTGAGTGGTCCGGGGTGCTGGACGTTTTTCCGCTGGCCTGCGATTTGACGGTGGGGGCTGTGTTTTTTTTCGGGGCTGACGGGGCGTACCTGAACGGCACCACGCTGGCTGCCATGGGCTGTGTGATGCTGTGTGCTCTGATGTATCCTGGCGGGGAGCTGCCTGTTGAAGCTCAGTTGTCCAATTCTGGCCTTTTGACATGACATGTCACGGATTCAGTCATGGTTCTTTGGGCAACTGAGGAAGTGATTGCGACGCTCTTGGCAATCAGGGTCAACTTGACCGCTCTGGCGAGGAAGTCGCAGGGGAAGGCGACTGCCGACAAGAGCAAATGCGGGCGGGTCTCAGCGATCTTCAGCCACTTGGTTGCGTTGGCGGAGGGCGGGTTGTTTGACAAGTTTGATGATGTTTGATGATTGATGACCAGGTTTTGGCTCCAGGTTGATGTTTCAAGCCATGTTGTCAGAGTGGCAGCAGGCCGCTGATTTGATTGCCGCTCTGTCAGATTCACATGGGGAAGCTGTGGCTCTTGCAGGAACCCTGGCAGAGTCACAGTTTGAGCAATCCTCTTGTGCTGACATCACCGCCACCTTGCCAGACTCAGACTCACAGTGTGACTGTGCGTGTGAGTGTGAGCAGGCTGAGAAAGCCTCTGCCAGCGTGTCAGATTCAGAATCACTTCAGTCACTGAGCGAGCAAGCCGTTGCCGAGATCGGCAACATGGATTCACAACGCGCCGGCAACGATACATGTGTGGAGACTGATGTTGGGGACAACGAGCTTTCTTTGCCATTTGCCCAGCCCTGCGCGGTCACGATCAGCCAGCCTAGCGCTGCCAGCCAGCCTCCACCGCCATCAGCGGACATCCGGCAAAAGACCATTGCTGGGAACGTGTACAAGTGCGACTTTGTCGCGCAGGTGGTTTGGGACAGGTGAACGTGATGAACATTGTTGAGTGTGACACGCCTGACACACAGATGAGCCAGTTGTTTCCGGCGGATGATAGCCACAATTGATACCCTCAGCCACATTCAAAAAGGCTCCCACCGATTGTTTTGCTTGGATGTGTCCACGTGTTGAATGCAATCGACTCCAACAGCTAATCATTTGTTTAGCACTGGGTGTTGAACCAAGCTCAGCCATGACACTCTCCGCTCTGATCTGAGGCGAGACCGCGATGGCTTCGAAGGTGAACCGCGCTTTGGACCCGGTCTCCATGTCGGAGAGCTGCTTGCTGTTGATCGGCAAAGAGAACGCCACGCCTGCCACGCTGAGGACCATCATCTCGACGTTCAATGCAAAGTTTTTTGCCCAGAAGGACAGACAGGGACAGAGTCAGTATTTGAAAAGACTTGTTTCAACGCCAGTCAGTTTTTTTTGCACGGGCCAGGCTTGCCAGGTCACTGATGAGTGTTGAGCTTGAGCCCTGGAAGGAGCTTCAGATCCACGGCAAGGCAGAGCTGCGCCTGCAGAGCATAGCGGAGATGCGGGTGGCAACTCGCCAGCGAATTCTGCAGCACATCGGGATGCATGGCTGGAACCGGCCGGGCTGCGGGTGGAGCAACCAGATTTTTGACTTGCAGGCCTGGCCTGTTTGAGTTCGCAGGTTTCGATTGCTGTTGCGGAGAAAGTGTGTTGATGTTGTGTGAACCTTGACTGCTACTATCCGATGCGACATAGGTGTTGGGACCGGGATAGCTTGATAATGTTCGGGTTGAAATTGAGTATGAGCAAGGCAATTAGCAGTTGGAATGCGACTGCCACATAACTGATTGGGACCGTGAAAGAATTGACAGATAGGTTTGGTTGTTCTTGCCAATTGGATTGATCTTTTAGGTGTTGGTCACCACAGATGAATGCCAGGACAAGTTCGTGGAGTGGCTCCACGCGCAGGCGCAACATGGGCAAGAGGCCGTCCGGCCAGATGTTTGCGAGAAGACCTTGACCAAGATCTGCCTTGCGACGCACATTGTGTTGATAGGTAATGGCATACCGACATGATACTGGCTCAAGTAAAAACAAGCTGCCGCCTGTGCTGACTTTTAGGTAGATCCCACCTTTCAACAGGTTATCAGCCGTATCGCTGGTACCTTGTACAGTCAGCTCTCACCCGCGCCGCAATGGCGTCAAGCGGCGACGGATGCCACCCTGCCATAGCAAGGATGAACGAAGCAGTGGCCAACGAATTGATCAAGGGTGGGCATCCGGAAGGGAAACCGCCATGCAATCCGTCACAGCGCTCCCGAAGCAGTTTTCCTGAGTCCGACCAAGGCGATGCGCTTGTGCCCATCACTTCGGTCGTCCTTCCGGAGGATTCCATGGGAAGCGGAGGGGAACCTCTCGCCGGACATCAACCTGGGCAAGAGATGCACGCGCACATGACTAAGAATGAGACTCACCTTCATCAACATCATGTGAGCGCCCCTAACATATATCAACATAGCCAGACGGTGAATGTGGTCAACACAGGTCCGAGTACGGAGGAAGTGGCTGCCTATGCTTCGGCACGCCACGACGCCATCATCAATCAGCTCCAAGCAGGCCATGTTGAGGAAAAAGGCCGACTCTATCAGGACGCGGTGAACCACATCAATGTATGCCAACAAGAGGCAATGGCGAAGGAAAGAGAGTTCAACGAGGCAAGGCAGCAGTGGGTTGCTCAACGCTCAGAAGCTGAACAGAAGTACGAACGGCTCAAATTGATTTGGGAAGTCACCCACAACAAGCAGAAGGAGGAAGCGGACAGGAACGCTGCTGAAATGAGGGAGATTATCATGAAGCAGTCGAGGGACATTGAGGCACTACGTCATGAACTGAAATCTCGCAGTGAGCAGAGTAGTTCTTCTAATGTTCCGATTTTCGGTCTGAGGCCAAAGGCCTCTCCTGTACAGACGTTTCCTCCCCCCGGCCTGGATCTTAGTTCTAAGGTACGTGTCAGGTCAGCTTCCACCGAACTCCGCCGTGATGGGCCAGGTGCCGCCGATGATCTTGACGGGGACGCCGGGGATTACGAACCGACAGGATTTTAACGATGGTGGTGGAAATCCATCAGGCGCAGGGAAAGGCCAGAGCGGAGGCGGTGGGGAACCACCTGCCGGCAATCCCGATGATGACGATGATCACGACGACGACGATGACGATGGGAATGACGATGGGAAGAAGAGCAAGAAGGACAAGAAGAAGAAGAAGAAGGACAAAAAGAAGAAGAGCAAGAAGGACAAGAAGAAGAAGAAGAAGAGCCACAAGAAGCGAAAGAGTGGGTCTCCTTCCGACTCTCCAAGCTCTTCATCATCCAGCTCCTCAACATCATCATCCTCATCATCATCATCGGAGAAGGCACGAGTGATCCGCAAGAAGCTCAACAAGATCTTGGGTAAGCAGGCGAGCGCAGTGGACGCAGACCATGACAAGCCCAAGGTCAAGGAGGCGGAGAGGATTATCATTCCCTCCTTCCCACTTCCTGAGAGTTACAGGAATTGGCGCATCAAGGTACGGGAGGCCGTGTGTGCGGCATCCGATCGCCCCGATGACGCTTTCACGTGGATCAGCAGAGTGTGGGAGCCCGCCGTCACAATCGAGGAGCTCAAAGAACCCGGTACCTTCCTCACCTTGGACGCCAAGTTGCTGTCCGCCCTCACCAACATCATTCAGGGTGACCTGGCGAGACAAGTCGACACCTTCAAGGAGGTAGAGGCGCAGAAGAGGAATCCAGTTCGTGGGAGACAAGTGCTTCTCATGGTGCACGAGCACCTGAGCACGAACATCAAGCACGGAGCCACCTATGCCATGGAAGATCTCCTCAATGTGAGGCTCGTGAACGATAACCTCACTTCCTTCATGCGTAGCTGGGAGGGTGTTCTTGCAGGAATGAATGCCAAGACACCGGATGACTCCATGCTTGAGGCTCTGTTCTACAACCAGCTGAAGAAAAGTAAGCAAATGCAACACCACTTGAATGTCTATTTGAGCGCCTCGGAAGAGTCCGCCGATCACTCATACACCTACTTGATTGAATCTGTGAGGCAATACCTGTCTCGAGCAAGGCTCGAGCGCAATCGAGAACGGGTTGCTAGGCAGAACGGGGGTAGGCCAGCCGCACCCGCCGCTGAGAGCCAACGTGTGCCTAAGGGGTTTTGCATTGCATTTGTCAAGTATGGGTCGTGTCGGCGGGACAATTGCACGTACAAGCATGAACAGCCATCGGGCGATGCCAGGGGTAGGACCCCATCAAGAGACGCTAAGCCCAAGAAGGGTAAGGGTAAAGGCCGAACGAATAGCCCAAAGGGAAAGAAAGAGTGCCGTTTCTACCCTAAGGGGAGGTGTGACCGTGGTGAAAACTGCCCGTTTGCTCACATCGACCCGAAGCCGGCCGTTCCAGGGTCAAGGGAGCCATCCGCAGACAAGCAAAAGAAGCAGGGAAAAGATCGGAAGCATCGCAAATCGAGCAGGGATCGTTCCAAGTCGACCTCTCGATCCACTTCCCGTGATTCCAAGGGAGAAAAGAAGAAGGGTCACAAGGGAAAGTCTTCCGGAAAGCCCTCTCCTGCTGCTGTTTGCGTGTTGGGATGCTTATTGTCTTCCATGATGAACGCCCCTATCGCTGAGGGGAACCTCATGTCGGACTGGAAGCATGTGCCTGCCCTCCCGAGCGTGCGTTTCAGCTCGAAGGTTGAAATGAATCGGATACCAGCACATGGTGAGCAGTTTAAGATCGCGGACAAACCGCGCGTGTATTCAAAGGTCTACCCAATCGACCATCAGTTTTTCCATGATGATGTTAGCATAGATGATGCTAGACTCGGAGCAACCATGCTCGCCTTCATTGTGAGGCGTGAATTGGAAGGCCATCCGACTAGATGCAACTACGAATGTGACAGCGAGATCGGATGCTGGCAATGCGCCCCGAGAGACATGGGCGCAAAGCCCGCCTTGGCGAGCAAGAGATTCTCTCCGAACTGTTCATGGATTATTGACACTGGGAGCGGGACTGATCTTTTTACGCGTGCGAATTGCCCCGAATATGCAAATTTATAATTCAAATGACCCCGTGATGTTGATGACTGCCAACGGACCAAGTGATTCGTCAAAGCAGGCCAACATGGCCGCAGGTGACCTTGGGAACACGGATCCATACTTGTTGCCACAAACACCCTCTGTTCTCTCTGTAGGTTTGAAGGGCATGAATCAGGGTTATGACTTCATATGGTATGCGAAGGATAAGCCATTCTTTGTGAAGCCTGATGGTACGAGAATATATCTCAAAGTTCGAGATTATGTCCCGTACTATGACGTGTGGGATGGTGACTCAGCCATGGCGTGCCCCGCCAAAGGCACACCGCCAAGCCGACCGGAAGGTCAGGTCGGCAGAAGCATAGCACCGAGTGAATCGTCATACTCCTCCTCCGTGCAAACTGAAGATGCCGCGGAAGAAGAGTATACGCCTAGCATTGCCCCTCTAGAGGATCCTGAGGTGCATGCTAGAGTTGTCGCCGAGCTTCTGGCGAATGACCCCATTGAAGTCAATCCAAATGAACTTGCTGAGCCGATGGAGAGTAAAGATTTGGCTGGGGAAGATGTTGTGGGCAATCCCGATAAGAAAAGCCCTAGATCACTTGCAGAAAGCGCCCTAAGGCAGGAAGCAGCATCACGGAAGCACTTGATGACACACCAGCCAAAGAATCCATTCTGCGAAGTGTGCAAATGCGCCAAGATGACCAAGTCTCCCTCTCGCTCGCGGGGGGGATCCAGACAAGTTGATGCTCGAAAATTTGCTGAGCACATCACAGCCGATTTCATAATCACTGCAGACGAACAGGAGCTAGGCATAGACGATGAGTACTCTGCCCTTGTCATAAGTGACGTTGCCACCGGTTTCAAATATGCATACCCTTTTGCTAAAAGAAACACGGAAGCCACTGTGAAGGCGTTTCAGCATTTCACTTCCTCGTCAGACGAGGTTGGCACGTTTTATAGTGACAATGCCCCTGAGTTAATTGCTGCAGCTGAACAGATGGGCTGGAGACATGTCCTCAGTCAAGAGTACATTCACAAAACGAACGCGGTGGCTGAACGAAGCATCAGAACCGTGCTCGAGGGAACTCGAGTCGCACTTGCACAGGCCGGATTGAATCATTCATACTGGCCGCACGCCGCAAGGCATTGGTGTTTATCTCAAAATGTTTGTGAACCACCTTCTGGTTCTAGAACACCTTGGAATCTTAGGTTCGAAGATGAGTTCAAAGGTCAGTTCTTGCCGTTCGGATGTCGCATAGAGTACTGGATTGGCCCAAGACAGAAACCGAAGAAGGACTTGAAGTTTGATCCCACGTCCAATCCGGGAGTGTTTGTTGGGTATGTTATCCACCCCGGCTTTCTATGGAGAGGTGACTACCTTGTTGCATCGTTGAAAGAGCTGAATGAGACGGACTTTGATGATGTTGTGAAGTTGCATCGTGTTTTCAAAATCACGAGGCCCGACGGAAACTTTGTTTTCCCGATGCAGGACCGTTATAAGTCCCTTCAGGAGGGTAAGATTTCTTCAAATCAATCTGGTCCCACCATTCAGGATGCCCCTCTCCTAGAAGCGGGACAAGATCCGGAGGCTGTTGCCGATGTGGAAGATGAGACGCTTCTAGATGAACCTGCTCCATCCAAGGTGGAAACAATCAAAACTGTTGATCACAAAACTGGCGGGTTAGTTGAAATCCCGAAAGAAGGATCCTCGTTCTCAGAGGCGGGAGGCTTTCTGGTGAGGAAGTACAAAGGAACTAACCGACCACCCACTATATCCTCTTTCGTTTGGCAATCTATGTCTCAGAAGCAGCGTAGAGAGGCTAAGCAGAAGTATGAAAAGGATAAACTGATCGAGATGTTGCCAAGCACAGCTGATCGACCAGCGTCGAGCAAGGAGCGCAAGGCGGCCGCCGCCGAAGCCAAGGAGCAGCGCAGATCGGAAGGTCTTGCCGGTCTGTCAGTCAAGCAGTTGACCGAATTGATCATGTTTTCGGGAGAGGACCCGGCACCCGCCATGCCGACGGTAAAGGGACTGTCGCAGGCGCACCGTCACAAGCTAGGTTTCCATGAACACATGTATGCTGCAGTGGCTAGGCCAGTCAATGCCGCCGAGATTCGCGTAAATCCCGAGGCTCAAAAGTCCCTCGATGTTGAGTGGGAAAAGCTCAGTGTGAAGAAAGCATGGGATCTCGAAGGTATTCGGGAATGGGACCACGTGTCATCCGAGGCAAAGAAAACAGGTGAAAAAGCTCATGTTGGACGCGTGTTTGAAATTTGCGTTGAAAAGGGTAGTGAACTGCCCAAAGGCCATAAACTTAGGAAGTTTAAAGGGCGAACCGTTTTCCAAGGCAATGACGTCAAGGACGAAAATTCGGAGGCAGCACTCTTTGCAGAACTTGGTTCGAGTCCGGCGACGATGGAAGCCGGCAAAGTTGTTGATGCCTACGGTGCCCAGCCTGGTTACAAAACGGAACAGGCTGATGGAAAACAAGCATACACGCAATCATTAATGCGCGGTACCAAAACTTGGGTGAGGCTCCCTAAAACCAGATGGCCGAAGTCGTGGATTGGAAAGTACAAGGACCCGGTTGTGCCGCTTAGGCTTGCACTATATGGGCATCCAGACTCCGGGGGGTTGTGGGAGATCGATTGCACCTACAGATTGAGCGTAGTAAACTTTGTTTTGCTGTACCCGGACACGTGGCCTTCCCTATTCTATCACCATGAACTTCAACTGTGGCTGATAGTTTACGTTGATGACTTTAAAATGTCAGGTCCGGAGAAAAACATGAAGGAGGGATGGAGGCTCATCTCAACCCAGATTGATATGGATGAGCCGGAACCCATAGGTAGGTACTTGGGTTGCAAGCATATGGTGCGCCCAGGGGAAACCCTTAGCGTAACCGACCATCCGTTCGCTGATGTCTTTCAACATTCTTTGCCCGACCCCGCAGCGAAGAATGCAACACCTGCCCGGCGGACCCAAGATTACTGGGAGTATATGCCGGAGAACGGTGTCCTGGCCTGCCATCACGTTCAACCGAGGTGTAAACTCATGAGGTTAAATGATGAAGTCACCTCAGAGCTCGGCCTGACGGGTAAACGGTACACTGAGTACCGGGGTTGCACCCCGGAAGGGGATGCCGGAGAATTGTGGGATGATGTTACGAATCCCAAAGTGTCGCTGCCGCACTTGTGGCAGGGAACATCATATTTCTTCGACAGCTCCGTTGGTGATGCCATGATTGCCCTAGCGGCCGCTAAGAAATCAAGAAGCAAATCTCAGGCGAAGTCTGAGGCCCGAGCGCAAGGTTTCTTCTACCTTGATCAGCTAGAGAAGGATCAACCAGCCATGCGTGAACCGGTGACCGTGGTTGAATATGACATGTGTTCTTTCCTTGAAAGCTGTGTTGAAAGGTATGTTGACCTTGCGGGGGGTAATGCCAAAACGATCAAGAAGGTTCCAACGCCATTTCATGATGACAAAATTGCTCGACCCGTTGAAAACGAGCAGGAAATCAAGGGCGTTTTGGCGCCCATTGCAACTAAAGTGCTAATGAAAATACTCTTTGCTGCGAGAATGGCCCGTTTCGATTTGCTAAGAGCAGTCCAAGGCCTTGCATCAAGAGTAACGAAGTGGTCTGCCGACTGTGACAAGGCACTGCATAGACTCGTGTGCTATGTAGATACCACCAAAGATTTGAAAATGTCATGTTTCATCGGCGATCCAATCACTCAATGCAGATTGTGGATCTTTGCAGATGCAGACCACGCCGGTGAACATGACAGCAAGTCCACAAGTGGGTGCGTGTTGGCGCTAGTTGGCCCCAACACGTACTATCCGTTGACTGCCTTCAGTAAGAAACAAACTTCAGTGTCGATGAGCTCCACTGAAAGTGAAGTTGTGGCAGCCAATGTCAGTCTTCGTGCAGTAGGACTTCCTTCTGCCGGTCTGTGGGCGTACCTTCAGAACGCGGGGGGAATAAGCACGAAGAGCCCGCCGGAAGGCAAGGTCGTAACCAAAGTCGATTCTGGGGACTACTGGATTTACGAACCACACAGATTCATGTTATCTAGAGTGCACAAACGCGTTAGGAATACATTGTTTGATCCCGAATCCACCAAATCAAACAGCTTCCCATTTCGGTCTACGTGTTGTGGGGAGGAAACGATGTCTTCGGCAACTATGGGTTCGTGGGGTGCAGATGGATCCATGAGAAAAGGTTCAACCGTACGGAGGCGGGCCGGAAGGCCGCGTCGGAGTGGCCAAAGGTTCAGAAGACTCGCGTGTTCGAGCAGCTCGACTTCTTCAAGGAGGCGGTTGGGCTCGGACGCATTCGAGACATTACTTTCATCAGCAATCCGGACGCCGAGGACTATGCCCTCACGTCCGATTACAATGAGGCCATGAACGGCTGCCTTCGACACCTTGCAAATGGGGACATCGACGATGGGACCCGCATCAAGGCGATCGACTCGATCGACCCGTCGGTCATGACATTGCTGGCTCACAGGTACGATGACGTGCACATGACACACAGCAATGCCAACCGGAAGGTTGTGTCGAAATTCCTTCATGCGGCAATCAACACGCAGCTGTTGGCCCAACGGATCAGGTATGCTCTCCCAGCTATCGGGAGAGTAGGTGAACCGGTCGATCCTGTGCTGTTTGGCTGGCCCACGTGCTTGAAGCTGGCCAAAGCACTCCACGAGTATGCTGCGATGGAGGAGAGGCCCGACTGGTCCCACGACCGACGAGATCGACGCCGACGTGGCCGCCTGGATGAAAGTGGCAGAGGACGAGTCCTACAACGCCATGACCATCGAGATGCGGGGGGCCAAGGTCGACGAATCCGAGATCGTTCTCGAGGCCGTCGACAAGGGAGAAGAGAACTCCGACGACGAGCTAGACCGCGTCGAGATCGCCATGTCCCAGTACATTGACAGTACGGCGGAAAAGCACGGTTTGTCCATTGTGCCTGACGATGAGGACAAGGACAAGTGGCTCCTGCTGGGCGATGACACCCATGACTTTGGATGGCACCGCGCTGCGCCGGAAGGCCAGTCGATCATCATCGCGGAAGGAGACTTGTTCGATCAGGAAACGGTGGTGTCGTTGGAGCTGGTGTCGGAAGCTGATGATTCCGAGGCGGCAGGGATGAGTTCCATGATCACCGCGGAGTCGGTCGCTTTTGAGTCCGTGACGGAGGGCACCAGCACATCCAAGCAACCACCAACCCCGCCGCCACCAAGGCGCGGAGCTGCTGCCAAGACCGCTGTGGGGGAACCCCAGTCGACTGGTTTCATTGAGATTGGAGACGAGTCGGACCCCACGGCTGCCGGTTCGACCGACAAGCCCCAGGTGAAGGCGATGCCAAGGATTGCGAAGGCCAAGGTGCCGCCAGGCAACGCCGAGGGGGAACCCCGGTCGAAAAAGCAGAAAGACCCTAAGCAAGAGAAAATCTTCTGGGAAGACTGGGCGCAGACCCGGAAGATTAATACCAAGGTCCCGGCCGAGGAGCAGAGCGAGTGGCTCGAGGTCGAGGACATGGGGCATGTCCCCAAGGTCAACATGGACCGAGACTACCGATTGGTAGCAATTTCGAAGAAAATGTCCTTCTTCCTCCGGGGAGGGGCATTCAAGGACGGGAAGCCTCACCCGCCGTTTTGCGGAATTGACCTGTCGGTGGAATTCGATGCACTGGTCAGGCATCTGAATGACCGGATCGCCAACGTAATGCCTTGGCAGGTGATGATCTGCATCCGGAATAACAACACCCGCAGATTCCGCGTGATGGTTGGGCCCCCTCCATTGGGGGAAGCATCCTGGAAAGGATTGCCGTATCAGGCGTTGCGGGTGAGGGCCGTGCAAGGACACCACAACGAGCTCACAAGGAAATACACTGAGCAGGCGATCCTGACGAATTTGTATTCCTTTGACGAAGAGTTCACTGCGGCAAAGTACTTGGGCGGGCAATACCCGAGAGCGGTACGGCATCCCGAGCAGACGGATCTCTGGCGCAGGGGCTTCCCGGCTGTCCTCTACCACACCTGTGATCTCAGGTCGGCCGAGAGTATCCTCAAGTTCGGCCTGGTCCCGGGGGGCTATCCGAAGTCGACAGGCAGAGCCCACGTCTACTTCAACCCAACGCCACCCTGGGAGGCACAGATGAGGAAGCTGGCAGGAACGCGAGCCGGAAGGCCCGTCACGATTGCTTTTGATACGGAGCTTATGATGCAAGACGGCATTCGACTCTTCACGAGCGATGAGGCGTTTATGTCTGCCGATTGGGTTGGAAATGCCTATATCATTTACGCTTTCCATACCCGCAAGAATGAGTTTCTCTATTTCAATCGTGCGTACCCTGAGCTTCGCAAAAGGTATCGCGAGGCGCTGACAACCGAGCTTGCGCCTGGCCCCCAGGACGTCAATCCGAACTTCTTCAGAAGTGAAAACACCCTGACCGCAGAAAAGGCATGGAGGCATTGGCGGACCGTCGTTGAGGGGACGAAGAACGGCAAATTGCTTCCTGGTGCCGTGACCGAGATTGCCACGATCGATGAGCTCGCTCCCCGGAAGGGGAAGTCGAATGAGAGACCTGCAGGCCCGACATATCAGGTTGCGCCTGCAACCCTTCGGCGGGTGCCCGAGCTCTCCAGGGGAGAGAAAGGGTATGGTCGCGGCTGGAACAACCTCCGGAACCGCTACCAGAGCGAGCCACGTTGGGAGGACCTCTTCTTCACGACCATGATGAAGATTCCGGTCGTGAAGTGCTGGAACAAGAGGTGCGGCAACCAACAGATTGACGGCTACCTGTTGTGTCAGGAGTGCCGGTCAGACATGGTGGAATGGACGGATGCCCGAATTGCCACCGAGGTTGTGCGCCTCGAGCACACCGCATCCCTCCAGGGTATGGTCTTCTACCTGGAAGACCTCCAGGGGGGCGGTGGGAAGTGGATCCGCTCCAAGCATCACTTCAAGGAAGGCGACAAGCGGGGAGGAATCTCCGTCGAGGCGTCACTCAGGAAGACGGCAAAGACGCATCTGACCAAGGCGCTGGCGATGGGCTGTGAGAAGGTGTCCGACCGGCTTTCGGTCGACCCGTTCTATGCCTATAATTGCGCTACGCAAGGGTTGACTCCTGAGAGCCTTGACTTCCTAGGCAGGATCGCCCGAGCGGTTGTTGCAGACCCTGGCCGCACACGGGAGGAACGCGATCGGGGAGGGTCTCAGAACACTGGCACGAAGTTGGTGTTCATTCCCAGCCTCAACAAGCGCGATCCCCACGAGTTGAACGTTTCCACGGAGGCTTTCATTGCACACCATGCGAGATTTTACAGCATCATGCAGTTTGCGGTTATGTGTGCCTATCGTTTCATTCCGGGCAAGCAGGTGCCAATTCTCGTTGGGCACAGCGGATCATACGTCCCGGAAGGGAGCGTCGAGAATATCTTGGAGGTCATGATCAGTTTCATTCGTGCCTCCTGGATCAAGTACGACTCCCAGGGCACCCTCAGCACCGGTGAACTCGAAATCCCGCAGTTTTCCTCCGGCCGGACGCGGACCTATCCTGTTGAGGCGAGAAACACCCAGTGGAGGGCAATCACCCGGTCCATCCGCCCCGAGTCCTATGCCAAGGGAAAGGGCAAGGGCAAAGGCAAGAACACGGGGCGCCAGGACTGGGGCTCTTGGTACGGGTGGTCCTCTGGATGGCATCAATGGCGTCAGGGCCCGTGGGGATGGTGAGCACCCGCGCCAATTACAAATGTTTGCTTTTGTTGCGGTAACCATTTCAATTTTTATTGGTGATGTCATGTTCGAAAACTATTATCTTTCATCCATTGATGCCGCAACATTAGCTGTGCTAGGTTTGCACGCCCGGCGGAAGCTGCGGCCGTAGGTCAACCCACGGCCGCCACCCCGGCTGTCATTTCAGTTTTGCCCAGCGGAAGCTGTGGTCGTGAGATCACCTCCGCTTATGGCAACAGTGTGAATTCAGTTTCAAGCATTCACATGAAAATCACATGTGTTTTGCCCGACGGAAGTCGTGGTCGGCCGATTCGAGTGGCATGCTCCTGCAAAAGACCAAGTGCATCGCAGTTGCAGCGGCCATTGATGCAAGAGGCCTCATATCACCATGGCTCGCCACCTATCCCACTGAGGCTCAACGTCTTCATTGTCTCGACCTCAGAGGACTTTGCTTCAGGCCTGGGGGGGAAACATGTACAAAGTACTGTTCTCACCAACGCACCTCTGCAACGCGGGGGGTGTTGATAGGTAATGGCATACCGACATGATACTGGCTCAAGTAAAAACAAGCTGCCGCCTGTGCTGACTTTTAGGTAGATCCCACCTTTCAACACATTGCGAATAAGGTGCTGGTGCCGGCCAAGGTAGCGCCGGAGAAGGTGCAGGAGTGGCTGCGGGTGGCGGTCTTTGAGAACAAAATCGATTTTTTTTCGACGCGGCGCTGGCCGAATTTTCATCAGAGGCAAGCGAGGGCTTTCAGATGAGCCAGTTTGCAGGGTGGGCAGCAGACAAGTTCCCCAGCATCAAGCAGGTGCTTGCTCAAGCCGCGGCTGGCGATTCCGATGTTTGCATGGTCGGGTCTGACGGTGCTCAGATGTCAGAGCTACAGGAGAAGCAGAAGCAGAAAGCTGTGGAGAGCTTCGCAGTTGACCTCAGCCAGGACATGCGCATCTACGAGCGTTTGCGAGAAGGGCATGCAGACAAAAGGGCGCGCTGGGAAGCTGACAAGGTCTCCCACGAGAAGAAGAAGCATAAGGTGGACTGGGCGGCAGCTACGGACTACTGCTCAAAGTTTGCCAAGATCTGCCAGATCAAAGCGGCTAAGGTCAGTGGAAAGTCAGCGGAAGGACAGGGTGCAATCGGTGGCCCAAGACGTCCTTGCTCAGTCTGATGCTTTCTTCCGGGAGCGGGCTGGGCAAGAAGGCGAAAGCGCCTCGGCCGTGGCCAAGCTCTTTGTCTTGGACCTCCGCTCGCTGGGGGCAGCGAAGAAGTCTTCGCTGGATGTTGGCATTGAGACTTCATTGGTCTTCCCAGACGCTTGGCTTTGGGCTTTACAGGGGCACTCAGTTTTTTTGATGTTGCTGTTGATGCTCAACAAAGGCAACAAGGCAACGACGAGTGTTGCATGGCTTGAGGCTTGAGCTTTGGTTCTAGTCGGCGTTGGAGGGTCTGAGATTATTGGTGTGTTTCAACAACGATTGACATCAGGACTCGGTGAAGCTGGTCACGATGCCGGTTTTGTGCGCAAGGAGGCACCGCCGGGCAAAGCGGGGCGCGTCAGGGGAGGCCAAGCCTTTGACGGAGGATGATGATGAGGAGGAAGATGAAGAGGAGGAAGAGGAGGGCAGCCTCCCATGGTGGGGACGGCTGCTGAGGTCTGCTTGACCGCGATGGAGAAGAGACAAAATGCTGTGTGGGAATGAGCGGGAGGTCAGGCGACTTCTGGAAGACTCGCTCATGGTGCCGAAGAAGCACTGCATGATGGGGTTTGTTTGCCAGTGCGACAACCTGCTGCATGGTCGCACGACGCGCGAGCTGCAGGTGGCGATCCCGGTGATGGAAGATAAGCGCAACTACTGGGGGAAGAGCGTCCTTTTGAAGGGTGGGCTGCAGGATGTGCCGGCAACTCCGTACTGCATACGTGTGTCGCCAGCCGCAGCGGCGACTGCAAGAGCGAACCAGGTGTGCGAGCGCGTCCCGCAGCAAAAAGCGAATGAGACACAACGGGTGCAGCTTGGCGAGAGGGCTGTGGAGGCATTGTTCGCCAGCATCCTGGAGTCCCGGAGATCAGATGGGTGCGGATTTGCGTGCTTTTTGTCAGCCCAGACTGGGCCTCGGGTGCCATGAAGGCGTCATCAGCCGACATCGACGTGGGCTGCACCTTCCACGTGTCACCTTCTTCATGGCGGACACGCGGGAGCACGCGATTGCGGTGAGCCGCATCTATGCCATTCAGACGGTGGCCAACCCGCTTCTCGAAGGCAGCTTGCAGATCAGTGGTTTGAACAGACTGCCGGAGTCTTGATTGCTATCGGATTTGATATTTTGACTTGGACTTTTTGACTCGGATTGTTTTTTCCAGTGAACCTCAACAAGCTGAACTTTTTGCAGGTCAACATCAACGCCAACCAAGGAGTCCCCTCCGGAGTGGCAGGGAAAAGAGCCATCCAATGAACAGGCCCAGGTCCTGCTTGAGGAGACCAGGTTGCAGCTGAAGCGGTGCACCCTTTCGGAGTGTGGCAAGCTGATCCTGAAGCAGATCCCGGATGTGCTTGAGGAGGCTTGGGGCCGGGCATCAAACTCCTTGTAGGCGGAGGTCGGGCACTTGCGGAGGAACTTGTAGCGCGGTCTTGTCAAAACTGGAACCCGCGTTGTTAACATATGGTGGCCTTTGATGCAAGTAAATAGATACTGGCACGTAATTCCTTTTCCATTGAATTCCATGGTTCCTGAAGCCTGAAACCCGGCATCATTCACCAGATCGTTTCATGGGTCCCCCCCCATCTTGAGTCTTGAGTTTGGGAGTCATTTGGAGCGGCCCCCCTTGATTGCCAGGCAGTTGGAATCCTTCGCCTCGACCGCTTTTGCCCCTGCAGGTGGAGAAAGTCAAGGAGGAGAAGCAGAAGGCCGAGAAGTTTGCTGAGAGTTGGGGAGCAATGATTGCAAGCTCGGAGGAGCAGCCGCCCAGTGCCCCTGACAATGAGTTGACTGCTGAAGCTTTTGGCCAGAAGTTTGTGACGCAAGAGCGGTGCCAGCAGCCGCGTGGACATGCCCTTGTGTGACTGACAAGGTGATCAAGATCGAGGCGGGTGCTGAGCTCTTTGGGTTCGGCTGCATGAAGCTCGAGGGAGGCTCGCCAAGCGTGGAAGGCCATCGCGCCCTGAAGCTCGCTTGCACGAAGTCAACCTTTAACCTTTTGTTGTCCCTTTGGCCTCCAATCACATCACTGTCGCATGGCCCCAAAAAGGTTACCCAATCATGGCTCCTTTTGGGCTTTGGGCAACTGAGGAAGTGGGAGGTCACCGCTGCAGCGGCTTCAACCTGCAAGGTGGCGTTTGAGAAGCCCGGCGCGTCAGGCTTCCGCTGCAAGACGTTGATGCAGATCTTCAAAGACCTTGGCATCAACGTGAGCGCCACCCTGCGGCCAGACTTTCTGCTGTGGAATCATCGCACGGTGGTGGCAGCCGCCAGGAGTGCCAGCACTCTCGCCCCCATGTGCAGCATGGCCACTGCGCCGGAGATGCCGCTCACGAAGGACTCAGCGCCTTGACCTTTATATAGTAACATGTTGATGTGGCTTTGGCGTTGAGCTTTTTGGAGGAGATTGGTTTGGCAACTTTTTGAGCCCTCAAGTAATAGTAAGCAATGCAACTTTTTGCCAGGCCGGCATGGTGCTCCTGCCGAAGCTGGCGGCTGAGAGCGTCCCGACTCCGGTCTCGTCGTTGGCTGTGGCGGGATTTGTGCTGCCGGCGTGACGGCGGCGATGGCAACCGAGGCACAGGAGGCAGCGGCTGGGGGAGATCACCTTCGGCCCAGCAACAATGCTGTTTTGTGGCTGGCGTTCACCAAGTGTGTGAAAGAGCTGCCAGCAAAGAGTTTTCTCAAAGTTGGCTGAGGCACGTTTGCTTGCTGTGCCTGCCACGAGGGGCCGCATTGAAAGCAATGTGAAAGGTGAAAGGGTTGCCGAAAGAACGCACCGGGCAAAAACTTGAGACATGACCTTGAGACACACACACACACACATTTCACATCACGACGTAGCAAAAACATCTCGGATCGTTCCATTTCGGAAACCTCAGATACGTGGCTGGCATGGCAGTGCAGCTAGTGCTCATTGCCCGATTGGAGTTGGTGGTGGTTGAAAAAATGGAGCGGATGACTTGGCTTGGCATTTGGAGTTTTCCTCATTGCTGCACTTCGTAATGCGAGTTTGGTCAGACTTCATGCGCCCCGTGCCAGGTGACGATTTCTGAGCAGATGGCTGTCTCACTGAATGCGGGTCAGAGTTGAGGTCACGTTGTCAGTTTCTACATGAGCTCACATGTCACATGTCAAAGCTTTTCTCCGGCCCGGCTTTGCAGAAACAAGGTTTCCATTATCAGGCGAAGGCTGTGAAGAAAATGGCTGTCATTGTCGGCTGCTGTCCCTGTTCAAAGGCAACAGGCAACAGGCTGCCAAGTGTCCTTTGATTTTTTCACAATTTTTTGGGCCTTCATAAAAGGACCAAGCCGCCTCGTCCCTGCAAAGAAGGAAAGTAGCCGCGTTAAATCTGTGGAGTTGGAGCATTGATGGCTCCAGGTTTGGGCCTGCCAAAGTTGCTTTGACAGGCTTGATTGTGAAACAGTTTCGCCTGCCACGTCCCCGACCGTGGTGAAGTTCCTTCAATTGCCGTTCTATCAACAATGGCCGCTTTATTCAAGGCAAGGATGGCCGCACATGCCGTTTTATCAACCAGAACCGGCAAAATTGCGAAACAAACGTTTAGATTTGGGCGCATAGGGCGCGTCTGCATTTCATCCTTTTGCGGCCGACGGCGGCCGACAAGTCTTTAGCTTGGAGGCTTCTAGCTGGAACCCAAGCACTGCCTTACGGGCATCCTCAAGAAACCTTATAAGACACACCCTAGATCGACAACACAGGTTCGGAAATTGCCCGTCTCAGGGGCACATCTTGAGCATTCGCTATTGGAGCTGGCCTTGATATAAGTGGCCGCTGGAGCTGGCCTTGATAAAACGGCCGCCGGACCACTTGTGGCACAACATGTCTTGTCCCGGCTGATAAAGTGCTTGTGCGGGATCATGTGGAGTTGGCCATCCGCGGCTCAAATCTGGAGGTCTGGCCATTTAGCTGCTGCTGCCTTGATAAAATAGCCATTGAAGCTGGCCTAGCCTTGCAATAAGGTTCCTTACTGGCTTTCCGAGACAGAGGCCAAGTAGAACAGCAGCTTGCCTTGAGAAAACAGTCTTTGTGCTTTTGTCCAGAAGATTCATTTGTCATTGCGCAGCCCTTAGTCCTGCATTTGGCCGCTTTAGCTAGCGATTGCAATTGCAGCCTTTGAACTATCCATTTTTGCTGGGCCGGCTTCCGGTTGATAAAACAAGCCATTGCTGCTACTTGGCTTAATAATTTGGTTGGCTTTGGTCAGTTGGCCATTGTTAGCAAAACATCTACTCGCAAGGCCCAACGGCCGTTTTAGCAGCAACCGGATGGCCAGACCTCCAGATTTCACCGACAAATTGCAATTTCTGTATTATCCCGCGCAATCAATTTATCAGCGGGCGGGCCAAGCTATTCTCAACAAAAGCAGGCCCAATGGCCGTTTTATCAACGCGAGGCCCAATGGCCGTTTTATCAAGGCAGAAGCAACCGGATGGCCAGACCTCCAGATTTCATCGACAAATTGCATTTTCGCTAATATCCCGCACGATCAATTTATCAGCGGCCCGGCCAAGCTATTCTCAGCAAAAGCAAGCCCAATGGCTGTTTTATCAACGCGACCTCCAGATTTCAGCGACAAATTGCATTTTCGTCATTATCCCGCACGATCAGTTTATCAGCGGCCGGGCCAAGCTATTCTCAGCAAAAGCAGGCCCAATGGCCGTTTTATCAACGCGAGGCCTAATGGCCGTTCTATTAAGGCAGAAGCAACCGGATGGCCAGACCTCCAGATTTCGACGTATCCCGCACGATCAATTTATCAGCGGCCCGGCAAAGCTATTCTCAGCAAAAGCAAGCCCAATGGCCGTTTTATCAACGCGAGGCCCATAGCCGTTTTATCACGGCAGAAGCAACCGGATGGCCAGACCTCCAGATTTCAGCGACACAATGGCCGTTTTATCAACGCGAGGCCCAATGGCCGTTTTATCAAGAGCAGCGACCGGATAGCCAGACACCAGATTTGAGCCGCGGATTGCAAGTTCCATATCCTCCCGCGCAATCAGTTTATCAGCGGCCGGGCCAAGCCATTTTCAGCAGAAGCAAGCCCAATGGCCGTTTTATCAAGGCCGGCGCAGATGTAAGCTGGCAAAAAGCGGCCCGATAGCTGTTTTACCTTGACAGCCAGAAAGTGGCCATGTTTATCAAAAACGGCCATTGGGAGGACTCCGACGCTCTGGAAATGTTAAAGTTTAAGGCAATTCGGTTTGAGCCAAGCCTGTCGCTTGCCGCGCTGCGTTCAGCAGCTCCACGCGCGCGCCCGCCTCGGACGGCCGCTGGCTTTGCCAGCCCTTGATAAAAATAGCTCGGCCTAGCCGCTGGTAAACTCCGCACGCACACAGCACCACAGATTTGGCAATTTCGCCGCTTCCGGCTATTGCGGCCCAATGCAAATAAAACGGCCACTGAGGCTGGCTGGCCTTGATAGAACGGCCATTCGCTTTGGTCTGGCCGGCCTTGATAAAACGGCGACTATGCTCCACCTCAAAAAAATGGCCCGGCTTGGCCGCTGATAAACTCCTTATCGAAGCATCGTTACACAAGACTAAAATTCAGAACGAATTTTTAGGACCGGCCCCAAAACGTTTCCAAATGGCAAATTCTTTGCATTAAAGGTATGGGGCCATATGGAACTGGCAACCGTGCCCGGCCGCTGATAAATTGCTTGTGTGGGATCATCTGGAAGTGCCCGTCTGTGGCTCAAGGCTGGAAAAAGCGTTTTCCAAGGATCCTTTTCAATCTAAGCAGCAGCTTGCCTTTAGCTCGGAGGCTTCTAGCTGGAATCCAAGTATTACCTTATGGGTTCTCAAGAATCTTATAAGATATACTTCAAGTTGTCTCGTTGAGGTTCTCCCTTGGACTTGTTTTTTCTGGTTGCCCAGATTCTGGGCGACGCCTCCAAAGCACCTTCCGGGCCAGTGGAGAAGCAGTGCGAAAACTTGATTGCAAAAATCGGCTTCGACCCTAAAAGGGTGCAATTTTGGGTGGTAGGGGCGGGCCTCATTCCGCACGGCGCAGTTGGGCCCTCGACCCTTTCAGGGGAGGGCCCAGGCGCCCCCGCTGTAGACACCCTAAACCCTAAACAAAGCGAGGAGCAGGAGCTGCGGTAGCCAGCGACGAGCGCTACCGAGGACGCCTTCGAGGGGCGGCCGAGCGAGCCGCCGCGAGGTGTGCGAGGCCGCGGGCCTCAACGCGCGATGAGCCGCGGCCCGGGCGTGGTGCCCGAACGGCAGCCCGCCACCGACAGGTGGCCTCTAAACTCAAACCCTATGCCTTACAAGGCCCAGAACGGCTCCATCCTCCTTTACATTGGCGTGATAAAACGGCCATCGGCCTTGATAAAACGGCCATCGGCATTGATATTGAAGCCAGCCTTGATAAAATTGCCATCGGGGCTGGCCTTGAGCTAAAGGGAAAGCCAATTCGTTCCAGAAACAACCTCAGAGCTTTGCAAAAAAAAATCTGACAAAAAAGCAACCCGACACGAGTTATGATTAGCTGAGTTGCATGTGAATGCGACTTGCCCAAAAGACTCAGGTGGTCAACTCCTGCCCAGACGCATTCAAAAGGGTTAGAACTCTTTGACTGTACTTCGCGAACCACATCTTCATTCATCGGGCTCAGCATGCCTCACAGAATCATGCCAAAAGAAATGGCCTTGCCAGAACCTCACTCTCGGAATACGGCAAAGGTGCATGCCGGAATCGGTGGCACCGGTACCACTTGCAAGTGGTGCAGACGGCTCTGTCTTCGCCCCCGGCTGCCCATCCACCTTCAGGGCGCCGCCCACGGCTGAGGAGCTGGCTCAGGTCCCTCCCTGCCCGCCTGCGCTGCCCTCGGATTACAGCACGTGTCCAAGGTGCGGCAGCCCAGGTTCGGCCAGATGGGAGGCCGCCCCGCGCGGCAACCGCGGGCTGGCCCCGCTGCCCAAAGCGCCGCCCGAGGTCACTACATCGGCTAAAGACCCAATCCCAATGGGTGAAGGCACAGGGATGGTAGGGTTCTGGGCAGCCCATTTGTCGCGAATGCTCTTCTTGGACTCGTCGATGGCCTTAACCAGCTCCTGCTGGAAAACGATGTCCCTCTCCTCTTCCAAATGTTTGCGCTTGTGCGCTTCAAGTCTAACCATCTCTTTGGCTTCCGCAGCCAACCGTGCCTCTTCGGCCTTCAGGATTCGCTTTGCCTCCTCCTCCTCGCCCTTGCCGTGGGCTAGGAGTTCATAGTACCGGCCCAAGGCCAAGGGCTTCTCAACATGGTACCGGCGAAAGTAACTGGAAACCTGGCTCAAGCCACAGCCGGAGTGCCCGTTCTTGCTGCCAAGGCCAAGACAAAGCCGGCACTTGGTGAGTTTCATGAAAAACCGCAAGCACTCAGAGCAGTGGCACGTGATTTGGCACTTCACCAAATCAGCCACTCGCTTCCACGCAGCGATGTGCTCGGCCAGCATCTCGTAGCTTCTTTGCAGATTTGCAAAGTCCGCCGGGTCGCCACCCTAGCAAGGACGCCTGCTTAAAGGCCTTTTTCGCCGCCCTTGCCCAGTCATTGGGGGCGCACTCTTGAAACAAGTTTGGAACACCCAAGGCGTTCAAGGCCAAATCCAAAGGGTCCACCGCTTGCAGCGGCGGTTGGATTGGCAGGGGCTCTGCTTCGTCGGACGAGCTGCACTCGCCGAGGGCTGCGAATAGACCCATCTGCAGATCAAGGTCGTCGTACTCATCCGATGTGGGGGCAACATCCTCATCCCTCCCTTCCTCCTTGACCCCGAAAGCCAACCACATCACCGCCAAGGCAAACCACACAGACATGCGCATGGTCCCTAAAGGCAAGAAAAGGCAAGAGCTCGAGCACCACTCAAAAAAGCTGCGGCGCGGCAAGCCATTTGAGAACGCAGCCGCCCGCCGACCATCTCTCTGTCTTCCCCCTCTCTAGCCATTGGTTGCTGGTTGCTGGCTGTTGGTTGTTGGTTGCCGGTTGCTGGTTGCTGGTTGTTGGGTGTTGGTTGCTGGCTGTTGGTTGCTAGTTGCTGGTTGTTGGTTGTTTGCTGTTGGCTGTTGGTTGTTGGTTGGTGGCTGTTGGTTGCTGGCTGCCTGTTGTTGGTTGTTGTTGCTTGCTTGCTGGTTGTTAACTGCTGGCTGATGTCTGCTTGTTGCTGGCTGTTGGTTGTTGGTGGTTGGTTGCTGGTTGTTAGCTGCTGGCTGCTGTCTGCTGGTTGTTGGTGGTTGGTTGCTGGTTGTTGGCTGCTGGCTGCTGTCTGCTTGTTGCTGGCTGTTGGTTGTTGGTTGCTGGTTGCTTGTTGCTGCTTGTTGGCTGTTTGCTGCTGGTTTTGGTTGTTGGTTGCTGGTTGCTGGTTGCTGGCTGTTGGTTGCTGGCTGTTGGTTGCTTGTTGCTTGCTGTTGGCTGTTGGTTGCTGGCTGCTGGTTGCTGGCTGTTGGTTGTTGGTTGCTTGCTGTTGGCTGTTGGTTGTTGGTTGGTGGCTGTTGGTTGCTGGCTGCTTGTTGTTGGTTGTTGTTGCTTGTTTGCTGGTTGTTGGCTGCTGGCTGCTGTCTGCTTGTTGCTGGCTGTTGGTTGTTGGTGGTTGGTTGCTGGTTGTTGGCTGCTGGCTGCTGTCTGCTTGTTGCTGGCTGATGGTTGTTTGTGGTTGGTTGCTGGTTGTTGGCTGCTGGCTGCTGTCTGCTTGTTGCTGGCTGCTGGTTGTTGGTGGTTGGTTGCTGGTTGTTGGCTGCTGGCTGCTGTCTGCTTGTTGCTGGCTGCTTGGTTGTTGGTTGCTGGTTGCTGCTGTTGCTGCTTGTTGTTGCTGCTTGTTGGTTTTTGCTTGTTGGTTGTTGGTTGCTGGTTGCTGGCTGCTGGTTGCTGGCTGTTGGTTGCTTGTTGCTTGCTGTTGGCTGTTGGCTGTTGGTTGCTGGCTGCTTGTTGCTGGTTGTTGCTTGTTGGTTGCTGGTTGCTGGCTGTTGGCTGCTTGTTGCTGGCTGTTGGTTGTTGGTTGTTGGTTGCTGGTTGCTGGCTGCTGGTTGCTGGTTGTTGGTTGTTGGTTGCTTGCTGTTGGCTGTTGGTTGTTGGTTGGTGGCTGTTGGTTGCTGGCTGCTTGTTGTTGGTTGTTGTTGTTTGTTTGCTGGTTGTTGGCTGCTGGCTGCTGTCTGCTTGTTGCTGGCTGTTGGCTGTTGGTGGTTGGTTGCTGGTTGTTGGCTGCTGGCTGCTGTCTGCTTGTTGCTGGCTGCTGGTTGTTGGTGGTTGGTTGCTGGTTGTTGGCTGCTTGCTGCTGTCTGCTTGTTGCTGGCTGTTGGTTGTTGGTTGCTGGCTGCTTGTTGCTGCTTGTTGGTTGCTTGCTGGTTTTGGTTGTTGGTTGTTGGTTGCTGGTTGCTGGCTGTTGGTTGCTGGCTGTTGGTTGCTTGTTGCTTGCTGTTGGCTGTTGGCTGTTGGTTGCTGGCTGCTGGTTGCTGGTTGTTGGCTGCTGGCTGCTGTCTGCTTGTTGCTGGCTGCTGGTTGCTGGTGGTTGGTTGCTGGTTGTTGGCTACTGGCTGCTGTCTGCTTGTTGCTGGCTGTTGGTTGTTGGTTGCTGGTTGCTTGTTGCTGCTTGTTGGTTGTTTGCTGCTGGCTTTGGTTGCTGGTTGTTGGTTGCTGGTTGCTGGCTGTTGGTTGCTGGCTGTTGGTTGCTTGTTGCTTGCTGTTGGCTCTTGGCTGTTGGTTGCTGGCTGCTGGTTGCTGGTTGTTGGTTCTTGGTTGCTTGCTGTTGGCTGTTGGTTGCTGGTTGGTGGCTGTTGGTTGCTGGCTGCTTGTTGTTGGTTGTTGTTGCTGTTTGTTTGCTGGTTGTTGGCTGCTGGCTGCTGTCTGCTTGTTGCTGGCTGTTGGTTGTTGGTGGTTGGTTGCTGGCTGTTGGCCGCTGGCTGCTGTCTGCTTGTTGTGCTGGCTGTTGGTGGTTGGTTGCTGGTTGTTGGCTGCTGGCTGCTGTCTGCTTGTTGCTGGCTGCTGGTTGTTGGTGGTTGGTTGCTGGTTGTTGGTTGCTGGCTGCTGTCTGCTTGTTGCTGGCTGCTGGTTGTTGGTTGCTGGTTGCTGGTTGTTGGCTGCTGGCTGCTGTCTGCTTGTTGCTGGCTGTTGGTTGTTGGTTGCTGGTTGCTTGTTGCTGCTTGTTGGTTGCTTGCTGCTGGTTTTGCTTGTTGGTTGTTGGTTGCTGGTTGCTGGCTGCTGGTTGCTGGCTGTTGGTTGCTTGTTGCTTGCTGTTGGCTGTTGGCTGTTGGCTGTTGGTTGCTGGCTGCTTGTTGTTGGTTGTTGCTTGTTGGTTGCTGGTTGTTGGTTGCTGGTTGCTGGCTGCTTGTTGCTGGCGGTTGGTTGCTGGTTGTTGGTTGCTGGTTGCTGGCTGCTGGTTGCTGGCTGTTGGTTGTTGGTTGCTTGCTGTTGGCTGTTGGTTGCTGGTTGGTGGCTGTTGGTTGCTGGCTGCTTGTTGCTGGTTGTTGTTGTTTGCTTGCTGGTTGTTGGCTGCTGGCTGCTGTCTGCTTGTTGCTGGCTGCTGGTTGTTGGCGGTTGGTTGCTGGTTGTTGGCTTCTGGCTGCTGTCTGCTTGTTGCTGGCTGCTGGTTGTTGGTGGTTGGTTGCTGGTTGCTGGCTGCTGGCTGCTGTCTGCTTGTTGCTGGCTGTTGGTTGTTGGTTGCTGGTTGCTTGTTGCTGCTTGCTGGCTGTTTGCTGCTGGTTTTGGTTGTTGGTTGTTGGTTGCTGGTTGCTGGCTGCTGGCTGCTGGCTGTTGGTTGCCTGTTGCTTGCTGTTGGCTGCTGGCTGCTGGCTGCTGGCTGCTGGTTGCTGGTTGTTGGCTGTTGGTTGCTTGCTGTTAGCTGTTGGTTGTTGCTTGGTGGCTGTTGATTGCTGGCTGCTTGTTGTTGGTTGTTGTTGCTTGTTTGCTGGCTGTTGGCTGTTGGTTGTTGGTTGGTGGCTGTTGGTTGCTGGCTGCTTGTTGTTGGCTGTTGCTGTTTGCTTGCTGGTTGTTGGCTGCTGGCTGCTGTCTGCTTGTTGCTGGCTGCTGGTTGTTGGTGGTTGGTTGCTGGTTGTTGGCTGCTGGCTGCTGTCTTGCTGGCTGCTGGTTGTTGGTGGTTGGTTGCTGGTTGTTGGCTGCTGGCTGCTGTCTGCTTGTTGCTGGCTGCTGGTTGTTGGTGGTTGGTTGCTGGTTGTTGGCTGCTGGCTGCTGTCTGCTTGTTGCTGGCTGTTGGCTGTTGGCTTCTGGTTGTTTGTTGCTGCTTGTTGGTTGTTTGGTGCTGGCTTTGCTTGTTGGTTGTTGGTTGCTGGTTGCTGGCTGCTGGTTGCTGGCTGTTGGTTGCTTGTTGCTTGCTGTTGGCTGTTGGCTGTTGGTTGCTGGCTGCTTGTTGTTGGTTGTTGCTTGTTGGTTGCTGGTTGTTGGTTGGTGGTTGCTGGCTGCTTGTTGCTGGCTGTTGGTTGTTGGTTGTTGGTTGCTGGTTGCTGGCAGCTGGTTGCTGGTTGTTGGTTGTTGGTTGCTTGCTGTTGGCTATTGGTTGTTGGTTGGTGGCTGTTGGCTGCCGGAAGCTTGTTGTTGGCTGCTGTTGCTTGTTTGCTGGTTGTTGGCTGCTGGCTGCTGTCTGCTTGTTGCTGGCTGTTGGTTGGTGGCGGTTGGTTGCTGGTTGTTGGCTGCTGGCTGCTGGCTGCTGTCTGCCTGCTGCTGGCTGCTGGTTGTTTGGCTGCTGGCTGCTGTCTGCTTGTTGCTGGCTGTTGGTTGTTGGTTGCTGGCTGCTTGTTGCTGCTTGTTGGTTGCTTGCTGCTGGTTTTGGTAGTTGGTTGTTGGTTGCTGGTTGCTGGCTGTTGGTTGCTGGCTGTTGGTTGCTTGTTGCTTGCTGTTGGCTGTTGGCTGCTGGTTGCTGGCTGCTGGCTGCTGGTTGTTGGTTGTTGGTTGCTTGCTGCTGGCTGTTGGTTGTTGGTTGGTGGCTGTTGGTTGCTGGCTGCTTGTTGTTGGTTGTTGTTGCTTGCTTGCTGGTTGTTGGCTGCTGGCTGCCGGCTGCTTGTTGCTTGCTGTTGGCTGTTGGTGGCTGGTTGCTGGTTGTTGGCTGCTGGCTGCTGTCTGCTTGTTGCTGGCTGCTGGTTGTTGGTGGTTGGTTGCTGGTTGTTGGCTGCTGGCTGCTGTCTGCTTGTGACTGGCTGCTGGTTGTTGGTGGTTGGTTGCTGGTTGTTGGCTGCTGGCTGCTGTCTGCTTGTTGCTGGCTGCTGGTTGTTGGTGGTTGGTTGCTGGTTGTTGGCTGCTGGCTGCTGTCTGCTTGTTGCTGGCTGTTGGTTGTTGGTTGCTGGTTGCTTGTTGCTGCTTGTTGGTTGCTTGCTGCTGGTTTTGCTTGTTGGTTGTTGGTTGCTGCTTGCTGGCTGTTGGTTGCTGGCTGTTGGCTGCTTGTTGCTTGCTGTTGGCTGTTGGCTGTTGGTTGCTGGCTGCTTGTTGCTGGTTGTTGCTTGTTGGTTGCTGGTTGCTGGTTGCTGGCTGTTGACTGCTTGTTGCTGGCTGTTGGTTGTTGGTTGTTGGTTGCTGGTTGCTGGCTGCTGGTTGCTGGTTGTTGGTTGTTGGTTGCTTGCTGTTGGCTGTTGGTTGTTGGTTGGTGGCTGTTGGTTGCTGGCTGCTTGTTGTTGGCTGTTGCTGTTTGCTTGCTGGTTGTTGGCTGCTGGCTGCTGTCTGCTTGTTGCTGGCTGTTGGCTGTTGGTGGTTGGTTGCTGGTTGTTGGCTGCTGGCTGCTGTCTGCTTGTTGCTGGCTGCTGGTTGTTGGTGGTTGGTTGCTGGTTGTTGGCTGCTGGCTGCTGTCTGCTTGTTGCTGGCTGTTGGTTGCTGGTTGCTGGTTGCTTGTTGCTGCTTGTTGGTTGTTTGCTGCTGGTTTTGGCTGTTGGTTGTTGGTTGCTGGTTGCTGGCTGTTGGTTGCTGGCTGTTGGTTGCTTGTTGCTTGCTGTTGGCTGTTGGCTGTTGGTTGCTGGCTGCTGGTTGCTGGTTGTTGGCTGTTGGTTGCTTGCTGTTGGCTGTTGGCTGTTGGTTGGTGGCTGTTGGTTGCTGGCTGCTTGTTGTTGGTTGTTGTTGCTTGTTTGCTGGTTGTTGGCTGCTGGCTGCTCTCTGCTTGTTGCTGGCTGTTGGCTGTTGGTGGTTGGTTGCTGGTTGTTGGCTGCTGGCTGCTGTCTGCTTGTTGCTGGCTGCTGGTTGTTGGTGGTTGGTTGCTGGTTGCTGGCTGCTGGCTGCTGTCTGCTCGTTGCTGGCTGCTGGGTGTTGGTGGTTGGTTGCTGGTTGTTGGCTGCTGGCTGCTGTCGGCTTGTTGCTGGCTGCTGGCTGTTGGTGGTTGGTTGCTGGTTGTTGGCTGCTGGCTGCTGCCTGCTTGTTGCTGGCTGTTGGTTGTTGGTTGCTGGTTGCTTGTTGCTGCTTGTTGGTTGTTTGCTGCTGGTTTTGGTTGTTGGTTGCTGGTTGCTGGTTGCTGGCTGTTGGTTGCTGGCTGTTGGTTGCTTGTTGCTGGCTGTTGGCTGTTGGCTGCTGGTTGCTGGCTGCTTGTTGTTGGTTGTTGCTTGTTGGTTGCTGGTTGTTGGTTGCTGGTTGTTGGCTGCTTGTTGCTGGCTGTTGGTTGTTGGTTGTTGGTTGCTGGTTGCTGGCTGCTGGTTGCTGGTTGCTGGTTGTTGGTTGCTTGCTGTTGGCTGTTGGTTGCTGGTTGGTGGCTGTTGGTTGCTGGCTGCTTGTTGTTGGTTGTTGTTGCTTGTTTGCTGGTTTTTGGCTGCTGGCTGCTGTCTGCTTGTTGCTGGCTGTTGGTTGTTGGTGGTTGGTTGCTGGTTGTTGGCTGCTGGCTGCTGTCTGCTTTTTGCTGGCTGCTGGTTGTTGGCGGTTGGTTGCTGGTTGTTGGCTGCTGGCTGCTGTCTGCTTGTTGCTGGCTGTTGGTTGTTGGTTGCTGGTTGCTTGTTGCTGCTTGTTGGTTGCTTGCTGCTGGTTTTGGTTGTTGGTTGTTGGTTGCTGGTTGCTGGCTGTTGGTTGCTGGCTGTTGGTTGCTTGTTGCTTGCTGTTGGCTGTTGGCTGCTGGTCGCTGGCTGCTGGTTGCTGGTTGTTGGTTGTTGGTTGCTTGCTGTTGGCTGTTGGTTGCTGGTTGGTGGCTGTTGGCTGCTGTCTGCTTGTTGTTGGCAAGCAAGCAACTGCAAGCAAGCAACTGCAAGCAAGCAACTGCAAGCAAGCAACTGCAAGCAAGCAACTGCAAGCAAGCAACTGCAAGCAAGCAACTGCAAGCAAGGCAAGCAAGGCAAGCTGCAACGCAACTGCAAGCAAGCAACTGCAAGCAAGCAACTGCAAGCAAGCAAAAGCAAGCAACTGCAAGCAAGCAACTGCAAGCAAGCAACTGCAAGCAAGCAACTTGCAAGCAAGCAACTGCAAGCAAGCATGCAAGCAAGCAACTGCAAGCAGCAACTGAAGCAAGCAAACTGCAAGCAAGCAGGCAAGCAACAGCCTGCAAGCAAGCAACTGCAAGCAAGCAACTGCAAGCAAGCAATGCAAGCAAGCAACTGCAAGCAAGCAACTGCAAGCAAGCAACTGCAAGCAAGCAACTGCAAGCAAGCAACTGCAAGCAAGCAACTGCAAGCAAGCAACCTGCAAGCAAGCAACTGCAAGCAAGCAACTGCAAGCAAGCAACTGCAAGCAAGCAAGCAACTGCAAGCAAGCAACTGCAAGCAAGCAACTGCAAGCAAGCAACTGCAAGCAAGCAACTGCAAGCAAGCAACTGCAAGCAAGCAACTGCAAGCAAGCAACTGCAAGCAAGCAACTGCAAGCAAGCAACTGCAAGCAAGCAACTGCAAGCAAGGCAACTGCAAGCAAGCAACTGCAAGCAAGCAACTGCAAGCAAGCAACTGCAAGCAGCAACTGCAAGCAAGCAACTGCAAGCAAGCAACTGCAAGCAAGCAACTGCAAGCAAGCAACTGCAAGCAAGCAACTGCAAGCAGGCAACTGCAAGCAGGCAACTGCAAGCAGGCAACTGCAAGCAGGCAACTGCAAGCAGGCAACTGCAAGCAGGCAACTGCAAGCAAGCAACTGCAAGCAAGCAACTGCAAGCAAGCAACTGCAAGCAAGCAACTGCAAGCAAGCAACTGCAAGCAAGCAACTGCAAGCAAGCAACTGCAAGCAAGCAACTGCAAGCAAGCAACTGCAAGCAAGCAACTGCAAGCAAGCAACTGCAAGCAAGCAACTGCAAGCAACTGCAAGCTGCAAGCAAGCAACTGCAAGCAAACTGCAAGCAAGCAACTGCAAGCAAGCAACTGCAAGCAAGCAACTGCAAGCAAGCAACTGCAAGCAAGCAACTGCAAGCAAGCAACTGCAAGCAAGCAACTGCAAGCAAGCAACTGCAAGCAAGCAACTGCAAGCAAGCAACTGCAAGCAAGCAATGCAGGGTCAACCTTCCAGAGCATTCGGCTGCAACCTCTAAGGGTTGCAGGTTGCAACTTTTGAGGGTTAAGGGTTGCAGCCTTGCAGGGCTGCAGGACCTGAGAGTGTTGAGAGTTGCAACCTTGCACACCTTCCAGAGCTTTAGGTTACAAAGTTGCAATCTGGCAGGGCTGCAAAGGTTTTGGTTGTAACCTTTGAGGGTTGCAGGTTGCAATCTTGCAGGGCTGCAGGGTCAACCTTGCACAGATTTGAGTTGCAACCTCTGGAGTGGCAGGTTGCATCTTTTCAAGGCTTAAAGGTTGCCTTGCAGAGCTGCAGGGTCACCTAGCAGAGCTTGCGGTTGCAACCGTTGAGGGTTGCATTCTTTGAGGTTTGGGAGTGGCAGAGCTGCAGGGCCAACCTTCCAGAGCTTGAGGCTGCCAACCTTCCAGAATTTTAGCTTGCAATCTCGGTTGAGGGTTGCAACCTGGCAAGGCTGCAGGGTCAACCTCTTGAGCCTTAGGTTGCAGGTGGACCCTGCAGCCCTGCAAGGTTGAACTCTTAACCCCTTTCAGGTCCTGCAGGCCTGCAAGGCCCTCAACCTCAAAGTTGCAACCTACAACCCTTAGAAGTTGCAGTCTAAAGCTCTGGAAGGTTCACTTTGCAGCCCTGCAAGGTTTTGGCAAGGTTGTAAAAGTTGCAACCTGCAAGTGCAAAGGTTGCAACTCTCTACCCTCAAAGCTTTAGAGGCTGCAACCTTTGCAACCCTTAAGCTTCAAAGTTGCAACTCAAAGGTTGCAACCTTTAAAAGTTAAGAGCTTGCAATCTTGCAGGGCTGCAGGGTCAACCTTCCAAAGCTTTTGGCAACCTCTAATGGTTGTAGGTTGCAACTTTTGAGGGTTAAGTTGCAGCCTTGCAGCTGCAGGACCTGAGAGTGTTGAGGGTTGCAACCCTGCAAGGCTGCAGAATCCCCTTCCAAAGCTTTACAAAGTTGCAATCTGGCAGGGCTGCAAGGTTTGGTAACCTTCAAGGGATGCAGGGTCAACCTTGCACAGATTTGAGTTGCAACCTCTGGAGTGGCAGGTTGCATCTTTTCAAGGCTTAAAGGTTGCCTTGCAGAGCTGCAGGGTCGCCTAGCAGAGCTTGAGGTTGCAACCTCTGCAGGTTGAGGGTTGCATTCTTTGAGGTTGGGAGCGACAGAGCTGCAGGCCAACCTTCCAGAGCTTGAGGTTGCCAATCTTCAGACTTTAGCTTGCAATCTCGGTTGAGGGTTGCAACCTGGCAAGGCTGCAGGGTCAACCTCTTGAGCCTTAGGTTGAGGTGGACCCTGCAGCCCTGCAAGGTTGAACTCTCAACCCCTTTCAGGTCCTGCAGACCTGCAAGGCCCTCAACCTCAAAGTTGCAACCTCAACCCTTAGAAGTTGCAGTCTAAAGCTCTGGAAGGTTCACTTTGCAGCCCTGCAAGTTTTGGCAAGGTTGTAAAAGTTGCAACCTGCAACTCAAAGGTTACAACCTCAAGCTCTGGAGTTGACCCTGCAGCCCTGCAAGGTTGCAACTCTCTACCCTCAAAGCTTTAGAGGCTGCAGACCTTTGCAACCCTTAAGTCTTCAAAGTTGCAACTCAAAGGTTGCAACCTTTAAAAGTTAAGAGTTTGCAATCTTGCAGGGCTGCAGGGTCAACCTTCCAAAGCTTTTGGCAACCTCTAATGGTAGGTTGCAACTTTTGAGGGTTAAGTTGCAACCTTGCAGCTGCAGGACCTGAGAGTGTTGAGGGTTGCAACCCTGCAAGGCTGCAGAATCCCCTTCCAAAGCTTTACAAATTGCCATCTGGCAGGGCTGCAAGGTTTGGTAACCTTCAAGGGATGCAGGGTCAACCTTGCACAGATTTGAGTTGCAACCTCTGGAGTGGCAGGTTGCATCTTTTCAAGGCTTAAAGGTTGCCTTGCAGAGCTGCAGGGTCGCCTAGCAGAGCTTGAGGTTGCAACCTCTGCAGGTTGAGGGTTGCATTCTTTGAGTTGGGAGCGACAGAGCTGCAGGCCAACCTTCCAGAGCTTGAGGTTGCCAATCTTCAGACTTTAGCTTGCAATCTCGGTTGAGGGTTGCAACCTGCCAAGGCTGCAGGGTCAACCTCTTGAGCCTTAGGTTGAGGTGGACCCTGCAGCCCTGCAAGGTTGCAACTCTCAACCCCTTTCAGGTCCTGCAGACCTGCAAGGCCCTCAACCTCAAAGTTGCAACCTGCGACCCTTAGAAGTTGCAGTCTAAAGCTCTGGAAGGTTCACTTTGCAGCCCTGCAAGGTTTTGGCAAGGTTGTAAAAGTTGCAACCTGCAACTCAAAGGTTACAACCTCAAGCTCTGGAGTTGACCCTGCAGCCCTGCAAGGTTGCAACTCTCTCTACCCTCAAAGCTTTAGAGGCTGCAGACCTTTGCAACCCTTA
The DNA here is from genome assembly GCA_963377175.1 of Effrenium voratum. Classification (NCBI taxonomy): domain Eukaryota; class Dinophyceae; order Suessiales; family Symbiodiniaceae; genus Effrenium; species Effrenium voratum. The sequence goes on from CAUJNA010003437.1 coordinate 456,431, forward strand.
AGTCTTCAAAGTTGCAACTCAAAGGTTGCAACCTTTAAAAGTTAAGAGTTTGCAATCTTGCAGGGCTGCAGGGTCAACCTTCCAAAGCTTTTGGCAACCTCTAATGGTCTACCCTCAAAGCTTTAGAGGCTGCAGTTAAGAGTTTGCAATCTTGCAGGGCTGCAGGGTCAACCTTCCAAAGCTTTTGGCAACCTCTAATGGTTGTAGGTTGCAACTTTTGAGGGTTAAGTTGCAACCTTGCAGCTGCAGGACCTGAGAGTGTTGAGGGTTGCAACCCTGCAAGGCTGCAGAATCCACCTTCCAAAGCTTTACAAATTGCCATCTGGCAGGGCTGCAAGGTTTGGTAACCTTCAAGGGATGCAGGGTCAACCTTGCACAGATTTGAGTTGCAACCTATGGAGTGGCAGGTTGCATCTTTTCAAGGCTTAAAGGTTGCCTTGCAGAGCTGCAGGGTCACCTAGCAGAGCTTGAGGTTGCAACCTCTGCAGGTTGAGGGTTTGCATTCTTTGAGTTGGGGAGCGACAGAGCTGCAGGCCAACCTTTCCAGAGCTTGAGGTTGCCAATCTTCAGACTTTAGCTTGCAATCTCGGTTGAGGGTTGCAACCTGGCAAGGCTGCAGGGTCAACCTCTTGAGCCTTAGGTTGCAGGTGGACCCTGCAGCCCTGCAAGGTTGCAACTCTCAACCCCTTTCAGGTCCTGCAGACCTGCAAGGCCCTCAACCTCAAAGTTGCAACCTACAACCCTTAGAAGTTGCAGTCTAAAGCTCTGGAAGGTTCACTTTGCAGCCCTGCAAGGTTTTGGCAAGGTTGTAAAAGTTGCAACCTGCAACTCAAAGGTTACAACCTCAAGCTCTGGAGTTGACCCTGCAGCCCTGCAAGGTTGCAACTCTCTACCCTCAAAGCTTTAGAGGCTGCAGACCTTTGCAACCCTTAAGTCTTCAAAGTTGCAACTCAAAGGTTGCAACCTTTAAAAGTTAAGAGCTTGCAGGGCTGCAGGGTCAACCTTCCAAAGCTTTTGGCAACCTCTAATGGTTGTAGGTTGCAACTTTCGAGGGTTAAGTTGCAACCTTGCAGCTGCAGGACCTGAGAGTGTTGAGGGTTGCAACCCTGCAAGGCTGCAGAATCCACCTTCCAAAGCTTTACAAATTGCCATCTGGCAGGGCTGCAAGGTTTGGTAACCTTCAAGGGATGCAGGGTCAACCTTGCACAGATTTGAGTTGCAACCTCTGGAGTGGCAGGTTGCATCTTTTCAAGGCTTAAAGGTTGCCTTGCAGAGCTGCAGGGTCACCTAGCAGAGCTTGAGGTTGCAACCTCTGCAGGTTGAGGGTTGCATTCTTTGAGTTGGGAGCGACAGGCTGCAGGGTCAACCTCTTGAGCCTTAGGTTGCAGGTGGACCCTGCAGCCCTGCAAGGTTGCAACTCTCAACCCCTTTCAGGTCCTGCAGACCTGCAAGGCCCTCAACCTCAAAGTTGCAACCTACAACCCTTAGAAGTTGCAGTCTAAAGCTCTGGAAGGTTCACTTTGCAGCCCTGCAAGGTTTTGGCAAGGTTGTAAAAGTTGCAACCTGCAACTCAAGGTTACAACCTCAAGCTCTGGAGTTGACCCTGCAGCCCTGCAAGGTTGCAACTCTCTACCCTCAAAGCAGCTTTTGCAGGTTGCAACTCTCAGACCTTTCAAAGCAACCTTACCAAAGCTTTAGAGGCTGCAGACCTTTGCAACCCTTAAGTCTTCAAAGTTGCAACTCAAAGGTTGCAACCTTTAAAAGTTAAGAGTTTGCAATCTTGCAGGGCTGCAGGGTCAACCTTCCAAAGCTTTTTGGCAACCTCTAATGGTTGTAGGTTGCAACTTTCGAGGGTTACGTTGCAACCTTGCAGCTGCAGGACCTGAGAGTGTTGAGGGTTGCAACCCTGCAAGGCTGCAGAATCCACCTTCCAAAGCTTTACAAATTGCCATCTGGCAGGGCTGCAAGGTTTGGTAACCTTCAAGGGATGCAGGGTCAACCTTGCACAGATTTGAGTTGCAACCTGGAGTGGCAGGTTGCATCTTTTCAAGGCTTAAAGGTTGCCTTGCAGAGCTGCAGGGTCACCTAGCAGAGCTTGAGGTTGCAACCTCTGCAGGTTGAGGGTTGCATTCTTTGAGTTGGGAGCGACAGAGCTGCAGGCCAACCTTCCAGAGCTTGAGGTTGCCAATCTTCAGACTTTAGCTTGCAATCTCGGTTGAGGGTTGCAACCTGGCAAGGCTGCAGGGTCAACCTCTTGAGCCTTCGGTTGCAGGTGGACCCTGCAGCCCTGCAAGGTTGCAACTCTCAACCCCTTTCAGGTCCTGCAGACCTGCAAGGCCCTCAACCTCAAAGTTGCAACCTGCAACCCTTAGAAGTTGCAGTCTAAAGCTCTGGAAGGTTCACTTTGCAGCCCTGCAAGGTTTTGGCAAGGTTGTAAAAGTTGCAACCTGCAACTCAAAGGTTACAACCTCAAGCTCTGGAGTTGACCCTGCAGCCCTGCAAGGTTGCAACTCTCTACCCTCAAAGCTTTAGAGGCTGCAGACCTTTGCAACCCTTAAGTCTTCAAAGTTGCAACTCAAAGGTTGCAACCTTTAAAAGTTAAGAGTTTGCAATCTTGCAGGGCTGCAGGGTCAACCTTCCAAAGCTTTTGGCAACCTCTAATGGTTGTAGGTTGCAACTTTCGAGGGTTAAGTTGCAACCTTGCAGCTGAGGACCTGAGAGTGTTGAGGGTTGCAACCCTGCAAGGCTGCAGAATCCACCTTCCAAAGCTTTACAAATTGCCATCTGGCAGGGCTGCAAGAACCTTCAAGGGATGCAGGGTCAACCTTGCACAGATTTGAGTTGCAACCTCTGGAGTGGCAGGTTGCATCTTTTCAAGGCTTAAAAGTTGCCTTGCAGAGCTGCAGGTCACCTGGGTGATCCCCTGCTGGTCCCAGTTTGGTGGGGGAAGTGTCCCCTGCTGGTCCCAGTTTGGTGGGAGGGTGACCCTGTGCTGGTCCAGTTTGGTGGGAGAAGTGCCGAGAATGATCCCCTGCTAGTCCCAGTTAGTGCCCAGGGTGACCCCCTGCTGGTCCCAGTTTGGTGGGGGAAGTGGACAGCGTGATCGGCTGATCCCCTGCTGGTCCAGTGGGGGAAGTGCCCAGGGTGATCTGCTGGTCCGTGGGGAAAGTGCCCCTGGTCCCAGTTTGGTGGGGGAAGTTTGGTGGGGGAAGTGCCCGGGTGATCCCCTGCTGGTCCCAGTTTGGTGGGGGAAGTCTTCCCCCACCAAACTGGGACCAGCAAAAGATCACCCTGGGCGCTTCCACCACCAAACTCGGATCAGCAGGGGATCATTCTGGGCACTTCCCCCACCAAACTGGGACCACCAGATCACCCTGGGCACTTCCCCCATCATGCTGGGCACTTCCCCCAGCAAACTGGAAAGGATAGCAGGGGGATCACCCTGGGCACTTCCCCCACCAAACTGCAGCCTGGGCACTTCCCCCACCACACAAACTGGGACCAGTAGGGGGGACCAGCAGGGGATCACTGGGCACTTCCCCCACTGCTGGTCCCAGTTTGGTGGGGGAAGTGCCCAGGGTGATCCCCTGCTAGTCCCAGTTTGGTGGGGGAAGTGATCCCCTGCTAGTCCCAGTTTGGTGGGGGAAGTGCCCAAGTGCTGGTCCCAGTTTGGTGGGGGAAGTGCCCAGGTGATCCCCTGCTGGTCCGGGGGAAGTGCCCAGATCCCCTGCTGGTCCCAGTTTGGCGGGGGAAGTGCGCAAGGTGATCCCCTGCTCAGTTTGCCCAGGGTGATCTCCTGCTGGTCCCAGTTTGGTGGGGGAAGTGCTTAGGGTGATCCCTACACAAGTGCCCAGGCTGATCCCCTGCTCGTCCCAGTTTGGTGGGGGAAGTGCTCAGGGTGATCCCCTCCTGGTCCGTTTGGTTGGCCTGCTGGTCCCAGTTTGGTGGGGGAAGTGCCCAGGGTGATTTCCTGGTCTCAGTTTGGTGGGAAGTGCCCAGGGTGATCCCCTGCTGGGCCCAGTTTGGTGGGGGAAGTGCCATAATTTCCTGGGCCCGGTTTGGTGGTGGAAGTGCACAGGGTGACCCCATTGCTGGTCCCAGTTTGGTGGGGGAAGTGCGCACTTTTTTTCTGGTGAGGGAAGTGCCCAGGCTGATCCCCTGCTGGTCCCAGTTTGGTGGGGAAGTGCCCAGGGTGATCCCCTGCTGGTCCCAGTTTGTGGGGGCCTGCTGGTCCCAGTGTGCCCCCTGCTGGTCCCAGTTTGAGGGTGATCCCCTGCTGGTCGCAGTTTGGTGGGGGAAGTGCCCAGGGTGATCCCCTGCTGGTCCCAGTTTGGTGGGGGAAGTGCCCAGGGTGATCTTTTGTTTGGTGGGGGAAGTGCCCAGGGTGATCCCAGTTTGGTGGGGGAAGTGGGCAGGGTGATCCTGCGCTGGTCCCAGTTTGGTGGGGGAAGTGCCCAAGGTGGTCCCCTGCTGGTCCCAGTTTGGTGGGGGAAGCGCCCAGGCTGATCCCGGGGGAAGTGCCCAGGGTGATCCCCTGCTGGTCCCAGTTTGGTGGGGGAAGTGCCAGAATGATCCCCTGCTGGTCCCAGTTTGGTGGGGGAAGTGCCTGCTGGTCCGAGTTTGGTGGGGGAAGTGCCCATGGTGATCCCCTGCTGGTCCCAGTTTGGTGGGGGAAGTGCCCAGGCTGATCCTGTGCTGGTCCCAGTTAAAGGAAGTGCCCAGGCTGATCCCCTGCTGGTCTCAGTTTCCCCTGCTGGGCCCGGTTTGGTGGGGGAAGTGCCCAGGGTGATTTTCTGCTGGTCCCAGTCTGGTCCCAGGATGTGCTACATTATATAATATTATGTGTGGCGTGATAGTAATATATATATATATATATGTATTATTAAAATTTGCAATTTTTAATAAATATAAATAGTTTTAGAAATATATATTTTATATTATAATATATTTACTCATATATTTTTATTTTTGAGTTTTAATATGAATATTAATAATAAGATATATGTATGTTAAATTTTAGAAACAAAGATTAATTATTAGCATCCTCATTATGATTATTATTATGATTATTATTATTATTATTATGATCATTATCATTATTATTATGATTATGATCCTTATCATCATTATGATTATTATTATGATCGTTATGATTATTATCACCATTATGATTTTTATGCTCAACATGATGATTATCATTATAATGATTAAATATAAATAACATATAAACATATATTTTATTTAATCTAATTTAATATTTATTTTTTTTAAAAAATTTAATATTAATTTTGAATAGAATTTTAAAAATTTATTATATATAATAAAACAATAGCCAAATTTAATATTTAATAGAATTTTGAAAATTTAATACTTAAATTTGTTTATAATTGAGATATATATTATATTTAATTAGATTTAATATTATGTTTTGTTTTGAAAAAAATATTAAATTTGGATATAATTTTATATATTTTTATTTATATAATAAAACTATAGCCAAATTTAATATTTAAAATAATTATGAAAATTTAATTTTTAATTTGAAAAATGTATAAATAATAAATAATTAACAATATTTAATTTTAATATAGTGTTTGGTAGTTTGATATATGTATTAAAATTATAGCTAAATTTAATATTTAATAAAATATTGAACAACACAATATTTAAATTATTTGAATTAATATTTTATATTTTTATATATATAATTTTATTTTTTGCCAAAATTTAATATTAATAAAAAATTTCTGACATTTTTATATTTTAAATTTTGGCTATTAATTAAGAATAAAAATCTATTCATTATATTTTACTTATATATATATTATTTAAAATTAATTTAATATATAATTAAAATTTTCAAATTTCTTAGTATTGTGTTTAATTTAGAAAAAAATCGATAAAAAAAAAAAAAACAAATTTATTTGACTGATAGTATTTTATTTTTAAATAATATATTTAATTATAAACCAAATTTTAATATTTAAAGAATTTTCAAAATTTAATATTTACAAGAATTTTCAAAATTTACTTGGAATTTTCAAAAAATTTTAATTATTAATTTTATATATCGTTTAATATAGATAGATAGATATTAAATATTTATATATATATACATAATGTATATTATATTTAATTAAATTTAATATTCAAGAATTTTTAGAATTTTGAAAATTTAATATTAAATTTGGATATGAGTTTTATATATTTTAAGTATATATATAAAAATTTAGGCCAAAATTTAATTATTCGAAAAACTCTAGAATTACGAAATATTTCATTTAAAAAAAATCGATAATATTCAATTTGAATATAGTCGTTTATATTTTTAATATATATATATAAAATTTAACCAAATTTAATATTCCAAAGAATTTTCAAAATTTTATATGAATTATTTCTAATTTCAATATATAAAAATATTATATCAAATTTTATATATATAAATATATATTATATTTAATCAAATTTAATATTCAAAAATTTTTGAAAATTTAATATTAAATTTGGATATAGTTTTATATATTTTAATATATATAATAAAATTATAGCCAAATTTAATATTCAATAAAACTCTGAATTTTTAATATTCAAATTTGGTTATAATTTAGATTAAAAATTTATATATGAAATGTTTATTTATATATTATTTCATTAAATTTAATATATAATAAGTTTTGAAAATTTTATTTTTAATTTAGAAAAAAATAAATCGATAATATTCAATTTGAATATAGTATTTTATCATTGTGCCGGCGTTACGGCTTTCCATTTCGCGCTGAAGCCGATACACCGATACACCGATATCCCTCCTCAGGATATCGGCGCGCGCACCGATATCCCCCTCCCCCTCCGATATCGGCGCACGGGTACGCACCGATATCCCCCCCTTCGATATCGGCGCGCGCGGATATCGGCGCGCGCACCGATATTGTTTCCTCATCGGCGCGGGCGGAGATTGGCGCGTGCACCGATATCCCCCCCTCCTCTCCGCCCCCTCCCCAAGACATCGGCGCGCGCGGATATCGGGGCGCGCACCGATATTCCCCGCTCCAATATCGGCGCACGCGGATATCGTCGCGCGCATCGCGCCCGCCCTGTGAGCAGAACATCGGCGCGCGGCCGGACATCGATATCTCCGCCCCCTCTCCTCAGGATATCGGCGCGGGCCCCTCAGCAGGACATCGGTATGCGGCCGGATATCGGCGCGCGCGGACACCGGCGCGCGCACCGCCTCCCGCCTCCCCCCCCGCAGGACATCGGCGCGCGGCCTGAAATCGACATCTCCTTCAGAATATCGGCGAGCGTGGATATCGGCGCGGTATTGGCGCGCGCACCGATATCCCCCAGCAAGACATTCGCGCTCAGCGCGTCACTCTCTCTCACTCTCTCTCACTCTCTCTCACGCTCTCTCACTCTCTCTCACTCTCTCTCACTCACTCGCTCACTGTCGCGCCTGGATTGTGTGACAGGCGCGCTACTTTAACCTACGCACACACATACACACACACACACTTACTCTCACTTGCCAGCTTACACTCTTGAACTTATGCCCGCGTTCTCTCACTCACGCGACTTACGCTCGCTGACTTTGAACCATGCTTACTCTGACTCACTCAACTGGCACTCTCAGTCACTCAATTTACACGCGCTTTCCCAAAGGCTCGGTATTTCACAGCAGGCGCAGATGTTTTGCTACGTTTGCGTGTGTGTGTGTCGTGTGTATGTGTTGTGTGTGTGTGCTTGTGTGTTTGTGTGTGTTTGTGTGTTTGTGTTTTTTTGTGTGTGTGTGTGTTTGTTTGTGTGTGTGTGTTTGTGTGTTTGTGTGTTTGTGTGTTTGTGTGTTTGTGTGTTTGTGTGTTTGTGTGTTTGTGTGTTTGTGTTTGTGTGTTTGTGTGTTTGTGTGTTTGTGTGTTTGTGTGTTGTGTGTTTGTGTGTTTGTGTGTTTGTGTGTTTGTGTGTTTGTGTGTTTGTGTGTTTGTGTGTTTGTGTGTTTGTGTGTTTGTGTGTTTGTGTGTTTGTGTGTTTGTGTGTTTGTGTGTTTGTGTGTTTGTGTGTTTGTGTGTTTGCGTGTTTGCGCGTTTGCGTGTTTGCGTGTTTGCGTGTTTGCGTGTTTGCGTGTTTGCGTGTTTGCGTGTTTGCGTGTTTGCGTGTTTGTGTGTTTGTGTGTTTGTGTGTTTGTGTGTTTGTGTGTTTGTGTGTTTGTGTGTTTGTGTGTTTGTGTGTTTGTGTGTTTGTGTGTTTGTGTGTTTGTGTGTTTGTGTGTGTGTTGTATGTAGCTTTTGTAGTCATTTTGCGTGCGTTTGTAGATGTATGCGCTTGCCATTTTTCGCTGTTGAATAGTTCCCTAGCAGCGTTTGCGCAACTTAATGGTTTCGACGGTAAGTGAGTGCTGGGTTAGACCGAGGGCTCGCGCCCAAACTGTCGGCCAAAGAATGGCTGCGGCTTGGCATTCGCAGAAGTAGCGCGCAAAGCGTGCTCCTGCAGCTCCAGCTGCAAAATCGTTGGTGTCTACGGGCAAGGCTGGCGCGCGAGGTGCGCGGTTGCAGCTTGAAAATCGCAACTTTTGAGCGCGGAAGTAATGTTTAGCAAGTGCTCTCTCACATCTCCAGCTCAAGATTCGCAGCTTTGAAACGGCAAAACAGCACGTGAATTTCATTTCCGTATCTCCAGCAATTTGTAAGCGCGACAGTACTATGCAAAGTACACTTCCGAGCTACACTTGAGCATGGGCACTGTTACGCTTTTTCTCATCAGAGCTCCTGTCTTGTATGTAGCCGGCGCTGCTCGTGTGAAAGAATGTTGAGAAACGTGGCAGTCTCCTGTTGCCCAGCTGGGAGCTTATTCAAATGTCACGTGCCTTGCATTGCTGGCAGCTTTCGCTCAACTTTCTCCAGTCTTGTTTTCTGTCAAGCCATGCCGGTCGGGTCCTTCAGAGTGGTCTGGGCCAAGAGGCTGCCTCGAAAGCCACGTGAGCCGCGCGCGGAGCCGGAGGAGAATTTCCCAATGCCAGTACTCTTGGCGCGGAGCTGGGGCGCCGCAGGGTGCGGAACCCCAGCAGAGCTCAACCCACAGCCTTCCGGCTCCTCACGCTCTGTGGCGCAGGGCAGCTCAAGGGCCAAGCGGTTAGCCGCGGGCAGAACAAGCGCCAAACTGCAGGCGGGAACTTGTGTTTCTTGATTTCACACCGGCCGTTTGGAAGTTCCTCATTTTTGGATCCTCACAGTCGAAGTGAGCCACTGGTGCTTCCAAAGAAAATGCCCGCGGCCCCGATGTCTAATTTGAATCCAAGTGTTTTTCTTGCTTGAAACCCCGCCAGCTTCAATGTGTTTCTCCCGAAAGCATCGCGAAGGGATCTTTGGAAAAAATGATTGCCGGCTATACAGCTGACTTACACAGCGTGCTTGGCACAGCCTGACTTCGCAGCCTAGCTTACGCAGCCTGACATACGTAGCCTAGCTACGCAGCCTGACTTACGCAACCTGACTTACGCAGCCTCCGGGGGTGGGTCTGGTGGGCGCTGGAGGGATGAACCCTCTGCGGGGGTCGTGTGTGTCGGAGCGCTTTCAACTTCGCCCGCGAACCCTCTGCAGAGACTGTGCGTTTTGAATCGCTCTCGCTGTGTGCGACTTTGCAACTTTGCCCGCGAACCCTCTGCGGAGACTGCGCGTGTCAAATCGTCCTCGCCTTGGCGCCGTGCGACTTTGCAACTTCGCCCTGCGGAGATTGTGCGTGTCGGAGCGCTCTCGCAGTGGTGCCGTGCGAATTTGCAACTTCGCCCACGAACCCTCTGCGGAGATTGTGCGTGTCGAATCGCTTCGGCGAGGAACCCTTTGCGGAGATTGTGCGTGTCGAATAGCTCTCGCTGGGGCGCCATATCACACCTGTGTGCATCGCAACATTCTTGCATCACCTTTGTCACACACGCTCTCGGGATAACCGGGGTATAGTTTTTGACTTGCGTAAGTTGATCTCACGCCTGGGAAGGTCCGGCGTTTTGTTTTGAAGTCTCGTCTGGGGCCGGGTGCTTGCATATGTAGTTCCAAAACACAAATGGAGTCCTGCAGGTGTTGATGAGGAGCCACCTCTTCAGCCGACCTTTTGAAGAGGCCACTGCCTTGCAGCCTACTGGCGGGTTGTTTGCCACCTGGGATGGGTCGCCGGTGTTCATCATCAGCACCTTCACGAGGTACAGCATGTTTCACATGGACGTGTTGCGCTGAGGCCCAGGAAGAAGGGTAACGGCGTTTGGATCGGGCGCCTCTCCCCGTCCAACACGCGCACGGTGCGCCGCGACGAGCTGCAGGATGTTAACTTGCGCTTCAGGCTGCTACACAAGAAGTCCAACTTCAGCAGTTTCTTGTGCCCTCTTGGCCGCAGCTAGCAACCTTTGCGAAACACATGCGAAACTGCTTGGCTGCCTGCGTTTGGAATTGCTTCATCAGCTTGTCCCATTCCACCAAATTGTAGATGGTACCCTGAATGTCGAGCTCCTTCTCCAACACGTCGTTGAGCAGGATATCAACGGAGGGCGCGAGGGACGACATCCTTATCGCAGGAGCTGATTGAATCACTCGGGAGGCTACTGAGATCGAAAAGGCTGCGTGGATCGCATCAGTAAGTTTGAATGTATAGTTTTCGGTGTTCTTAAGTGATTGGCCTCTACCTTGCGCATGTGGTGAAGTACATCGGCATTTGAACTTAGACAAGGTTTTCCCCAGCATTCCAACATTAGTAGCAACAGACCAAGGCTTCTTAAGAGGGATGCCGTCGGCGTTCACTATACCAACAGCACATCCGTCAAAGTCAGACTTGTCAAGTCCGTGCTTGTCAAGAATGCCCTTCACCTTCGGAAGCTTCCAATATGTGCATCCCTTGGGCCATTCAATGGCAATTGAAGGGTTGAGATGTCCCATTTCATCCAAGAACGCCTCAAAGGAATTCCACAACGTGTTGAACAACTTCCTGTGGTTAGCAACTTTCTTCCTAGCTGAGGGAATCTTGTTGTTGATAAAGTTCCATGGTGTACCCCCCGTGCAAGGCAGACTGGCCCAGATCAGTATGTGTTGAAATTGTTTTGCAAACTCAACAGCAATCTTTCGGTTTTCACTCTGATTGAAATCGTTATTGAGGGTGAACCTGAACACCTGGCATCCAGCCGCAGTGGATCTGCCTACGTCACCAAGCTTTGAGTCCTCTCCACAGCACACTTCAATGATGCATCTGGGAGTTGGGCATGGTGCCGCGGCAGCAGGTTCCCCCGTGCGTCCGTCCATCCTAGGGGACGATCCGCGATTCTTCGATGTGTCTGAATTGAGATCGGTATGACTGATTAGCTTGAGGGCGTTTTTCCACTTGTCACTATTCGTAAAAGGTTTGGCGCAGATGTCGGCAGACTGCCTGACTGTGTCTGCATGAACCAACTGATAGTGCTTTCTACGGAATTGTTCCGCCAACCAAGCTAAATTCACTCTTTGGGTTTTGTCCGTGTGACGAAATGCAGGGGATTTGCCTGATTCAAGGATCCTAATGGTCGATTGATTGTCTTCGACAAACACTCCTCTTAGGCACTTAGGTCCAAACAGTGAAATGCTAGCCGAGCCAATCCTCTCATCTCCCACGTAGTCCCAATCAGTGACGGCTTCCCTGATCTCGGTGGACTCAATTTGGTAATCAACATCAAACATCCCATATACTCGAAACAAAGTTCTTCCCGTCCATCTCTTCACAGGCCTATGGGGTTGGAATTTCCAATCGTCCTGCATGAGATCTACCTCCGCTTCTTCGTCAATCATGATGGTGGTTCTGGATCTACCCAACATTTTGCAATTAACGGGGCAATCTTTGGAGCCCGGATTGCAATTTTTATGTTGCCCCAGACGAACAGTTTATCAGCGGCCGGCCAAGCCCAGAACCAGGATTTCGAGAAGGAAAGAAGCAAGTGGCCGTGTGAAAAGCAAGAAATGGCTAAGTTGGAGCCTGTGGCAATTTTTGTATTGCCCCGTATGAAGAGGAGAGCTATGGAGAGCTGAGGAGGAAAGCTATGAGCTGGCCGGAGGAAAGCTTTTGGACAAGCCAGATCTAGCTTGGCGCAGAATTAGCTCACTGAGTTCAAGCCCTCTTGGAAAAAAAGGCGATGGCCGCTTTATCAAAGCCAATGGCCGTTTATCAAGACCAGGCAAGCCCAATGGCCGTTTTATCAAGAAATTGCCAAACTGGCCAAGGTTGAATGGCCGTTTTATCAACCGGAAGCGGCGAAATGGCGAGATCTTTTAGATTTGGGCTGCGGATTGCCGATTTCATATTGTCCCGTACAAGCAGTTTATCAGCGGCCAGGCCGAGCCATTTTTTCACGGATTGCAATTTTATCAAGGCCATAGGCCGCAGTGGCCGTTTTATCAAAGGCAATGGCCGTTTCATCTCGGCCGGCCAGCCCCAGGGACTGCGTAAAAGCTGGCCAAGCTCACATTTAGAAGGGGCGGTCCCCGCAGCCAACCGGGTGTAGGATTTAGGGTGTTTACCTTTACTGGTATAGGCAGCACTGCCGCGGGCTAGCACCCGTTATGTTGTCTTGCTCGGAGACTCCTCCTCGCCCGGAAGGCAAGAGGGCGCTCCACTGTCGTTCCGGCGAAGCCTCGCCCCTTTGAGGGTTAGGGGGGCTCGGCTTAGACTTTAGGGTTTAGGGTTTAGGGTTCACAGGATTTGAGACATGGAAATCTTCATAGCAACGTCAATCAAAAGTTTCGATCTCAATCCCACCCACCCAGGCCCGCTACCAAGGGTCAGCTTCCACACCAGCGCAACTGAACAAATCGAACGCAGCGAAAGCAAAGCGGCGAGAGGGCGCGCGCGCAGCGCGACCGACGAAGTAGGCGACGAACTGCAAAAATCGGCGAGCAGCGAACAAGACAAATTGGCAGGCGGCAAGCAATATGTTGCAAGGGCAGAGAGTAGCTGCGAGTTTCTGCGCGCAAGGGGCCAGGAAACTACGTCCGCTGAGAAGTGCTTCATGAACGGCTTGGCGATGATTTCGAGTTCGCGTCTAGCTGAGTTGCAGCACGCCCCACCAGCTTGGAAGTTCTGCGCCGCGCAAAGCCAAAAGCGTTTCGACCGCGAGTGCTCAGAGAGCGGATCAAGCGTAATGATGACGAAAGGCTGCCGCGCTTTCTTGATTGCCGGACGTGGAAAACCACGGCACGGCCATGAAAAACGTTGCGGCAGCCCGAAACAACGACGGGGCCACGAAAAACAAGCGCGACCGCTAGGGCACAGAAGCTGCGGCGGGGCCCCGCCGCGCCCGCGGCCCACTCGCGGGCACGAGGCCCTGACCCAGAAAGCGCGCAAGTTTAACGCGCGCAAAATCTGCCCGAACTTGGGCTCAAGCAGCAAAACAGATTTAGAAACTCGCGGGAAACACAGAGAACTGAAAAGAAAGCTGCGCGCGCCGACTCGGCGCAAAGCGCGCGCCAGGGAGGAACCGAGCCCGGGACCACCCGCTTCAGAGACGGACGCAGGACCACTAGGCCACCAGCCCCGCGGGGCCCGGCCGCACCCGCGCCTCTCTCTATACACAAAGGTTCCCCACTGCCACAATATTGCAGCTACGGACCCAGCAGAGCTCGTCCGCTCAGGAAACGACCTTGTCCTGCGAAGAATTTCAAGTCCAGAATTGCTCCTGCAGCTACGGCGCTGCAACGTAACGCACCCTTGATTTGCTTGCAATTCGCCTTGTAGCCTCACTTCTGCACGCCGAGCCTTTTTTTGCAGGCGGTGTGTAGAAGTGACCCTTGTGCATACCATCCCTTCCTCTGGGCCGGGTCCTGGATTTTTTATTTGAAAATCTAAATGCTTCCATCTCTGGTAGGCAGTCTCCGCTCTGTGCCGGTACTCCTCTGGGCCGGACCTTGGATTTTTTTTATATAAAAATCCAAATGCTTCCATCCCTGGCAGGCAGTCTTCCGCGTGCTTTCTGTGCTTGGACTCCTCCGGGCCGGGCCGGCTTTCCGGTTACGTCTCGCTTGCCTCTGCCGCCGCAATCTCGTCACAGAGCGCCGCTGGAATGCTGTACAGCAGCTCACGGGACTGCCTGCGAACGTTCTCGTAGCGCTGGCCGATTTTCCGGGGACCCCTTTGTGCGGCGCGTGCCTGCCTGCCGTTCTCCCGCCTCGCAGCGGTTGCCGGGCCCGCAGAGTCCGCAGCTGGGCGCCCAGCGCATGCTCGTCCAGATGCCACAACTTACCATATAGAATAGCTGCATGCCTGTTAAAAGGACGCATGGGGAAGATCAAGCTTTTCCCCACTGATCAGCTTGATTCTGGAGCAGTATCGAGGCGTCTTTGAGAGAATCTACGTCTTCAGCCCGAGCGTTAACATCGACGACGGCTGGATCCCCGTCAAGAATTACATTGAGGAGGACCTGGGGGTGAACACGGAGCGTGAACAGGCCTACTGGGACGAGTGGGACGAGCCGGCGCTGCGCCGCATCATCCAGCAGCAGCGCAAGATCACGGAGGCGTCAGAAGTTGGAGATGAAGAAACTGTACCAGGTCCTGATAATAATCGACGACTACGCCGACAGCCCGCAGCTCCACAAGTCCCACGGCGCCCTTGACACGCTCTTCATCCGTCACATGCAGATCAGCACCTGGGTGAGTTCCCAGAAGCTGAGGCTCATCAGCGCCGCCGTGCGGGTCAACATGCAAATCCTCTGCTGCTGGAGGCTGCGCAACCAGCACGAGCTGGATGCCGTCATCGAGGAGCACTGCTGCCGAAAGGAGTACCGGCTGTACGAGCAGGCGACCCGAGAACCTTACAGTTTCCTCTTTGTGTACTACCTGAAGCCGAAGAACGAAATGTTCTACAAGCGCTTCGAAGAGCGTTTCGCGCTTGAGAAAGACGCCGATGGGGGCAGCGCTCAGCTTCCTGGGCCAGAAGCTGTTCGCCAGCTCCACGCTGATCAACGCGAAGTGTGAGAACATCTCCTGCTGCACTTCCGTCGAGCTGTCCAGTCGCCCGTCGTTCGCCGGACGGGTGGCTTCCTAAAAAGGATGACGACGATCTACGTGGACAGCCGCAATAGGGTGGCCGGCTCGGACAGCGACTTTGAGGTCGACCTGGGAGAGTCGCCGTCTACAAAATCCCTGGCCGACAGCTTCCTGTCCACGGACCGCGGCTACCTCTACTGGGTTGACGCCGCGCTCGGCACGCTGAATTGGGCGCTACTGCCCGAGGGCGCTTACACGGGCACCCGGCTGGCCGCCTGGGTCAGCTCCAACTTTGCTATAGCGAGACCACAAACAGTCTGAGCGTTGCCTACACATGCTGGGCCGAGCTTCGTCTCCGGCGGGCAGCAGGTCTTTGAGTTCGTCCGGATGATGGCGCACAACGAGGTCTACCTGCGCTGCGCCCAGCTGGCCAACGCCAGCCGAGTGCTGGGCAACCTGGGCGACGACATCCTCTCCAAGGTCACGCTGAAGAGCGGCGTGGGTACCATTGTGGAGACCGGCTCCGACGACGGGCACTTCATGGCCCCTCAGCCCCGTCACTCTGAGGCACATGCGCTTCCGGCTGACCGACCTAGACGGCAACGTCGTCCGGCTTCGCGGGTCGTCTTTGTCGTTCGTGTTATATCTTGACCACGTATAATTAAAAAGGATGGAGCCGACCGAACAAGAGGCGCCAGAGGCGCAGGAGTACGCTGCGCCGGACGCTGCGCCGGAGGCACCGGAGCCGAAACGACGGGGGAGGCCCCCTGGCAGCAAGAACAAACCGAAGCAGGACGTGCCTACTGAGCCGGCTGCGCCGGTTGAGACGACACCGGCGGAGGCACCACCAGCGGAGGCACCACCAGCAGAGGCACCACCAGCGGAGGCACCACCGGTTGAGGCACCTCAGCTCACAAGAGAGCAGCAGCGCGCCCTGCGCATGCTGGAGAGGCAGTCCGCTTATGACCGGTTGACCACAGGCGCAAGCGTACTGGTATAAAAGGCGAGATGATGTCCATTGAACCCCGCAACGAGCCACAGATGCTCCGGTGGTTCCGCAAGACTTACCCCAGCTATAACCTGCAGCCGCTGCTGCTGAAGCGCTACCGAGAACTGGAGGAGGCGCGGGCCTTCAACAACTGGCTGGGCGAGCGCAGGCAGGCGCAGGCTGGCCCCCTTTTAGCACGTTCCAGAAACCCCATGGTGTTTTGCATGTTTTCTAAACATCAATTTCTTGGTTGTGGTATGCCTGTTGTTCTACAAAATGTCAAGCTCATTTGTTGTGTGTGTGGGGTGTGGTGTTTGCTATGCCATTTCTTGACATGTTATTTGTGTTTCCTAAAAGCAAAACTATGGTTTGCATGTTAGTTCTACAACATATCAAACAACGTGTTGTGTGTTTTTGTGTGTCTTCCATGTTTCCTGAAAACCACATTAAATTATTTGTAGTGGTTTGCATGTTATTCTACAACATGTCAAACTAGTTGGTGTGTGTTTTGTGTGTTTTGAACGTGTTCTAAAAAGCAAACTCTTGGTTGTGGTTTGCATGTTGTTCTATTGATTTCTCTTATCAAAAGTCATCTTCTCGTTTTTGTCCAGCATGGTGTTGACAAAGAACCACCACAGGTGTTTTAGGACGCAAAGGCAACATTAATACTGAAACCCTTCTCAGCTGCATAGTAGCTTGTCTCAGTTCATTGTGCAGTTTTGGAACATGTATGAAAAAGCGAACCAGACTGTCACTGTTCAAATACCAAGTCCTGGAACCACCAGGACTTGGCCAGGCCTTGGAGCACCAAGGCCTTCCCAAGTCCTGAACCACTTGGCCAGGCCTTAGCAATTTACATTCCCAAGTCCTGGACCACCAGGACTTGGCCAGGCCTTAGCAATTTACATTCCCAAGTCCTGGACCACCAGGACTTGGCCAGGCCTTGGAGCATCAAGGCCTGGAGAACTGTGAAAGCATTGAAGACAAGCAATTTACACTCCCAAGTCCTGGGCCACCCAGGACTTGGAAATATATATGGGCCCCCCGCTATTACGAGTGTTCGAAACAAGCAGGTTGAATTACCAAGTCCTGGAACCGCTCAGGACTTGGGTGGGAGACATGAAACCTTGCCCAGTCCAGGTATAGCCGCTAGACCAGGTTTTCTTGTTTGCTTTTCAGTTTCTGAAGCGGGAAGTTTCGCAGTTTGTCATAGTGATTGAACCCAACCTGCATTTTTTTAGGGAGGGGCAAGCTGCCAGCAAACAGCGGGCTGGCTCCTGCAGCGTGCCACAGCCAGGCGCCCAAGTGAAGCGGGGCTGGGTTTGCTTTTTGCTTCATCTTGATTCATCTTGTTGTTTGTGCGGCGTTGCTCAGTCAGTGGAACATGTCAGTTGACCTACTTGGTTTTGCGCTTGGAGTTAAACAAGACCTGGGATTATTAGGGATATGTCATTTTAAGGGTTCAACTTCCAAGTGGCCTGCCACACCGCTTGAATAAGCCATTTGAATGATAAGCCATTTGAATGATAAGCCATTTGAATGATAAGCCGTTTGAATGATAAGCTTCTTTATTGCCAGGAGCGCTTGATCCACAATGACAAGATGGCCCTAAATCCAAATCCCACGCACAGGCGAGTTCGTGTCAGGGCCAACTTTCTTTTCAACATCAAGGTTCAACATCAAGGACCTTTTACTGATTTGCAGCATTAACCATGTGACAAATTCAAATTGAGGAGTTCTATATGTTATTATGGGAGTCAATTTTTCTTCTCAGGAGCTGGGGATCAGTGCTGGAGCTGCGTCAGATGGTCTGACACCACGAAACCCAAGCGACCCCCCTAATTAAAATATAGGATCTATGCTGTTCAAAGTTTTTTTTTAAACTCTGTCAACGCTACTTCCCGTTTATTGGCATGTGTAAGTTCGAACTTGGGGTTTCCAACTTGAGGTTCAAACTTCTGTGTGTTCATTTCATGGGTCGACATCTGCACCGCCCGTCCTGCAGGCCTGCGCCGTAATAGGCTTGTTGGCCCGTTTTGGGGAAACGATGGGGGTAGTGGTTGCTAGAGGGGCCGTCGTCCCCCCCGCTGCGCCCATCGTTCTAAGTGCTTCGTTGGGGGTGGTTCCAGCTTTTCTTAGTTGATGTTGTTCGTGGGTCTTGAAACATGGGGATTTTACAAACGCGCTTCGTCGATCGGGCTGCTGCCATCCTGGAGATTTTCGGCCCTACATAAAATGGCCGGGCGCGACAAGCACGACATCCGGAACAGGCTGGTTCTGTTCGACGGCAGGGCGCCGTCCACTGCGCTATGCCTTTCGAGGGCACGCGGATCTCGATGGTATTGTTGCCGAGGACTAGCGCTGATCAGATTCTTCCTGGACTGATGAAAGCGTTCGCAGACCAGGGAGTTCGACTTCCTCGAGAAGAAGCTGCTTCCAACCTTGGCAATTGAACCTGGCCTGGCCTGCTGGTGGTCGTCCGGAATTTAAACAAACAGCCCAAAGTTTTGTAGGAGGATTAGGCCCTGACGCATGAGGGTTTGCATGAAACGGTAGCTAGAAGATTTCTGGGAGAAACGCTCCCCTCAATTTTGAATTCGGCCCGTAAGTTTTCATGAAACACATGCTGTTTGCCGTAATAATTATGAGATCTAAGGGAGTTTTCAACTTTTCTGTTGCGCCCCATGCGATTATTTCGCCTATCTCCTGAGGTCCTCAAGTCCTGAGCCGTTCAACACGAGTTCGCCCGCTACGAGGCTTCACGGGTGATCGGTCACCTGACATGCTGGTCAGAGAGTCATGTCGGAAGATATTTGTTCAAAAATGATCGGTCACCTGACATCCTGGTCAGAGAGTCATGTCGGAAGATATTTGTTCAAAAATGTTCAGTCCACCTTCGATTTTCGGTTGCTGGTGAAAGGGCTCGCTCTTTCTTGGGGGTGCCAACTTTCGGCCCCAGTGTCAGGCTTGTGTTCTTTCCTGGAGGTGTTCAACGGCCCAAAACAATTTATTTTGACAGGCTCCATCAACGAAACCCAGGCAACCCGCCCAAATAATTGAATTATGGAGTTTGCTGTAGTGCTGCTTCATCTTTGCCAGCAATACAGTGTTGTTCAAACTGTATGTTTGACATGTTTTTAAACTGTGGGTTTAAAACCGAATTCTTTGGGTGCTCAAACTTAGTGTTCTTTCTTTCATGGCACGCCGGGCACAGAAAACCAGGCTGGCATCGGAATCGTTTTCATGGCGGTTTCATGTCTGCCCCATGTTTTGATTTCATAGCTTTTTAGCAACTTGTACAGATGACTTAGCTGATTTAATATTGTATGCGTGCTTGTTGTTTGGCTGTGTTCATTGAATGTCATGCCATGTTCATGCTGCTGGCAACTGGGCGCATTTTCATGTTGTCATGTCATGTTCAACATTGTCTTCATGTTGCTTGCAACCGAGCAAACTTGACACTGTGGCTACTGCGAGCTTAATCATGTCGCGTTCATGGCGTTTTCATGCCAATTTCATTTCGTTTTCACGCAGGCCCCGTCACAACGGTTAAGTTATTCAGCCTCCAAAGCATACATGACGCACGCAATGCCACGACCATCACAACCCTCTGCCGATGAGCCAAACACGCAGGCGAATCACACCAACCGAGCGACCAAGTGCAGCGCAGCACTTACTTGCCGCGAGCCCGCATCACTGGAAAGACAAGTGAGGAAGAAAGTTGAGTTGCGCTGGCGCTCTGATTGCTACTGCGTGCGCGCGCGCGTGTGCCTCTGCGGGCCAACAGCGTTTCGCGACCATGGCCTTCTTTCGCGCGTTTCGCCTGGTGATTCTGATCACCTCTCAAATCAAGAAAGTTTCGTTAACAGGTGTGCTGGGAATTGTGATTGTTTGACATTCAAGCACACACAGCTTGACTTGCTGGAAAGTGTAGTATGTTCGGCCTGACGAACGTTTTATTTGAAAGCCTTGGCAATTTTCACATTTGCTCGAGCCCTCCAATTTTCACAACTGTTTCAGGGCCTCAAGCAACAAGATTGTCAAGTTCAAGGTGGTTCGTTCAACTGCATTTGACCCCCCCCCAAGCTCTGGGAATTATATTTTGAAGGGACCGCTGCCGGTCCGTTTGCGCCCTTAAAATAACACCCCCCACACGGCTGCTGCCAAGACCACTGAGTTTGCGCCAGGGAGCCCTGTCACTGTCTGCCAGGCTCTCAGAGGGGACATCATAGTCATGTCCATCAAGTTTTTGGGGCACTTGGCTAGATTTTTTTCGCATTGAGTTGGTTCAGCCGGGTAATGATATTGCCTGGATTAACGGCGTTGCCTGGAGCCCCACTGAAAATGAGCTGTTAAAACGGGTTTGAGGGGCCAGGAAGAACTTTGAGGGGCGAGAGGCTATATTATGGCAAGGCGATTGTGGTATTATTATATTGATTCAGTTTTTCTGAGCGGCAGAACTCGAACTGGCAGGGTTCCAGTGGTGAGACGGTCTGAAATTTGTTGTCAGCAATGATGGGCCTCATTTAATTAAGGCTCTGATAATAAGGCAATTGTGTATTCGCTTGCGCCAGCACAAGGGATTGCTAAAAGGCTTCACCACATGTACTAAGCTTGCAACATGAACTGCTTTTGGATCACGGGCACTTGGTAAAGGACTTTGAATGTTCACTTTCGTTTGAGTTTGAGGGGGGATTGAGTTCTTTCCTGGAGGGTTGCTTTTTAATTCAATGTTCACCGGAAGCCCCCTTGTCTTGAAGGCGGCCCCTTTAGATTCAGCTTCATCTCTGCCAAGCTCACTTTACTTCTGACGTTTGTAAGTTCGAACTTGGGGTTTCAATTCAAAAAAATATTGGGGTTCAAATTTCTTTGTGTTCTTCATGTGTTGTTTTTGCGCCGCCCGTCCTGCAGGCCTGCACCGTAGTAGGCTTGTTGGCCCGTTTTGGGGAAACGATGGGGGTAGTGGTTGCTAGAGGGGCCGTCGTCCCCCCCGCTGCGCCCATCGTTCTAAGTGCGTCATTGGGGGTGGTTCCAGCTTTTCTTAGTTGATGTTGTTCGTGGGTCTTTAAAACATGGGGATTTTCCAAACGCGCTTCGTCGATCGGTCTGCTTCATTGATTGCTGGAGATTGGCGCGACGCATTCTTACTCTCGATCATCCTTCGGTTGAGGAGGCTAAGGGCTACTACATCGAGACCAACGGACCGCCCGGCGTTCTCAGAGCTTACTTCCTGAGCTGGTCTGGTTCTTCTGGGAGGGCCACACAGGCTGGCCTGGCGTGGCCGTTGCCCCGCAGAGACGACGACGCCCGATTTACAGGGCTTGGGATTTACTGAACCTGGCCTGGCCTGATGGTGGTCGTCCGGAATTTAAACAAACAGCCCAAAGTTTTGTAGGAGGGTTAGGCCCTGACGCATGAGGGTTGGCATGAAACGGTAGCTAGAAGATTTCTGGGAGAAACGCTCCCCTGATTTTTTTGAATTCGGCCCCTAAGTTTTCACGAAACACATGAGATCAACCAAGTGCCGAGTGAAGGTGTTTTTGATTCAAACGTGTTGCGAAGCATTTCAAAGCTATGACTCACCTGCTCCTGTCCTGCCCCTGCAGCCGCTCCCCGAGTTCGCCGAACGAGGCCTGACACATGAGTTGGCAGGTCGGTTCAGATTACTATTAAGAGCACCGATAACAATGTTAGGCATGGCAATAATAGGTAGTAACACGTGATTGTTTCTTGACATGCATGAGGCAGTGAGAGGTCAAAAGGGCTTAAAATCAAATGTGGCCTTAATAGTTCGCTGGCGGTGATCATCCGTAAATGCTAAATGCTCCCAACTCGTTGTTACGCCCAACTATTATTATTGGTAGCATTTGCGCCGTCAGTGGTTTGTGCCAGGCTGGACTCCTCCATTGCCTCAAGAGGACCAGGTCAGAGGGGGCGCCTGGGCGCCGGGAGTCGCGCTAGGAACGTTTGTTGCGAAGGAACCCCCAAACTTCATGGAACCGGCATTGGGCGAGACCTCAAGTTGTTTTGTTAAGAGCAATGACTGTGCCAAGAAAATCTGCTGCCGCTCTGATTGTGTCCTCAACTGTGGGGGGAAAAGCATTTATTCAAATCAGAGGCCGTTATTAAACAAGAACATCCGTTTTTTGACTGGCTGGAGGATGTGTGCTCAGTGAGACCTGAAAAGGCTTTAATCCAAAATCAGCGCATGTCTGTGCCAATGGAATAATTCTAATCGTGGTCTTCCTGTATCCATTCCGTATCCCAGCAGCAAACAACACTGCCATAATAATAATAATAGTTCACGCTCATTTCACGGTAATTGCACGCTTTCCTCATCGATTTTCCGTTGCTGGGCTGGCCCAGTTATCCATTTTGCAAGAAGTCCCTGGACAACATCCATGGCTATTGACAGATTGAGCATGGGATGTTTCACCATGCAATAGATTCACTGCATAGGTTCCATCCACCAAAGCCATGCTAACTCGGCAGAAAATTGCATGTTGAACCCGAGAAAAGTATCCAGCTTATCACAACAACAAAGACCATTTCCTTTCTTTCTGACGCCCCCGAACCCTATCGTCAAGGCGCAGCGCACGGTGCACGCAATGGCAAGGTGCTCGGGCTACTCGTCCATCCTGCCAGCCAGCTGCTTCAAAAGCAGGCATGGCTTTTTGAAAGTCGCAAGGCACACAAACCCTTGCGTCAACAACCAGGCGGCCCTTTCCGTTTTCCCTCATCCAGCAGCTTCGACCTGTCTTGCATTGAATTTAAAATGCAGAAGTAGGGAACTTTCTGAACACACTTTCTGTTGACAAATGAATGAAATTACACATCCAAAACTCGTGTGGCGCAAACGTTGTCTGGCTAAATTAAAGAAAGGCTGGCTGGCTTGCGAGAGATGTATGAAATCACACATCCGAAACATTGGGCCAAACCTTGTCTGGCTAAATTAAAGTAAGACTACATTGCCTGTTGGCTCTGGCTCGGCTCGGCCACATGGAATTGGGCATTGTGACCTTGCTCGTGCGCATTGTTGTCAATGATGAGGTTGTCGGAGTTGGCCTTGCGGATGGCTTGCTTCCACTCATACATGTGATTTTCGAAGAACCTCTTTGAGCCCGAGTCTGCCCGCGGTGTGCTTGGGCCGCTGTCCCCGGTGCCACTGCCAGCGTTGAGAACCAACTTGTACACCTTGTACTCGAGGCTCTGCTTGGTAAGCAAAATGACTTTCCCCCTCTTCCCAGCGGCATTGGTGGATGGCTGGCCGTCAGCCATCAGCACGATGATGGCGCTAAAAGTCACCCTTTCAAATCGAGCCAAAGCTAATGAACGCAGAAGAAACCATAAACCCATGCAGCCCCAGGGTGAGTCAGTGTTTAAGGTTATGGCAAGCGGCGCCGGGCCATGCCATGTCGGTTCACTGCGAATTGTTCAGTGGGGTTGTGTGAAAAAGCACTGTCCGACTCCCGACTCGACAGCATTGTTTGTTCAAAGATGTCTAGCGGAAGGGGAGTCAAGCTGGCGTGCGACTGTGCCGGCAATGTTTTTCCACACAGCAAAGCCTGAAAGAAATAACATGTCTGTGACATGATTTCAGATTCATTCCTAGTATCCACATGAAGACGAAGTGTAGCAACGTTCACTGAATGATAAGTCAGGATTGCATGCCCTCAGTCCCTGTTTGTTTGTTGGTTTGTTCGTTCGATTGGTTCTTTGTTTGTACTTTTGCTTGTTTGTTTAAGTTTGTTTGTGGCCTTGGCGTCGCAGGTCGCTCCTTAGTTTGTCGGCTTATTAATGCCGTTGTTGCTTTTCCAAACCCAGCAGTGTTTGTTTCGCGCGTTCATGGCAGTAAGATGGGAACGAAGAATCAGAATCCAGTCCATAAATATCCCCTTGTCACCCCGCCTTCATGCGCCCAGCAGCGGCCGGTCAGGCCAGCGGTGAACCTGCCGAGTGAGCCGAAGCAGGCGAGCCAGTTCCGTGTGCAGGTTTGGGTCGGTTTGGGAGCAGGACAGTTTAACAAGTCCATCAAAGCTGTGTAGGTAGATGAATTCCACGGCCTGTAGGCCTGGGAAATTGGACCCCGTGCCTCTGTCACGACGGAGCCGTTTGGACACCTGAGCCGACCAGGTTCATATTGCGCCCATCAAGTTCATATTCAGTTGGATGCAACTGTCCTGTAGTTATGAAATACCCTGAAATGGCCCACTGGCAGGATCCGTCAGGGCTCAATGCAAGTGTTTGTGACATTGTTGGCGTCCAACCCCCCAGTTTAGTAAGCACCCCGTTTTATGAATGCAAGTGTTTGTGACATTGTTGACGCGAACCCCCCCACCCCCGTTTAATGAATGCAAGTGTTTGTGACATTGTTGACGCTTCCGAACCCCCCCACCCCCCCCACCCCCCCCACCCCCGTTTTATGAACAGAATTCTAGCGAAGTAATTTTAGCCCTAAACGTTACTCGAAAAGATTGTGACAGCAAAAACCAATGTGGAGACCAGGGCCGGCCCTGAAAGCTTACTTCACTAAGCCTGTTTAATTGCAACAGAAGTTGACTACTTCACAGCACCTTCCTCCTGCCGAGAGCTGACCGCATTTTGTCTTCGACCATTTGGAATTCCTTGCCGCTGAGCACAACCGAAGGTTGCTACTACTTCACAGCTTCCTCCTGCGTGTCTTTGACATTTTGGAACTCCTTGTCGCTGAGCGAAGCATAAAGTTGTTGTTGCATTTACAAATTTCCTCCGGCCTCAAAGAGTTGACAGCATCTTGTCTTTGACAACTTGGAACTCCTTGTCACTGAGCTTGGCCTGATCATGCCACTCCACGAGGTTCTTCAGTGTGGTGCCAGCCAAGGCATGCCCGGACTGATTCTGATGCATCACCGGGCCAACAGCTTGTGATGGCGTTGCGTTTGACACCGCTCGGTAGACATCCATGCATGTGAGCTGGCCGTAGGTCAGGTGAACACGGAGGGACCCTGGCTTGTGCCGTGCGAACTTCATGCTCATTGGAAGGGACACCCCTTGACCCATCATGGTTGTGATTGCCGACGCGCGGCCGGTGTGTGAGCGGATTTTCTCAAAGTCGTTCCCGGGGTACTTTTTGGCAAAGGCTTTGGCCAGCTTGTTCACAGCAGACCACACAGCGTGGTACGTGATGGGCTCCTTCTTCGCTTTCCTTTTTTTCTTGTTGCTTGGAAACAATGGCCCGTCAGTGGGAAGTGTGTACTTGTCTGTCACTGTCCATGATTTGTGTCGGTTACACCGAGTTCGCTTCCACATTCCGGCTGAGACGAAGTTCTGCCAATGGTGAGTCAAGGTTTGCAGCTTCAAAACAACACGACTCCACCTGCACACACAACCATCAACGTTCTTGAGCAAAGAAACCGTCCCGATACTCCTAAGCATCAGTCAGATGAGGAACTTGCACATGACCATCGGGCGCACTCCACAGTGCGACAAGATCACATGTGAAGCTTTCGGAGTGCGCAAGCAACCAGTTCCTGTGTCTTGCGCAGGACGACGTTGCAGGCGTGGCAAAGATCAAGGAGCACGGAGACCTTGCTTCAAAAAGTTCGAGTCATTTTGTCTATGATGGTGACGACAGCATAAAGGTAACCTCGCTTGAGCCCAGTGTTGAACTAACAGTTTGCGCAGTCACACCGTGGACAGAGATTCCTAAAGAAGCAAAGACTCCTCAGGACATTGGGAATCCAAAGCAAGACCATAGGATCCTCGACGAGAAGAACAACCAGTTGACACGCGTACGCATTACACCCAGAAAAGCATTGTTCACCGCGACTGGGATCAAGCGTTGCTCAACACCTGCGGGCAACATCAGCCGCGTCGCTCAACACATATGACTGGCGCCATCCATGGTGGAGTGCCACAAGTCCGTGATGATAACTGGAGAATCAACTCCCAGGCTCATCAGCCTGTGAAGATCAGGACTTGCAAGACAATCTTTAAAATTATGCAGACAAGTCTCGCAAGGAAGCAGAAGGTTTGACAGGATCGGCAGCTGACAGGATTATCGACAAAGAGGGCCGGTCGACCATTGAGCCAACTCCTGCAGCAGCACCGACAAAGATGGACCAACCACTCTTCCGCATGCTCTTGGCCGAGTTCCGAATAATCTCAGCCAGAAGAACTGAAGAAACTCCACCTGGTGCAGCGTCACACGCGTACAGAACAATTTCGATTTCCAACGCGTTGCGTCTTCCGAAAGAGATCTACGACTTGTGCGAGAAGGTTCGCGCAGAACGCGAAGTTTGCGAGAAGGCGAAGGTTACACCCTCGAGAAGCAAGACGCATTTGGTGATATGACTTTCATCGACCACTGTCAAGTTCCACTGAGCCGGAGAAAGTCTCATTGTTCTTGTAACTCTAGATGGACAGAGCTTGAGAATATCAACATGCTCAGGAACTATTTCGGCCGGTGTCACCTGCAGCCAAGACAGTTGTTGGAGACCAGGCCTTTATGACAGAGAGACAGAGACCTGGGAGCACTTTTTTCAGTCCCTCGACATCATGCCGGTATCTCTGGGGCCGCGCACTCCTTCGCCAAAGAGAGCAGAGACTGAGTTCGACTCCCGAAGGCGCAGATCAAGATCATGCTGAGCTCTATCAACGCCGGAATGGCACCTCCAATGCTCAAGAAGGTTACGCGTCGCCAACTTGTTAAGGCAGCCGCGACAGTTCGGAACCAGACCGTCGCCTATGGCGTAGTGACGCCGCTGGAGCTTGCATTCGGCAAAAGGCCTGCTGATCTTGTACAGCGCAAGTCAAGCAACTTGCCAAACAAGCTTTTTAAAAAGTTCGACAGTCAGAAGATGTTCGACAAGATCTTGCGCAGAACCTTAAGAATGAGCTCAAACCATTCAGCATATCAAGGTATTCTACTTGCAAGAGGACAAGTCCAAAATCAGATCAGATGGCAGCAAGGCATTTGGTTAAAACAGGCAAGGTGGTTTCGCTCGAACGAGCCATGATAGGACTCGACCTTGTAACGCGACTTATCAGGGAAAACAGTACAAAAGTTCAAAAGGACGCGGCAACTCCCCCAAGCAAACCTGGAGTCGACTTGCTGTTGCCTGAAAAAAGTCAAACAAGGGCCCGCACCACGTCCAAAGGTACCTGCCGGAGCGGAAGTTTACGTGGAATACTTATCCTCCACTCATGAAGCACACTGGAACTGTGTTAGAAAGGGTAAGATTTATGCTCTCGAGGTCTTCGCTGGCAGCGCGCGATTTAGCCAATGCTGTGCCGTGACAGGAATGAAGGTAGGAACACCAGTAGATATCAGAAACGGATGCGACGTGATGACATCTGCAGGACGCGACGTGGCCACGGAGATCATCAGAGAACAAGCGCCCGACGTCATCCTCATGGCGCCCGTGTGTGGGCCCTGGTCAAACATTCAGAACATTCAGAAGGACCGACAGAAAGTCTAGGAGAAGCGCAAGCGCTATCTTCCCATGGTTGAGCTTGCGGCACCCGCAGCACGATATCAGTTAAAACATATTGCGTGGTTGAGGTTCCCAAGACATCAAGGCTGCGGCAGTTAAACTGCATTCAACAACTCTTGGGAACATACCTTGTTACCTGGGGTGAGCTCGACTTTTGCGTTCATGGCTTGCAAGATCCTGAGACTAAGCTGAGAAGTCTAAAGCAGACCAGCCTTCTTCATGATCTTCCAGCAGAAGTGATGAAGCCCATCTTCAAGCGACGCAAGAACAGAACAAGCTTCGAAGCATCAACCTCTTGAAGGCAACGCTGGTAGCGCTGGCAGCAGGACAAAGCTGGCACAAGTATATTCGACCAGTTCTGTCAAGACCTTGCGCATTTCATTCTTCAACACTTGAAGGTGAAGCCACTTGACCAAGGGGTGTTTATCATTGAAGACATCTTGGACCTTGGAGTCATTCGCCGACAAGCAGTGCATCGATCTCAGAAAAGAGCTGGAAGACATTGACGCCGAGCACAACATGACCAGCAGTAGTACTGTTGTCAACATTCAGGATCTTCCCTATAACCGACAAGTTCAGCCACTTGCATTAATGATCCAGTTGTGCAGAAATGTCAATGAACAATGAAGCAGTACCCTCCCGGCACAGACGCCGGCGTGATTGGAATCAACATGTCCTCGACATCTCCACCAGATGATGCATGCTCCACCAGATGATGCATGTATTTTCTTGTGGCTACCCGGACAATTGAATCGCATTTGGGCGTTGCCAGCGCACAAGTACGACTGGGGTGAGTTTGGTCCAAGACAGTACTCTGCCATCCACAATGCTCTTTCAGAAGCAGCAGTGATCAAGCCGATGCCCGTCGATCCTGATCCACCAAAACAGTCACCGCCGCAAGGACCACCACCAGGTCCTCCAAAGCGACCTGATTAGTCCATGCCAGATCCACCTTTACACCAAGAAGATCTCGCATGTCTGAACTTCGCGGAGTGCATCCTGCCGTTCTAACTGAAAGGCCACATCGCTCCTGCGGCCATCGGCAAAGGCAGCCATTTTATCCTTGAGTGGACTCAATCGACTGGGGGGCTGATGTTTCTTTGCCGACTCAACCGACTGTTGTTGTGCCTTCAACAGCACCTGCGCGCAAGAATCCTGATCTGGACGATGAAAACTAGAGCGAGCGAGACGATGTGCCAAATCTAACGCTATGACCGATCACTATGACACAGCCACACCCCCAGAAGACGCACAAGGCAAAAGCAGCAGACAAGAACATTTCCCCATAACAAGAACCTGCATCTTCATCAACAGACAACCCAAACAATCCGAGCAACCGACCGTGAGCAGTTCAACAAGATCAGCCAGAGTCTGAGTCAGAGGAACTTATTCCTCATGTGCCAACATCCTCCAGTGGAGACTCGCAACGAAGGTGTTACTCTGACAAAGACACTGACCTGGTACTCGATGAGGCGCACTGGACCTTCATGACCCAAGATCAAAAGGTTTGTGCCAACACTGCATCACCGCCCTTTTTCTGGCCTCCATCTTGGGAACCACCTAGCACCAGCACCCTGCGCACCATCTGCGCCAGCATTTAGCGCTAGCGCCCAGCACCAGTGTCGCCCCCCGGTTTCTGGCCGTCTTTGGAACCACCTATCCTTCTTTATGAGAAGTCACAGCCCCAATAGCTCTCAGCTATCTAGGGGAAATGGGCGAACTTGCTGCCGCAATCTGGGCATGCCATCCCACCAAACTGTAGCGATCATCAGCCCTATGGCCTGAGAGGCGGCCGCGAGCAAGCGACCTAAGACGGATGACGCATGGCTGATGCTATGTGCTGCGCCAGTAGCGTGTGGCAAGCTCTACCTGTGCATCTCGGTGGCTTCGCAACCTTTTGAACACTGACACGCGGTTGCCCTCCCGCAACAATGGACACGGATGTGCTGAATGGCGAAGGCTGCCGATGTTTTCCAACGGACTTAAGCTGGCGCCAACCGACCTGCAGTTTCGTATCAAAAGCATTGCTGGATTGAAACAAGGGCCGCGTGTGTGTGTGTGCGTGTGAGGAGTGATTCCAAGCCTTTGGTTACGGCTCAGCATGTCATGCCCGAAGGCAATGTCCTTGGACGAACGTGCTGGCGTCTGGTGAAACAGGGGCACTAGGGAAGAAACCCTTGGGCCCAGACTACTGAGGATTTGGTGACGGCAGCGCGTCGTTGCTTAAAAAATGCGCGTGCCTCACCAAGTGCCAAAATTTCTTGAAACACTTCAAACTTAGGGCTCTCGGCAAGATCTTGGCTTCTGCAGACTAGTCACGTGAGGATCGCAGTCGCGCTCGAGGCCGTGATCGCAGCCCTGATCGACGCTGTCCTTGTAGTCCTGCTGGAGGCCGTCCTCGCACTCCTGCTGTAGAGGCCATCCTCGCAGTGCCGATCGCAGTCCTGATCGAGGCCATCCTGGCGGCTTGGTACTGAGCTGCGTGGGTGACGCTACCAAGATTGCGAACGGTTAGCCGGACTGCTAAAACCCGGTCGAGTCCAAACCTGGTAACTTTAGCGGCTCGGCTTTGGAGCAATGTTTCTTCAACACGTCGTGATCTTCAAGTACCCAAAATGTCAGATCATCACCACTGCCAACAAATCCTTCACTACACTCTTCGTCCTCCACCCAGAAACCATCTTCCCCGTCGTATTCTCCTGACTCGACAATGTAGAAGTCGTCGCTGCATGATCCTGCGTTAGGACGCAAATTCGGGTCTTGAAAGGAAGTTTTGGTCATAATGATCTGGTCATAATGAACAGCGCGTGGTGTTGCGCCTTTCGGGTCTCATAATCATAGTTGTCGATCTGAAGCAGGGTGCTGCGGCTGCCTCAACGCTTCTGCATTTGCATCTTGCAACGCTTGCAAGTACGCAGGCGGCTGCGTGGTGTAGGCAAGCATGAGATCATTCCACGCTGCCTTCAGTCGCGTCAACAAAACCTCAAACCTTGATATGAAAGTCAGGAACTCTCCATTGCTTCATGGCCAATTCAAAAAGCTGATGGGTCGATACAAGTACACATTGGCTGCCCCCGTTCAGGAAGTGCTTGTTCAGCGTGTTCTTGAAGTAAATGGCTCCTGTGGTTGGATCTCTTAGTTTAGCGTTGTCGAGAAACTCCCTGCGCGCGAGCGCATCTCCGGTGAGTCGGCTCTTTTGCAGAGGTCCCCAACGCTCCGGTCCAACGGTCTGGTTCAACTGTTGTAAAGGAGGTCCAATCGTCAATGAATTCCTCTTACCTAAACCAGCTAACTCGTCCGTCGTACGATGGAGGCAACTTGGCACTCATCGAGAGATTAAGTGTCTCCTCGTTGCCTGCGCCGATAGGTTGGCCAACGCACGCTTCTGAGAAAGCGCCTCCGTCGGAGGACCTGCTCTGCTTGAGGTCCCTCATCGGGGGCACCCTCAGGCGTGGATGTCCCTTTGTTGATAAGAGTCGCGCATGGTCCCTTGGATCTATCTCAAGAAAGTGTGCGAAGATGCGTAGACAGAGTCGGAGATATCCGGACTGTTCTGGCTATATGTGTGTCTGATGTGTGGGTTCCCTGAAGCTGCACAGCAAGCGCTCTCGATTCCTTTTCCTATGGCTCGTAAGCTGTGAGTATAGGACTGCTAGAAAAAGAGGGCCTTGAGCCGAAATGTACATGATTGCAGATGGACCAACATGAACAGAACACAGGGGGGCAAGGCACGGAACGGTTTGTGACGGTTCGTTGACATTTTTGGGGGCGGTTCCTGACAGTTCAGGAACCGGTTCGTGGTTCGTGCGGTTCCTCGATTTGTTCGGTTCGTGCCGGTTCGTAATTTATTCGCTCCGATCGCGGTTCGCGGTTTACTTCCTCGGCTTTATTTCTTGTTGTGAAGAGAAATTTGGAGACCTCGAAATCCCAATCAAATTGTCTAAAGTGCTCAGATGAACTTGTGGAGCGCCATTGCGCTCTTGCACGTTTTGCTGGCTTGTTCTTGTGACCAATGAAAACGGTGTTTTCTTTCTTAAGCCACAAATATTGGTCACAACTGAATTCGAGACAGCAGGTCCTTGCACTTGGCTGAATGGGTTCTCTTCTCTCACCCACCCCCACCAAGTTGCCGATTGGGGGTCGGGGGGTCAAATTGTCAATTACATGCTTTCTGGCCTTGATTCGGTCAGGAAACTGGCACGGGCACCCTGGTTCAAAGTTACAAGGCAAGACGGCAGCATGTCCGTTTCAGAATCGCAAAGCGAAAGTTGGAGCCTTGCCCATGCGAATGTGCTCGTGTGTTCTTTCCCAAACTTCCTGAAGCAGACGTAGCATGGCTCTTCACAACCTGCAAAAGGAAATAGGGGCGATGTGAGGGCAAGTGCTGAAACTGCTGGCTATTAGAGCTATTTGCTTGCTCAGGACTGCCTGAACTGCGAAACCGCGAAGACCTCGAGCAACCTTTCGACACTGAGCCATCGCTACCCAGCCTGGCAATATGCTCAGTTCTCAACCTTCAAAAAGCACACGCGGGCTATGTGAGGGCGACCAAACCGAGCACCGAACGGAACCGAATCAATTGCATGGAGAAACAGTCAGAAACCGAAGTGCGCAATGAACTGAACCTGCGCCGGATTGGGTTCCAAGAAAGCAACACTGAACAAAACGTGTTCTGCATTTTCAGCAAGTGAGGCCTGGCCAATGTATAGATGCAAGCCCATCCACCTCTCTACGAATGGATGTCTTGCAGCTGTCAGCCTACACATCTCCAGGCTGACCAGTCCGGCAAACAACGGAAAGCGCCTGCAACGGTATGCGCTTGCTTTCCCGTGTTTTCCATTGCTTTCCCTTGCTTTCCTTCCCTTGCTTTCCCTTGCTGTCCCTTGCGGTCCCTTGCTGTCCCTTGCGGTCCCTTGCTGTCCCCTGCTTTCCTTGGCTTGTCCTTGCTTTCCCTTGCTGTCCCTTGCTTTCCTTGGCTTGTCCTTGCGTTCCCTTGCTTTCCCTTGCCCTTGCTTTTCCTTTCCCTTTCCCTTACTGAGCTTGTCCTTGCTTTTCCTTGTTTTTCTTTGCTTTGCATTGCTCAGCCCTTGCCAGCCCCTGCCAAGGGCACAGCCCCGGCAAATCCAAAACATCCCCGTGACCAACTGCAGCAATGTGAAGCGTAAGCTCGACAGGAAGGACAGGGGCAATACCGAGACGGCGCAGCAGTGCTGCAACGTGCTGGGATGCGAAAAAAGGGCGGCCCTGCTTTCCCTTGCTTTCACTTGCTCCCGTTGCTCCCCTTGCTTTCCCTTGCTGTCCCTTGCTTTCCTTTGCTTTGCCTTGCTTTGCCCGTGCTTTTGCTTGCTTTTCTTGGCTTGTCCTTGCTTTCCCTTGCTTCCCCTTGCTTTCCTTTCCCTTGCTTTCCCTTGCTCTCCCTTGCTTTCCCTTTTCCTTGCTGTCCCTTGCTGTCCCTTGCTTTCATTTGCTTTGCCTTGCTTTGCCGGTGCTTTTCCTTGCTTTGCCTTGCTTCCCTTGCTTTCCATTGCTTTCGCTTGAAGTCCCTTAATTTCCTTTCCTTGTCCTTGCTTTCCTTTGCGTTGCCTTGCTCTTGCTTTCAATTGCTTTCCCTTTCCCTTGCTGTCCCTTGCTGTCCCTTGCTTTCCTTTGCTTTGCCTTGCTTTGCCCGTGCATTTGCTTGCTTTCCCTTGCTGTCCCTTGCTTTCCCTTGCTGCCCCATGTTTTCCATTGCTGTCCTTCGCTGTTCCTTGCTGTCCCTTCCTTTCCCTTGTTTTCTCTGCTTCCCCGTGCTTTCTTTTGCTGTTCCTCGCTTTCCTTTGCTTTCCTTTTTCTTCCTTGCTTTCCCTTGCTTTGTTTGTCCCTTGCTGTCCCTCGCTGTCCCTTATTGTCCCTTGCTTGCCTTTTCTTTTTTTGACCCAGAAAAGACCCAAAAAAAAAGGCACGCAAAACGAGCCAGCTCAACGCAGAAAAAACACCTCGCAAAATCATGGTAAAACGCAGGTTTTTGCGCAACAATGCAGCGAGCGAGCAATTCCCGGACAGATGGAAAAGACACCCAAAGGTTAGCCGTCTTTTTTGGGCGCAAAATTCTGCAAATCAGGCCGAGCAGCCGACCCCCCCCCCCCGCTCCCCCTGTGTTCCGTTTTCTATGTTGATCACCATGCAACATTTGGCTCAAGGCCTCTCTTTCTTAGTGTATAGTCATGATTGACATTGCATCCTAGAAAAGGCATTGCAGACCGCCTACAGCAGGTATACAGCAATCCATATAACCAGGACAATCCATTCTCAATCCACTGTTGGCACATTGGACTTACGGGGATAGATCCGGGGACCATATATACGACTTCTACTACCACAAGGTATCCGTTCCCTTCTGGGATAAGATACCCCCGGCAGTGGGGCTCAATTGTGGTAGCGGAGCAAGTTTTTCGCAAAGATCCAGAAGATATGTCATCAGATGGAGAAGGCTTCATGGAAGCCTATTCAAGTACAGCCAGAACATCTGGCTATACAGAAGAGACACTAAATTTATCGATGACCGCCAAGCAGCCGCCATCGTACGACGGAAAAGTCAGCTGGTTCAGATATGAAGAACTCGTAGATGACTGGACGACCTTTACAACAATTGAAGCATCCAAGAGAGGACCTCTATTGAAGAGTCGTCTCATGGGAGATGCTTACATGTACAAGGCAGTCCTTCAGAATGAGCTTCTGCAAGATCCTGAAGAAGGAGTCAACTACTTCAAGAACACGTTGAAGAAGTACTTCCTGAAGGGCACCACGAATGTGTACCTATACAGGTTGCTGAGCTTCTTCAACCGCCGAAGGCAGAACTCGGAGTTCCTGATTTTCACATCAAAATTTGAAATCCTTCTTATGAGATTGAAGGCAGCCTGGATGGGCCTGATGCCAACTTTTACGGCACAGTCGCCAGAGTATCGCCAATCCGTACAAGAAGCGAACAACACAAATATTGCTCGACACCAGCAAGCTGCTGGTGCCCGAGCACCGCCTCCAACACTGCTTGCCGAAGACGATCCAAACGTACTCAGACAGTACATCGCAGGCATGCAGCGAAGACAGCGGGACGCATTTCCCTTCGGGGATAATCTCATAGCGCAGTTTTTCATCATCCAGAGTGAGCTGTTAGATCAGCAGCGTGAAAGATTAACAAGCGCAATGTCCTTAAGGAACATCACACTCGAGAACTACTCCTATGAGATGCTAAAGACACAGTACCACGACCTCTTCATCACGACCAGAACATCCATACAAGATCCATCCATCCGACCAGCCGGCGGAAACCGAAGTAGCACATTTTTCATCCTTGAACAAGGAGAATATGATGGAGAAGAAGGCTTCTGGGTGGAGGATGAGGAAGGACTTGAAGGATTCATGTCGAACAATGATGAAGAGACATTCTGGGTCCTCGAGGAGAACGATGCGTTCATTGCGAGAAAGGTGTCTGGGCGGAATTTCAGATTCAAGAAGAGAAAAGG
This sequence comes from Effrenium voratum, assembly GCA_963377175.1. Lineage (NCBI taxonomy): Eukaryota > Dinophyceae > Suessiales > Symbiodiniaceae > Effrenium > Effrenium voratum. The sequence continues at coordinate 491,379 of CAUJNA010003437.1, forward strand.
AAAAGGAAAATCAGGAAGCAAAAAGGGCAGTCACCAACGTGGTGGCTTCAAACCCTTTCGGAAAGGCGGCTCTGGCGGGAAGGCCAATATGGCCAACGAACAACAAGATCCCTACGACCAGGCATATTGGGGAAAAGGCAAAGGAAAGAAGGGAAAGAAAGGAAAATCGAAATTCCAATATCCCTATGATGGAAACAAAGGTTACCCATCCTGTGACAATGGCAAAGGAAAAGGCGGATATGGCAAAGGAAAGTCCAAAACATTCGCAGCCATTGCAGAGAAACCAGAGGAGCAACCTGCCACACAGCAGGCTGTCATTCCTCAAGAGCCTGCCTATGCCGGTTGGACAGATCAAGATTGGGATCAATCCTGGAGTTGGAACGAACAAGGCTGGTACTCATCTCATGAGACATCCAGCACAGGACAAGCACTAATGGCATTCCATGGCGCACAAGAGCAACATGAGAACAAGGCCATCCGCGAGAAGCTGATCCAATCAGATACAGTTTCAGAACATAATTTGTCCCTCGCAACAAATCACAGCCTTTTGGCAACAAAGCTGATGGCGCCTGTCATCAACCCTCAGCACAATCCGACCTATGCGATCCTGGACAACGGATGTACCAGATCCATGGGATGTACCAGATCCATGGGCAGCTGGCATGCAATCCAGCGTTTTACTCGGGCCATCGAACCCATGAAGGACATCATTTCCTATCAGTACATCCCGGCCGAGACCAAGTTCACTTTTGCGAACGGAGAGACAGCCAAGGTAAATTGGACCTTGCATCTCAAATATCACACGACTCCTCCATGCAGTACCAACATCGACGTCCTTGAACAAGGCACTGTACCGATTCTCCTCAGCATCAGTCAGATGCGGAACCTTTACATGACCATTGAGCACACACCACAGTGTGACAAGATCACATGCAAGGCCTTTGGCATGGACCGTCAAGCAGTTCCAGTATCCGGTACAGGACATGCACTCGTCGATCTTGCTGGAGTAGCAAGAGTGAAATTGCACGGAGAGATTGCTATCAAGGGTCTCACCAACTATGTCTACGATGATGACAACAGCATCAAGTTCCCTCCGGGGACATCTCGAAGAGTGAAACTGTTTGTGCATCCAAATCATCCGAGACAAAAGAGGACATAGCAACTCCGAAGATCATTGGGTCTCTCAAGCAGGACCACTGGATTCTTGACAAGAAGAACAAGCAGCTCACCCGTGTGCACATGACGCCTAGAAAGGCATTGTTCACACCGAATGGCAAAGTTTTCTTAAGGTCCAAAAGAACCTTTTTCAAGGCAGCTTGCTTTGCATTGTGAAACTTCAAAAACTCTTAGCCAAAATGGCTGAGGCATGTAATATATATATATAATGCGAATGACGCTAGGCAAAAGCTAAACTTTAATCATCGCCTTAAGCCAATTAAGGACCATCTTGGTGGCCTTGTTCCAAGAATATAAAAGTGTGAAAACACTGCTGGTTTTATTTTGCAAAATGGTGCAAAACAAATCTTGCAATTTCAATCTCGGCATTTTCTTATAGGCTCTGGTATTCACAAATTCGATATGCTTATATTGCGGTTTATACTGTGGTTGGTATATTCATATGTCATTGCATTTTGCTTTTGTGTATTATTTATTATATTAGATTACATTTTTTTCTCGCAAAGCATTGCCAATGCTCTTTGGCTAGCTAAAAGTGAAACCTATCCTTTGTATAGGGGCTGCTCTCCTGGCAAGACTTTTTTCAAAGTCAGTTTCGTGTGTTCGCTCACCTTTTCCTTTTTGAGCTGGAGGCTTGTGGGGCTTTGGATGCAGTCTTGTTGGCAGCCTGGTTCAATTCTTTAATCTGTTCCCTCCCTTGCTTGATTTGTTTGGCTGCATCAACCACTAAACCTTTGCAATCTTTCAAGGTTGTTTTCTTTTTCAAGATTACAGACTTTAGCTTATCTGCCATGCTTTTCATGCTTGCAATTAGCAAGTCGGTGTCCTTTTTCAAGGATTTGTCCAAACCTTGGCTGGCTCTGGCTTCCCCCATAGCCTCCTCCACATGGCACACACCAGACACCAAAGCATCCCGGCACTTTCTAGCTTTTTTCAAAGCTTCTTCCATCAGTTCCTCTTCACTTCTGGCATCTTCAATGGGTAGAGGGTCTTTTTTCACTTTTTTGCCTTTCCCAAGGCCTTTTCCTTTTCCTTTGCCTTTGCTAGGCTGGATGAGGTTGTCTGCAAGGAGCCCCTCCAAATCTTTGTCAAAGAGGAACCCAAAGGCATCATCGTCAACTTCGTCTGGATCAAATTCGGCACCCTTGGTGAAGTTAAGGCCTTTTCCAACTTTTGCAAGTCTCTCGGTGTCATTCAAACCCTTGTACTGCCATACCTCTGGGGTGAGGGGATCATTTCGCCAAATCACCCTCCCTGAGTTCAAGTGCTTCTCTAGCTCATCCTCATCAAACCTCACCAGCTCGCTGCACCATCTATCCCTTTTCAAGGCTGAATTTTCACTAGAAACGGTTTGGCTGGCATGGCAATTTTTTGCTATCTCTGTTGAGGAGCCAATGGGCAGCAGCAAGCCCTTTTTCCTTTTTTGTTGCATTTTGCAAGGCAGATGCCTCCTCTGGATGGTTTCTCAACCATGTTTGGTGCTGGCCCCAAACCCTGCTGCGCTCAACCTTGCTGAGGGACTTTTTCAAGTCTGCTGCTGCCTCCTCTGGAGTCTCATTGTTTTCAGTTGCCTTCTTTTTTTTCTGCCAGGCTTGCGGTGCCTAACTTGTCCAAGTCTTCCTTTTTCAAGGATTGTCTTTTCAGAACAGCGCCTTTTTTCATAGCTTTCTTTTTCTTGGGTGCCATGACAGCCACAAGAAATCACGGTTTTGGCTTGAGCCAGAAAATGCTAAGCAAATCACACACATGATCAAATCTGATCTGATCAAATCTTATCAAATCATGCTGTTGATCAGATTTGATCAGGTTTGATCAGGTTTGATCAGGTTTGATCAGGTTTGATCAGGTGGTCCGGTTTTGGGTAGGGTTTTCCAAAATCTTAAGCAAACTGATTTAATCACTAATTGGAATATAATTGTTCATCAAACCAGGTTTGGTATGAGCCCTCAGGTGGGTTTGGCTGGGGTGGCTCCCCTGTTAGTTGTTGAATATATTGGTTTGTATTGAACCCATCAGTTTTGCTAACCCTGTTTAGGCACCTATGTAATGTTTGCACCTGGCAGCTAAATGTGGCGCGCTTAAGAATGTTAAGCCAAGTGGGTTTGCTTTTGCAAAGTGTGTCTAAGACTACTAGATGTCCAAAACATAAATGACACATAACTCCTGGTCTTGCAAACCTAAACCCATCAAATGCCTGGTTCCCTGCCTTCCCTCATGCCTCGCCTCAGCCCACAAAAATTGAATGACAAATGCTCAACAAATTTTGGTGGAACCGAATTTCTTTGCACCCCCCAACTAATTAGTGGATTCTTGTCCCCGCTCCATACTATAACCGTGTTACCACAAACCATGTGGATACTAGCCCTACCAAAAGGAAAAATCCTAAACCTCTCACCCAACCTTCCCAACCCTTTTCTTTCAACCATCCCTGCCCAGCTCTGCTGCTTTTTTCCGGCCGGAGGCCTGGTCGCTGCACCTTCTATTGAGGTGCCTATTGTACAAAAAAACTCTTTTTCAAGAGTTGGGCCAAACCAAGCCTTGTGACAGGAGCTACATCACAGGCACAAAAGATCCAAGCTCGAAAAAACTTTCCTTGATTGTGGAGGTGACTTGTAAAAGGACCAAGCAATATCTGAAAGTCATTGACCTGATCCTCATGTCCTTGAAAAAGGACCACCTCAGCAAGGACCAAGCCCTGGAGCTGAGTGAAAAAGGACCACTTCAGCAAGGCGCAAGCCCTTGAGCTGAAGGAGCAGCTCTTGAAAAAGAGCGTCCTGGGCGCGACTGGACCTGCAGTGAAAAAGGGAGAAAAAGCATGTGAGTTGAGACACATTAATGTTCCTTGTTTCAACAAGGGCAACCCTTTGCTCCGTCAATAGGAGTGTGGTTTGTGGTAAATGGGAAAGATAGGGAGGGTTTCAAAAGCATGCTTTCCCAAACATGCCCTTATACATGGTAAACTAAAAAAAGCACGTTTCCCCAAACATGCCCTTTTACATGGTAAAATACAATTACAAGGGCTATTTCTTTTTTGGGCTTAGTGTGGGCGACCCCCCCGCTTGCAGCCAAGGTTCGCCACCGCCGCAGCCTTTTTTGCTCAAGTTTTTTTTTCCGCCCCTTCCGGCCCGGCTTTGCCCTTGAAAAAGGGAGATGCCTTGGATCTGGAAGAACTACCCCTGCAACAGGCAGGGGAGGCCCCAGGGACCTCCCGAGCCAGACAGGCTAGGAGGGAGTCCCTGCGTAAAAGGAAGAAAAAGCATAAGGGCAACAAGGTGATCCTGAAGGAGGCTGAGCCCAAACAGGACAGCCCCTTTTTGCCCCCCCCTCCCCCGCCTCCCCCGCCCCCCCTCCCCCGCCCCCCCCTCCCCCACTCCCTCCCCAACCTCTGCCCGCAACCCCTTCAAGGAGATTGCGGTCAGGGCGCAGAAGTGGGAGAGGGACTGAAAAAGTGAAGAAGGAGCCCCTAAGCCCCACCAGCCCCGCTTGCCCTACTGGTGGGAAGGCTTCTGAAGAAGAAGGGCAGGATGGGGGGGGTGATGAGGAGAAGGGAAAGGAGGTAAAGGAGCAGGGCTGAGCCAAGCAAAGCAAAAACTCTTGAAAAAGAGGGGGCTGCATCCACACATTGTGGGTGGCACAAAAACTCTTGAAAAAGTGTGGGCTGCATCGCATCATACCCACCCATGTTGGGTGGCACAAGCTCTTGAAACATTATACCCACCCATTTTGGGTGGCACAAACTCTTGAAAAAGAGACACATGTGGCTTTCGTCTTTCTGAGCGTCACCCAAGGCTGTCCTTCTTCAAGGCCACTTGAGCTGGCAGCATCTCTGTCCTTTTTCAAGGTCTTGTCGCGCGTGGCTGGCCTTTTTGCAAAAGCCTGGCCAGCACCCTTTTTCAAGGATTGGCCCTGCTCATCAGTTGTGGGCTTGTGCTTTTTTGTGCTGCTTTTTTTCAATGTGCTTGCTTTTCTCAAAGTTTTTTCTTTTTATTTGCTGGCCCCTTAGGGTCAGAATACTCGAGCTTCCCTCTCAAAGAAGCTAGTGTTGTTGGCTGAGGGGTGAACTCAAGCTTGGTCTTGGACCCCAGCCTTCTTCTCAAGAAAGTAGGCTGGGCAAGACTGTTGTCAGCCTGAGCTTTTTCCAAAGCCTTTTCATGAGGGGGTGTTGCGAGGAGCTTGGGGAACCCAGCAGAATCCAGGGACACATCGCTGATTTCCTTTTTCAAGGTTCTCTCTTTTTCTGGCTGGGTCGCTTTAAGCTCCTGATCCGAAGCTGCTTCAAGCTGGGAAGCTGTTGTGGCATTGTCTTCCCCACTTGCTTTTTCAAGCGGTTGAGGGGTGGGAGGCTGAGGCGCCAGTTGGTTTGCCTCAGCCTCCTGATCAGGCTGGGCTGGCTTGAGGGACACCTGAGCCAGAACTTGTTGCAAGGAAATGGCTTCAGCGCCGGTGAGTTTAGCCGCGCAATTTTGGCTGCCATCCCTCACCAGTTTTCTAATATGGTGAAGGATGCAAGTGATCCTTTCAGCTTTAAGGTTCACCCACACTTGCCCTGTGTACTTGGTTTTGTTGATGCTGGGGTCATCTGTAAAGATTTTCATCATGGCTGTCCTTAGGGCATGGGGGTGGATCTCAGCGCTACTTTCCACTTTTACAAGTGCTTTCACAAGGTCTAAGACTTTCACAAGTTTCGGATCCACCCCTCGGGTTCTGCTGATGAGCTCATAGGTCCCTAGATCTTTTACAAGATCGCAGTGGCTGCTCAAAGCTACGTACAAAAGGCCAGGGTCTACATAGGGCTTACTAAAGTGCCCCGCGCCACCCCTACCTTGAGCCATTTTCTGAAAAGGCCAGCAGGAAAAGCAGCCAAGCAAATGAGGCGCAGCTTAGAAAAGGAAAGTTAATGCTGCCAACATAGGTGTCCAAATCAGAATCAATATGAGAATCAATATGAGAATCAATATGTTAATCAATATTTTTTCAACTTACAATCAATACAGGCTATATTGACTATTTCAATATTTCCAGGTGTAATCAAAATCAATCTAAAACGTACTCAGAAGATTGATTGTAATCAATATCCGATGTTCAGGGCAGTCGACTATTGAGCCAGATCCTAAAGCACCATCCAAAGAAGAACCAACATCACTTCCACTTGCCTTAGGCAGAATCCATCAGCGATTGCCCAAACCCGAAGAGTTGAAGAAACTCCAACTTCAGCATCATCACATGACAACCGATCAATTTCGATTCAGAACTCGAGCGCTTCACTTGCCAAAATCAACATACGATCTATTTGACAAGATCCGAGATGAATGCGAAGTTTGCCAAGCGGCAAAACAAGCACCATCCAGAAGCAAAACAAGTGGACTTCGAGCGGACACATTCGGTGACATGACCTTCATTGATCACTGCCAAGTTCCTCTTGGAACAGGAGAGCATATCATTGTTTTTGTCATCCTGGATGGAGCAACAACATTGCTCACTGCAGAGGCAGTGACAACTACTCAGGAATCCGAGAACACCACTGTCCTCAGGAACTACTTTGACCAGTACCATTTGCAGCCCAAATCAGTTGTCGCAGGTCAAGCCTTCATGACGCAGACATGGGAACATTTCTATCAATCCCTTGACATCACACCGATTTCATTGGGACCAAATACACCATGGCCAAATCGAGCTGAGTCCGCAGTTCGACTCCTGAAGGCACAACTCAAGATCATGCTTAGTTCAATCAAGGCAGGCACAGCACCTGCATCACTGAAGAAGGTGACACACAGACAACTTGTGAAGGCAGCTGAAACTGTCAGGAATCAAACCGTCACCTACGGGGGTGACACCATTGGAACTTGCATTCGGAAGACGACCAGCAGATCTCATCCCACTTGATGTCGCAACACCAACTCAGTTGACGATTGACCGGAATGAGGAAGAGCTTACAGCCATTCAGATCAAGCAGCTGTCCAAGCAAGCATTCCAAGAAGCTCGTCAATCCAAAGACATCCAACGAGACCTTGCTCAGAATCTCCGGATGAGTTCTAAGCCTCTCCAGTTGAAGGACAAGGTATTTTACTGGCAGGAAGACAAATCCAAGATTCGTTCCGATGGAAGCAAAGGAGGTATTTGGTTAAAGGGAAAGGTCATTTCCCTCAATGGTTGGACTTGACCTTGGAACCCGTCTCATCAAGGTCAACATGACGAAGGTCAGAAAGGATGAAACCATCCCCCCGGGGAAACCTGGAATCGACTTCCTTCTTCCGGATGAGAAGGAATCTCTGCAGAAAGAAAAGAGTGGACCTTCATCCGAATCCAAAAAGGGATCATCCATGCCAGCTCCTAAACCAGCATCCTCCAAGTCACTACGCATTGCGGGCAAGACGACCCCCAAACCTGCAGCACCTGAGCCAGCAGAGACCATGTTCGTGGAGGATCTCACATCCATTCCTGAAGAAGCACATTGGAACTGTGTACGAAAGGGAAAGATCCACGTTCTAGAGATCTTTGCGGGAAAAACAAGATTCAGTCAATGTTGTGCACTCACAGGTCTAAAGGTTGGGACACCCGTTGACATCCGCAGCGGCGGATTCGACGTAATGACATCCAAGGGACGACACATGGTCATGGAGATCATCAGGGAGCAAGCTCCTGATCTCATACTCATGGCACCAGTCTGTGGACCATGGCCAAACATGCAGAACATCCAGCAAGACCAGAAGAAAGTCTGGGAGAAGCGAAAGCGCTATCTCGCAATGGTTGAGTTCGTGGCATCCATTGCGCGGTATCAGTTGAAGCACAGGAGATACTTCATCATCGAAAATCCTCAGACATCCAGGATCTGGTATCTGCATGCAGCAGCTATTCACAGATCCATCCGTGACCTGGGGAGATTTCCATTTCTGTGCGTATGGACTAAAAGATCCTGAATCCGGACTCAGATGTCTCAAGCCCACAAGCTTGATGCACTGCTTACCTCCCGAGGTAATGAGACCGATCCTCAAAAGGTGTAAGAACTTCACCGAGTCGGTGAAACACGAACACCAGCGCCTTGAGGGCAATGCCGGCATCTTCGGAAGCAGAACCAAACTGGCACAGGTATATCCTTTCCAGTTCTGCCAGGATCTCGCGCACATCATCCTGCGACACCTGAAGGTGAAACCGCTTGGCAATGAGGTGTACCTTCTAGAGGACATCTTCGAGCCGTTCACCGACAAGCAGGTCGACATCCTCAGAAAGGAGATGGAAGCCATCGACAAGGAGTTCAACATGACTAGCAGCGCCACAGCTGTTAGAATCCAAGAACTCCCGTTCAATCAGAATGTTCAACCACTGGTCATCAACGATTCGCTAGTCCAGAAGTTTCAGAAGACGATGAAACAGTACCCTCCGGGGACTGAGATAGATATCTTCAAACAAGATCCTAACGACTGGCGATGTCAGAACATGTGGTATGGTTGCAAGAAGTTGAGACAACTGTGCATATCCACTCAGTATGATGCATGCACAGTATACGTCCACACGATTGGCATCAATATGCCTATCAATTCACCTCCGGACGATGCGATCATATCATTCTGGCAACCAGATCAGCTGAATAGAATTTGGGTCTTGCCAGCATCAAAGTGCAATTGGGAGAACTATAATCCGAAGACGTGGCATGCAGTGATGTTTTCATCAGTTCACCACTCGTTTTCCGATGCGCCAGCCATCCGGCCAATGCCCATCGAGGTGGATCCCACAGATCCGATGAGTGGACCTCAACGGCCTGATGATCAGCAGCCACCAGATCAACCGGACCAACCCATGCCTGATCCAAGACCACCAGCACCACCGGACGAGAACATGTTGGATCCTCCTCCGGCCTGATCAGAATGATCGACCCGATCATCCTATGACGCCAGCGCCACCAGGTGTATCACCAGACAGTCCAGTAGATCCACCGCTGCCGCCACATGACAAGCCGAGTGGGGATGACCCTACTTTCAATCGGCAAAGGCAGTCAATTTCGTCCTCAAGTGGACTCAATCGACTGGGGGGTGATGTCTATTTGCCGTCTCAGTCGCAACCCTCTCAACCGATTCTTCCGACTGTCGTGGTACCTACACCACCTGCAACTCTAACGAATCCCGAAGCAGAAGAAAACGATGAAGACCTTGAACTACCTCACCTTGAAGAAGAAGAAGCAACTGCACCTATGCAGGGTAGTTCACCTAAGAAGCAGAAGACCGGGAAGAAGAAGTCAGTTGATGATGACGAAGAACCTCCTCCCGGAAATGTACCTGCAGCTTCATCCAACTTCAATCCGAACAATCCAGTTACACTGCCGATGCAATCCGACAGTGAGGAAGAACTCATTCCTCACGTCCCAACATCATCCGGCACTGGAAGTTCACAAAGAACAGTTCGGTATACTGACCAAGAAGACGGAGAGTCTGGAGACTCGCAGAGGACAAGAGCATATGACGACCAGGAAGCAGACCTCGTCCTTGACGAAGCACACTGGTCATTCATGACAGCCGAACAGAAGACCTGTGCTAATACAGGATCCTTCACGGTTCCGAGAGACATCGAAGGCAACCCTGTCCTCTTTGGACGCATCAAGGGGACCTTCAGACCATCCGCTCGATGCGGATTCTCTCATCAGAAATACACAGACAAGAATCATGTTGACCGGCTATGCAAGAACATGACCGACGATGACCGAGCACTCTTAGTCTTGTACTCATCCAAACAAGAATCCTTGAAGGCTTCATCCACATCCGCTCTCATCGGCAAGAAGCGGAAGGAAGCGACAGCCACAGAGACAAGAGCTTATCAGAAGCAATTCCTAGAAGCTAAGCTTCTGGAGTGCAACTCTTGGCTTGAGAACGAAGTGTTCGACTTAGTCGATACACGAAAGATTCATGTCAGGAATTGGGTCACTGGTCGCTGGGTCCTTACCCTAAAGCGAGACAAGGACGGTAACTTCCTAAAAACCAAGGCTCGTTGGGTCCTCCGGGGCTTCCAAGACAAGCAGAAGAACGATCAGCAGACTGACAGTCCTGCTGCATCCAGGAGTGGTTTCCGCCTTGCGATCCAAGCAGCCGCGAACAAAGGCTGGGACATATCGCACATGGAGTTGAAGACAGCATTCCTCCAAGGCGAAGCCTACGATCAAAATCGTGATGTCATTTGTCAGATCCCTCCGGAAATGGGACATCCGCCATACATCGGTGCGCGCATGAAGAAGCCTGCCTACGGGCTGAACGACGCACCACGCAGATGGTGGAACATCCTAGATGGAGCACTCCGTTCTTACGGATTCGTGCCAACAAGGGCAGATCGTTGTACATATGTTTACTACGGTAAACAACTTCCGAAACCCACCTCGATCAATGAGAAGAAATCATCCAATACATTCGATCTTGAAAGAGCAGTTGATTACCTCATGGATCCAGTTTCCGGTAACAATGCCAAGAATCGACAAGTTCATGGAGCACTTTCACTTCATGTAGATGACCTTCTTATGACAGGTGATAGTGTGTTTGAGAAGGACATCATCGGACGACTTCGTAAAGATTTTCAGGTTGGTTCCGAAGACAAGAATGATTGCCTTTTCGTAGGACAACGCATCCAATGGAAGCACGACGATAAACACGGTTGGTACATCAATGTCCATCAGAACGTTGCCATTGACGAACTTCAGGAGATCACTTTCGACAAGTACCTGAAGGATGACACACCACTCACTCCTCAAATGCACACTTCATATAGGAGCGTCTTAGGTCAGATCAACTGGTTACAATCGTGAACACAATTCCACATTGGTTATCAATTCTCCAGGTGCGCATCCAAGGCAGCATCACCGACCATTGAGGATGTTCGCTCAATCAATAAGACAGTTAGAACCATCAAGAGCATCCCGCTTAGCATGCGATTCGTGGGAAGACACGCATTGTTGGATATCCAGATGCATCCTATCGCAACAATGAAGCCAAGTCATCCCAGCGTGCACATGTTATCTTTCCGGCAGAACAACGAGATCTTCGCCAGGGCACATCTCATTCGAGAGGCTCATTGGTCGATTACGAGACGCACAAGATCACCGCGACAACAATGTCAACCACTGTTGCAGAATTGCACGGTTTAATGCGTTGTTACGGTTCAGCGTTATTTCTGCGCGGTCTCTGGTCGGACCTCACAGGCGAAATTGCAGATGTTCACATTCGAACCGATGCCAACAATCTTGTTACAACGGCATCCACAACTCATCAACCAGAACAGAAGGAAACAATGCACCTAATCCAAATGTTGCGAAAGGAAAGCAATAGCGGGCAGATGCATGACCTTGCACATGTGCGAAGTGAAGACTGCCTGGCCGACTCGCTGACCAAGCACTCAGCAAAGGCGGACGAGCTCATTAAAGCCGTCCTTACAGGCAACCTACTGAATGTTGACGCACATCCACCTTTCCGTACCATGTTGCAGAACAAGCATTTTTGGTTGAATGGTTAGCACACAACACCAAGCACGGACCCGACATCGTTGCATTCGCAGGAGTCGGTATTGCAGAATCCATGTTTGCTAACTGGGGAACCTGGGCATGATCCACATGTCCATGAATCCGATGCATGAGTTTTCCATTTTTGTGATTTTCTAATTCCTCAATTCCCTGATGAGCATTTTTGACCTTTCTTGAATCTCAAGAAATATGTGTCTGCGTCCGCAGCCAGTTTGGTTTACAACCACTTCAATCCTTGCGTTTGTACATGCACTGTTATCCATCGATCAACATGCCAATCCTGAGCATGATCTTTGGAATCCCGGAGGCATCATCCAATGCACCGAAGGCAGCACCCAAACGGAGATGTTCAACTACGTCATGGAAGAGATCAATGATGATCCGACCATCGAGGGTGAAGTCCACATGGAAGAGGCCGACTACGACCGGGACACCGACTCTGAAGAAGAGAAGAAAATAGGTCGTCCTCACGAGGAAAGACCAAGGGCGAAGGCAATGCCCATGCAACCGTCATATCCTCCTCCTTTGAGGCTGACACCAAAGACACGGGCAAGGCCAAACAACGACATGGACGAGGAGACTGAATCAGACTATCCACAGGACAACAAGAGTCGACCGCCATTGCAACGACGTCCTGCGGTGAAATCACCTCCTCCATCCATTGATCAATCACAACGGATCACGGAAGAAAAGTCGACGATGGACATCCAGCTTGTGAAGGAGACGACGGATCCCATGCCACATCTCAACAGCGATTTCCTGAAGTTCGTGGAACCGTACTATAAAAATGCTCAACAATCCTTGGGGAGCATCCCGACTTTGAGTACGTTCCGGAACACGAGAGAGGATACGGTGAGAAGGTATTCTGGTTGAAGGCAAGATTCGATCAGTATTGGGATCCAACCTTCCGAAAGAACCATCGTGCCGAACAGGATTACATGACTTTCATCAAAAGGATCTACACATACTGTTGCTATGTCCACGAAGATCCAAAGGGGTACAGCACCAACATCATCCCGATTGTGAGCCACAACGGACAGATTGACATGACGAAGACCATCAAGAACGTCAGGAATATCTGCAGATACTACCAGATGGATCCAGCATTGGCCAAGCCAATTGCAGACCTAATCCTCTGGCGGATTGAAAGAACAAGCAGAACGTTCACAGATTGCCTACGTCACTTTCCCCGAGAAGGATCCAAGAACCAAGAAATCCGAGAAGGAATTACGTTCAACGAAGATGGATCATGCGAGCCCTACCAGGCGATGATGGCGATCCCACATGCAAGAAATTTCCTGGGCAACAAGCCGATTTTATTCTTGATGACTATGTTCCCAACATTCGGCAAATCCCGTTTTGAGATTGCCTTTGTCTACCCAGACTACGACGGAACATACGAACAGAGGAAGGAACAAGGAGAAATTGTCCCTCGAGACAGATGGACCCTGGATCAGTACTACAAACAACCTGGAATCCAGAACCGCACACAAGGCACTCAAACCTGATGGCCATTCCTTTTACAACGACAAGGAGATGGAGGTCTATGTGAGATGCATCAGCGGACATACCAGGTCAGTCAATATTGAATCCATTGGAAGGCCGATGCAGCAACAGAGATCGGACCGCGACGAGCAAGGACCATCCAACGACCTTCCAACATCATCAAGGAAGCAAGAAGATGATACTACAGGTCATCGCCCGCACAGGATGAGACGGCCGGCACCTGAAAACATCGAACAAGAAAGACTGATCAAGCCCTTCTCCAAGCATGCGCTGACATTCATGTTCCATGCGACGTATGTGAACAACCTCGGAGGCATCCTGGAAGAAGGCATCAAGCCGGGAAAAGACTCAACCCCACGGGGAAGAGTCCATGTTCATCTTGCAAGCATCGATGACATCATCTTCGATGATCAACCGCCAGGAAAAGCGAATTCCCACATTCCTAGCGGTCGTGATGCCCTTGTGATCCTTGCATTCAAGCAAGACAATCAGTACGACTTCCGAATGAGTGAAGAGCGAACGGTACTGACAGAACATACCATCAGCAACGCGAACATTGTCGCCGCATATGACTCTGAAGGAGCTTTGATATACAAGAATTCTTGGTTGATGAAGAAACATCTCAGCAGAGAAGACCATGAGGCGTGCGAGACTGTGATCCAAGAGTTCGCAGACAATGTCTTCAAGCATGTCGCCTCATCGTCAACCACGAAAGACAGATCCGATAAAGAGCAATCCTCTGAGACCAAGAAGAGAAGGCATTCAACCGATCATGAGGAAGAAGAACAAGAAGAACCTCAAGGAGATCGATCCGTGAAGCCAAAGGTCAAGAAATATCAACCGCTCGCGGAAAATGTGATTGCATTCAACGAGGATTTCGCTGAAGTTTATCTGGACAGAGACATGACGAAGGCAGGAGCAGCCAAAGAATTTCAGCACCACAAGGATAGATTCATAGACTTCATGGAACGACTCTACAACAACCCGAAGTCTCTGCCAAAAGACCTCACCGAGTGCGAGAAGAGATCCCTATAATATGGCATGTCGACCCAAGCGAAACCTTCAAGGAGGAAGAGTTTTACTTCCACCACAAGGGAGAGAAGCCGACCATGCAAGAGCTCAGAGATGCTCAGCATCCCACAGGGTATCCAATCAAAATCCCAATCGGATTGAAGAAGCTAACTGGAAACGGCGATCCTTCAGTTATCAAGGCCTTCACCGACATTCTGGGATCCCTGATGCAAGCATCCGACCGAGGAGACGTTGACCATTCCAGGCATGATTTCAAATCATCCTCGACACTCAACATCCTGACAGTGAACTTCGGAGCTCCCGATGGACCAAACACCACTCGTAATGATGATTTTTGCAGAACAGTGCACACATCATATGCCTAAATGAGGCAGATGCCGTTTTCGACACCGACAGTGAGAAATCCAAGAATCTCATCAAGCTGTTCATCCGATCCGGATACAAAGGCATCGTATTGAAGAATTGGACGGCAAGGCCGATTGCGTGCTTCGTCCGCGGTGGTCCGCGTGCAAGAGTCGAACTCCTGGCACGATACATAGGTTTGAAGAGTCAGTGCTGGAGTACAACATTTGGAATGTTCAGATGCTTTTTCGGATTGGAAGAAAACTTCACTGATCCTGAATACGACATTCCAACATCCGACTGTCTTGCGACGACCGGATCCGACATGTTCATCGACAAGTCGAAGTACATCAATAGAAGATTGCCACCCCGCACTGTGGTCCAGGCCCACGGCAAGAACCACGAGATCATTGTGATCCGAATCGAGCACCAGAATGAATTGCGCGGCGATTTTCCAAAATCTGAAGATGTACCAAGACAATATTATGACACCCGCCATGTGACTCGAGCTGACCTTCCATTTGCGACTGTTGGAGTGTTCCACATCCATCCTAGCATAACACACGGCGCAGCCAGGACAGACATCCAGGAACACATCTCGCCCTTCATTGCCGAGTATCAATGTGACGTCCTCACTGGTGATGCAAACAAATTTGCCAACACCTACAGCAAGCTTCAAGAGATCTTCAATCCAGAGCAAGGCATCATGTACTATGCCATGCAGAACTTCAAAAGAGTCTGGAATGAGACAAGGGACATGCCCATTGAAGAGCGCCTGTACGTTGCTATGACAACCTCATGCACCATGAAATCCATCGCCCGACATCACCTGCATACGAAGACTGGATCAGGATACGATCGGACATTTCCTGACTGTATGATGACGTTCGTTTTCGGCTGGGGCAAAACCGACATTCAAGAAGAATACCGAAGACAGGAGATGGAAAAGATGAGTCACAAGGATAAGTGTGAATTGCAAGACGATCCAAGAAAATCAATTGCAGATTACCAGGTATCGTCGGCGGAACGTTTCAAACACATCAACAACGAGATGCTAATGCTCGGAACGTGCGATTCGGACTCCCACAGTCCATTGCTGGCTTATATCCGAAGCAACGCAGCCCGACAGGAACGGAACTACATCCGATCCATGGAATATAAGAACAAGATGATGGAGACGAACTGGGGCGCATATTCCACGTGGAGTTCATGGAATCAATCCGATGACCATCGACAAGGATGGGACTATGGCATGAAATGGCACGACTACGACGCAGAAGTGCAGAGCCAAGCCAGCAGCGTCCACTGGTACAAGCAGAAGTGATTTTCTGCAAGGATCGCCTCCTTTGGCAAAATCCGGACCTCCTTTGGTCAGCCTAATTTGCCATGGAATGGAGTTTTCAGAACCACGATCAAGAGAATGATCATACGACATCGTCACGACGAATATCGACCAATTGATCCTCATCGACGACAAGAATATTTTTCTTTGAGAGATCAATAGTTTCACACTCATCCAGATGTACATAGCGTTGTGCACCTTTCGATACAATTAGGTAATATTAGGTATCAAACAGCAGTAGCACAGAATGTTACCAAGACAATTCATCCGCGCCAAAAAGGATGAATCAATTTAATGATATACATGGCTACGGCATGAACATATTTCAACGGCTACGGTCAATGGCCAAGAAGCCAGCATTACTCCGTAATTCAGTGCTGGTGATCAAAAGAAATGTGTGTCTGTTTTGTGTTCCGTTTTCTATGTTGATCACCATGCAACATTTGGCTCAAGGCCTCTCTTTCTTAGTGTATAGTCATGATTGACATTGCATCCTAGAAAAGGCATTGCAGACCGCCTACAGCAGGTATACAGCAATCCATATAACCAGGACAATCCATTCTCAATCCACTGTTGGCACATTGGACTTGCAGGATAGATCCGGGGACCATATATACAACTTCTACTACCACAAGGTATCCGTTCCCTTCTGGGATAAGATACCCCCGGCAGTGGGGCTCACCCCCCCCCCTGTGGCCCAACTCTCAACCCTCGACCGCTTCAAAGAAGCGCTTTCCGTCATCTTTGCAAGTAAGCTGCAAGTCAGCCTTCTCCCCCCGAATATTGCTATTTAGAAGACTGTCCTTATTCCTACGGCCAAGTCAGGCAGAAATGCTTTGGCAGTGCAGTCAGGTCACACGAACCTGCAGCTCGCCAATATCGTCCGAACTCGCAAAAGTTCGGAAACTTCTCACAAAGCTTCATCTTGGGCTTCTCCTGGCAGAGCAGTCCAGCGCACGGGTGTGGCAGCGCTGTTGCTTCCACCCACCCCAAACGTTCCCAATGACCATTGGGTGAGAACTCTTGCAGCAGCCTGCTGACTTCACTCAAAGCACCCGTCCTGCCATCCAGGTGGCTGGCGTTGCTCAGCTTCACCATGTGCGAAAGCGCAGTTGCCGCCCCGGTTGCATCCTCCCTCGAAATACTGCTTGCACAGCAGTGTCTTCCTTCGGTCTCCTTCCTGCAATGTCTGATGGATGCATCCCAACTACTCCAAACACCCGTCTCAGTAAGCCAATGTCAAACACCTCCAGCTAAAATGGTTTCGTGTTCCATGGGTATGATCCAATCGGACTCCAATCGGACAATGCTCGCTCCATGTCTTGCGGAGTTGGCGTAAGACCAACCACTGTTTTAACAACTCTCTTGAATCAAGAACATTGGGCCCAGCAGCTTATGCAGCTGGTACACACACATGCACAACCTTCTTGCTCAGCCCCCGGTGTCTCTCCCGGTGTCTCTCGTGATCCTTGACCTTATTGGCTCCACACCGACACGAACTGACAGTGGGAAGGCACACCACGCCGGCCTGCAGCTCCTCCTCTGCGTGCGCGAAGACACAGTACCGACCGAACTGGCAAAAGCGCCTCTCACGGAAATGCGAGCAAAACCTTGACCTCGGCTTCTCCTGACAGAATTGCTGAAGGGCCGCTAAACTGGATGTAGGGTTTTGGGATTCGGTCAGTCAGCTCTGGGACTCCTTTCATGCCAGCATATCAGGACAAGTCCACGGAGTCTTGACGGAAAATGAAAGGCTTGGCGATTAACACACAGTGTCTGCGACGGATCCAGCCTCCCAGTCGATCGGCCGCTCTTGTTCATGCTCGCCATGGGCAAACTTGCAATCATCGCCATGTTTGCACGTTCCCATGGCTGCAAATCGGCATAGCAAAGTCTTTTGTCTCTCCCCAGCCTGCGCAAAAAAGGCTGGTTGTCATAAGCGCCCCAGCATCACACTGGAAAAGGATTCTGAATTGGGGAAAAATCCCAGATGCCCTGAGCCCTCCCTTGCTTACTTGGCGCTTCTCGTCAGTTTTGACACCCTGCTCGACTGGCGAACGCGATTCCCTGAACAAAGGGCCTCGGGCTGCGGATAGTCAACCTGCTCCGCTTCAGGCTGTGCAGATAGGCGCGGCCCCGGTGCCTCATCAAAACCGGTTGCAATTTTCTAACCCATTCATGCATGGCAGAAACAGCTTTGCGTCCAAAAACCGCTCCGGGCAAAGGACATGGGGCCTAACCTGACAAAGAATCGCGCAAACACACAAGTCTGGCTAACTCCCAAGAAATGCTTTGGCAGTGCAGTCAGGTCACACGAACCTGCAGCTCGTCCTGCCCATGTGCATTGTGGCAATATCGTCCGAACTCGCAAAAGTTCGGAAACTTCTCACAAAGCTTCATCTTGGGCTTCTCCTGGCAGAGCAGTCCAGCGCACGGGTGTGGCAGCGCTGTTGCTTATTGGGTGAGAACTCTTGCAGCAGCCTGCTGACTTCACTCAAAGCACCCGTCCTGCCATCCAGGTGGCTGGCGTTGCTCAGCTTCACCATGTGCGAAAGCGCAGTTGCCGCCCCGGTTGCATCCTCCCTCGAAATACTGCTTGCACAGCAGTGTCTTCCTTCGGTCTTCTTCCTGAAATGTCTGATGGATGCATCCCAACTGCTCCAAACACCTGTCTCAGTAAGCCAATGTCAAACACCTCCAGCTAAAATGGTTTCGTGTTCCACGGGTATTCTCCAATCGGACTCCAATCGGACAATGCTCGCTCCGTGTCTTGTGGAGTTAATAACATAGAGCCGGCGAAGCCGGTGGTCGGAAGTGTCTAAACATATAAAAGTTATAGTTATCTTTCTTTTCTCTTTCCTTGTTTTTTGTCTTACTTTGTTTCTTTATGTTCTCTTTTCTTTCTCTTTCTCTTTATCTGTCTGATTCATTTCCCTTTCTCTTTCTATTCTATTTTCTTTCTCTTTCTCTTTTTCTTTCTCTTTCTGATGATTTTATCTTGTATTTCTCTTTCTTTTCGCTTTTCTTTATCTTTCTCTATCTTTTCTCTTTCTCGTTATCTTTCTCTTTTCTTTCTCTTTATCTTCCTCTTTTGCTCTCTTTCCTTTATCTTTCTCTTTCCTTTCTTTATCTTTCTTTTCTCTTTCTCTTTCTCGTTCTCCTTATCTTTCTCTTTTTCTTCTTTCTCTTTATCTTTATCTTGCTCTTTCTTTTCTTTCTCCGTCTCTTTTCATTTCCCTTTCTCTTTCTCGTCCTTTTCTCTCTCTCTCTGTTTATTTTTCTTTGTCTGTCTTTTATCTCTATCGTTCTTGTTCTTGTCTTTTTTTATTTATTTGTCTCTTTCTCTTTATGTTCTCTTTTACTTATCCTTTCCCTTTCTCTTTCTCTTTCGCTTTCTCTTTATTTGTCTTTCTCTTTCTCTGTATGTTCTCTTTATCTTTATCTTTCTTGTCTTTGTTATTTCTCTTTCTCTTTAATATATCTCTTTATCTTTCTCTTTATGTTTTCTTCTACTTATCTTTATCTTTCTCGTTCTCTTTCTTTTTATCTTTCTCTGTATTTTCTGTTTCTTTCTTTTCTCTTGCTCTTTCTCTTTCCTAATAGTAGTAGTAGTAGTACTAGTACTAGTACTAGTAGTGCTAATAGTAGTAGTAGTAGTAGTAGTAGTAGTAGTAGTACTAGTATACTAGTAGTGCTAGTAGTAGTAGTAGTAGTAGTAGCAGTAGTACTAGTACTAGTACTAGTAGTGGTGGTAGTAGTAGTAGAAGAATAATGATAGCTGGATCGGACTATCTTCGATGCCTAGCAGTATGTTGCGCGACCTTTGCCGTGGATACTGTAGAAGCATTAGTAGTGGTAGTGGGGCGTACTAGGTCTATATTTAGAAGTGCCTAATTAATGAATGAATGTAATTAGCAATTATCTTCGGGACGTTTCAGACCATGTTCCGGACTGTTTCGGACTGTCTTCGATGCCTAGTTTCACATGGCTCAGCCACAGCCCGCAGCGGGCGCTTCCTGATGCCTACCAGTATGTTGCGCGACCTTGCCGTGAAGATCATGGACGGACGGACGGGCGCGAGCCCGACGGGCGTGCGCCCGACGGGCGCCCGCCCGACGGGCGCCCGTCTGACGGGCTAGTAGCAATGTAGTAGTAGAAAGTAGTAGTAGTAGTAGTAGTAGTAGTAGTAGTAGTAGTAGTAGTAGTAGTGGAAGTACTCGTAGAAATTGTAGTAGTAGCCGTACTAGAAGTAGAAGTAGAAGTAGAAGTAGTAGAAGTAGTAGTGGTAGAAGTAGAAGTAGTAGTAGTAGTAGTAGCAGTAATAGCAGTGTAAAAATAATAGTAGTGTGATAAGAATACTAGTAGTAGTAATAATCGTAATAGTACTAGTAGTTGGGCAATTTGCTCAAATGGGCTTGTCCGTCTGTGGTGGCTTGAGGCACTTCGGGGCTGTTTCAGACATGTTTCCGAACTGTTTCGGACTGCTTTTTGAGGCCCTGGGCAGTTTCGGTTTTGAAGTTTGAAACTTTGGAACCCTGTCTCCCACTTTTGTCGTAATAGTAGTAGTAGTAGCAGTAGTAGTAGTAGTAGTAGTAGTAGTAGTAGTAGGGAGTAGCCGTAGTAGGAGTAGAAGTAGAAGTAGAAGTAGAAGTAGAAGTAGTAGTAGTAGTGGCAGCAGCAGCAGTAGCAGCAGCAGTAGCAGTACTAGTACTAGTACTAGTACCAGTACTAGTCCTAGTACTAGTAGTGCTGATAGTAGTGGTAGTGCTAGTAGTAGTAGTAGTAGTAGTAGTCGTAGCACTAGTAGTGCTAAGAGTAGAAGTAGTAGAAGTAGTAGTAGTAGTAGTAGTAGTAGTAGTACTAGTAGTAGTAGTAGTAGTTGTAATTGTAGTAGTAGTAGCCGTAGTAGAAGTAGAAGTAGAAGTAGAAGTAGAAGTAGAAGTAGTAGTAGTAGCAGCAAGAGCAGTAGCAGCAGCAGCAGCAGTAGTAGTAGTAGTAGTAGTAGTAGTAGTAGTAATTGTAGTAGTAGGGAATAGCCGTAGTAGGAGTAGAAGTAGAAGTAGAAGTAGAAGTAGAAGTAGTAGTAGTAGTGGCAGCAGCACAGTAGCAGCAGCAGTAGCAGTAGTCTGGTACCAGTACTAGTCCTAGTACTAGTAGTGCTAATAGTAGTAGTAGTAGTAGTAGTACTAGTTACTAGTACTTGTACTAGTACTAGTACTAGTTCTAGTAGTGCTAACAGTAGTAGTAGTAGTAGTAGTAGTAGCACTAGTAGTGCTAAGAGTAGAAGTAGTAGTAGTAGCAGCAGCAGCAGTAGCAGCAGCAATAGCAGTAGCAGTAGTAGTAGTAGTAGTAGTGGTAGTGGTAGTAGTAGTAGTGGTAGTGGTAGTGGTAGTAATAGTAGTAGTAGTAGTAGTAGTAGAAGTAGTAGAAGTAGTAGTACTAGTAATAGTAGTAGTACACACATTCGTTATCGTTTTTGTTTCTTCCTTATCGTTTTACAGGCGTTCCGCCATGCGCCTCCTCTCCGGACGAAGCCTTACATAATGTAAAGGCGCGGGGTTTTCACACAACCCCTATCTAACTGCCAGTGCTCCGCCCAGAAGCGGCCTCTGCAGCCAGCCATCTCTGCACCACCGACCTACGCGGGTTCAATCCTCTAGGCTTTCAATCCTCGCTTGCGGCATTTCCACATTGCCATGGAAAGGATGCCTACAGCTGCCTTGCACGAAGACTTCTGCAGGATTGCATTTGCTGAATTTTGCGCCTATCCCCTTAGCGTAACTTGGGCCGGAGCAAGCGTGGCAAACAAATATATATTGTTCCGTGCCTGCTGTTGGACGCATTCTGCCGAAACCTTCCACCAGGTCTGCGAGTCTTGGCCCGAAGTTTCTTCTCTTGCGAAAAAATACGCCAAGCGCACTCTTTTCCCAGTCCCACAGACCGCTTCGGGACTCAGCGCGTCACCCAGGAAGACGGCCTGGGCCAGGCGCAAAAGGCACACCCGATGTGCTACCCTCTTTTTTAGGGGTGTCTACTAGTGAAAGTGTTTTCCATAATTCAGGATCCTGTGAGCGTTTAAGCGTCCCCTATTCTTGAAAGGGTTTTCCCAAAAAAGGCATCCAAAAAAAACGAGGGGGGACAAAAAAACGGACTCCCCTGTAGCGTGAATTGGGATTATATGGATCCGTTCCTCTAACTAGTTCGTGAGAGACATGGGGATGGACTAGGATCTGAACGGCCCTCTCAGGGCAGAAAGCATCAGTCGAGGTTTCAACTGAAACACAGGGCTCGCACACCCCCGAGCTACCAGGCATACAAGGCTGAGGGCCAAAGGCTCTTTCCGACACTGTCAACTACATCACAGGCTTGGCACTTTCCTTGCGGGCAGATAGTCTTCACAACAAACCAGCGGCACGTTGCGCAAGTCGGGCAAGTTGGGCAGCGCAGCTTGGCTGTAGCTTAGCCTTCGACCTCTTCCTCCTCAAGAATCTTCCGAGCCCTGCCGAGCCCTTCCGAGAGGTCTTGGAGTCTTCTTCTCTGGTGTCTCCACTTCCGCTAAGGCTCTTCATATCCATTGTCGCATGCCTGCGGGTGAGCTTTGTGTCAGGTTGATGTCGCCGTCGCCTGGTCCGAATTCCAGGTGGTACATAGAGTTTTTAATGATCAAGTGCGGCTCGGGCATCCTTTGGCTGCCGCCTCTAAGCCTCAGTGGTTCACCATGCTGCCCTGTGGCAACATTCACTTGCTCGGAATGGTAAAGCGTGCAGCGCCTATCTCGGTGCTCCTCCAGTAAATTCTTTCCATCTTGAATCGTCCTATTGAGACTACCGTCTGAGCCCTTCTGCAGCAGCTGCAAGCCAGTCGAGCTCTACCAATACAACAGAGTCCCACTTCACTCTCTTGAATTTCTCTTCGCCCAACTTAGGGATCCGACTCATGTAGTCTTGCGCAAGGAACTTGCGATCCTGTGACAGCCGATGCTCTGGCACAAAAGCCAAAGCACCCGTCACCCAGTAGGAAGTCTTGTCAGGGCCCCACATGTCTTTATTATACTTCTCAGCCAGATCAGTCGTCTTCAACAGTTGGAACTGGTGCTTGTACTCCAAGACCACGCGTGGGAATTGCATTTGCGCATTTGGAAAGAGTTTACAGGCGAAGGATTCCTCGCAAGCTTGCAGTCTGCGCAAGTACTCCATGGCATGCTGCCCTCCCTTTCCAGCACCTTCTGGCTTTCCCGCAGCATCATCCAAATGCTTGTCCAAAGATAAGAGCGTGTACACAATGGCGGCACTTGCATGATCAAGGCTCTGGAAAAGCAGAGTGAGGCGCTTGTCAGAACAATCAATGAGCAGAGCTTGCCTTGCAAAGGCCTCGGCAAGCTGAGACCATGTTCCAAGCAAGTTCTTCACAAAGTCCCAAAAGTCATCGGACAACGCACTGGCTAGATTGGAGCAGTGACGCAGGCGCTTCATGTTTCGACCCAAGGCCATGTCACAGGTCTGTAAGAGCCCCTTGTTGAAGGGAATGTCAGCCAACAAATATCCACCTGCTGTCTGTTCAGCTGCACGGGACAGACTGCATCAGAAGTAAGAAACATCATGACTTCGACGACCCATTTCAGCCTGTGAAGCAACATTCGCAACTCTGGGTCTGCAAAATGTACGTCAGCCAACTGCACCTTCCATGTTTTTTGCAGGACGGCCAACGCAACAATCTGCTGCACAATGCTGGTGATCCTGTTCTTAAGAAGGCTTTCCCCCCTGCCCTCTTTGTCAACTGGGCGCACAAAGAGTGCGACGTCCTGAAGGCAAATTGGATGCCCAACCAGCGTCTTGCCCAAGGTAAACAGCGAATCTAACATGGATCCGTATACATCAGCATGAACAAAGCCATGTACCTCCACCGCTTCGAATCGCGCGAACTGTTCAAATAATGAATCGATTATGCCAGAATTCAGGTGCTGTGTGTCCTGTATCTTTGGAATGCACAGCTTCGAGGCAGTTGGCTCGGCTGCTTTCAAATACTCCAACAGCACCTCCAGCTGCGATCGGCCTTGCGCAACCCAAAGCTTGACTAATGCACCTGCGTTGCTCTCTTCTTCCTGCTCCACGAAGTGAATCTCGAGGACTGATCTAGGAGAAGGTGCTGGCATTGGGATCTCCAAACCGAGCAGCTTGCCTTGCCTCTGTACCAATTCGATGCAGCTCTGAAACTGACGATCGACCAAGAGCTGGAGACAACTGTGCTTCTCCTTCAGGCTGCGACTGGTTCACTGAAACTTAAAAAACAGAAGCCTCAAACTACATGATTACGCAGTTTCTCCAAGGCTTGTCCCTGTTGCATCCAGCCTGATTCGGGTCCTCCAACACTTTCACGAAATCCTTTCTTTTCGCGAGATGTTCCAAGAGCAGTGTGGAGCGCACTTCTCTGGCGCTCCCCGCTTTTGAAAGCAACATCTGCAAGCACCAACCACTTGTCAGCTTGGGCAGAATTTGAATAATTCTCAAGAAGCCATCGCACGCATAGCGGAAAGTTCTTCTGCACCAAGATATTCAGCAGGGTATTACCACTTTCAAGTGACATATGCGCCAGTTGCCGAATGTAGGGTTTCTTCCTTGTGCCGACTTCGCAGGAATAGCACTGATACCACGAAGCTGCTCCCTGTTCATAATACCCTTTGAGCCAAGACTGAAAGTTGGTTTCCCGGAGTTTGGCTTGCAAGGCCTTCAGAGCGTCTTCATCAATGTCGTAGCCAATCTCCCGGATGAAAGGCTGCAACTCGACATGCCAAGTAGTCTGCGCCTGGCAAAAAACTGAGGGAACATGGAGCCGGAAACTTCTGGCAGGCAGCCATTATGCGTGTAATGCTGCTGGCTCCTCTCTTGCCAACCCCTTGCGCAGCACAATGATAATACAAAAAGGACCAGATTGTTGACAGGCAAGTTTGAGAATCGAGGCGATTCTTTGATTGTTCCCGACGATACAGGATGCATCGTCCCTCCAAAAACGTACAATGTACCAAGTATCAATGATACCGTAAATCCCTGGCAGGCTCGAAGTTGTTCTTTTATTCTGTTGCCTCGGCAGTCGCTCCGCGGCTGCTTCAGTAATAGCAAATGACCGTGAGGGCAGGTGCTATACAAGGCTTGAGCCAATGGCAGTGTGTAAAGGTTCAATTTTGCACCTATCGCTTACAAACTATTCACACCCCCCACACAGTGTATTTCATTCTGATGTACCCGCGCAGAGGCTGAAATTGTTAGCGGTATAGTTTGCTCCCACTAAAAACAAGTGATATACACACACATTCTGCCGACTCTTTTATTCTCCTATCGATTAATTTCATTATAGACATCAGGTTTCCACGGTGAGTCAGGGATTGACTTCTGATGAAAACTGTTATATATTAAATAACCGCTGCAGCCTTGGCTCGAGCTAGGTCTTCTGTGTTCACTGATTGAATAATCAGGCCTAAGTGACGTTCAATCATTTCAAGCCACCCATGATGAAGCGACCCTCGCCGCCGTCGAGTCAGAAGCCTGCTGCCGGGGCCCGAGGGGCGCCTTCAGGCGGGTTGACATTGCACCTGAAGTCGGTGCCGCCGGGTCCCCCAGCTGCCAAGACCGAGCCCTGGATGCGGGGAACATTGACGGTGGATGAAATGCTGGCGGAAAATCCAGTGACGGTCGACGACCCCCCGCCCGCGCTTGTGTGGTACACACCGATTTTGGCCTTGACTGGAGACCTATTTATTAGTGTAATAATTATTAGATTGAGATGTGAGGCCACAGATGCATATTGCGTGGGAGAACTTGGGCTCCAATATCACCCAGCGGGTGATGAACTAGCTGGAGCCTTCGCGCGTCCTTGGACCTCGCCATTGAACGGGCGGGGTGGTGGAGGCATCACCTTGGCAGCAGCATCAGTGAATTGTATCAAATGCGACCGCATTTTGACCTCACTCATGTTTACTTCGGCTTTGTGTGTAATGATGAATCTAGGTCGGTCCAAATTAAATATTGACATTTGTTGCGACAGTTTTCAGTGTGATTCAGCCACTGCTGCAAGCGCACTGAGGGAGGGGTGCTGGTTTGTCAAGATTGAGTTCACTCCAGATGGAATCGACTGGTTCCTGAATAAAGAGCGGGCGCACAAGAAGAAGAAAACCAAGGACAAGACTGTCCTGAGCATGCATTGGGACAATTGGGCGAGGTTCTTTGTGAATTTCATTGGCCCTAAGTGTGTGGGCCCGCGTGGCGAGACTCTTTTTGAGGCGACAATAGTTGACGCCGAAGGCTGCGAGATGCTGGAGACAGTGTTATAGTTTGAGTGAGCTGGGCGGCTGGGGAAAATTCAGGGCCCAGTGCCATCCCCGGCCTTGAAGTTGAATCGCAGGCCTTGACTTGAATTGGGAAGGGATGTTTGCTCTGATCATGATTCATTCCTAATTATTAGCTAAATTATGACAACATTTAGTCTGCGGCTGCTTGTTAAGTATGTATGAGCTTGTTGTTTTTGTGAGACATTCAATGGACCAACATCATAGCATCATTAGTAGGTGGATTGATGCGCCGCTTCCAAGCAAGTCAAGGACTCGCCGTGGTTTGATAAGATTCATTCATGCATTCATTGTCATTCATGTTACATTGTTACATGACATGTTTATTGAACGTTTTGCTTGATCATCAATCACTGTAACTCAAAACTACTTTGCGTGTTATGGCCAGCCATGACTCATGACTGGCCATAATAACACGCAGCATGACATGCTATTCCGGAACTCATGACTTGTGTGGCGGCCTTTCAGAAGCCGACGATTGAACACTCAATGAATGAAAATTTGTTTTCATCTGAAATGCAGACAGGCCAGCAGCGTTTGTCTGACAGACAGACTCACAGCAGAAGCTGGAAAAAGGACACGCGCGCTTTGCAGGCAGTGCCTTCTATATAATTAGGGTTTACTTTCCACCCGCAAAAATGTAACAATGTATCACTGTGTCATCTTTATTTATCACTCACTCAAGTGTTTGGAAAACCTCTTGCAGCTGGGCTTGAACATGCAATTCTTCAAGCTTTGTCTGCGCCACGCCCCTTTTGTTTGTCGACCGTTGCTGAATTTGCCTGCGCCGCCAGGCTGACAGACCACGCTGCGCTGGGAGCCTAAATTTAGCCAAGTTGCTTTGTTCGGCCAAATTTTAGTCAAGTGCAAACGATGAATCTGACTTGTAGGGGGGGTAGGCTGTGCAACTTCGTCATTATTAAAGCCTCATGATGTGAACTGTTCAATTCCAGCTCGCTTGCAAACTGTGGCGCTGCGAATTGATCACTTTCAATCGATGTCAACCATCGGAATCGGAGCTTGACCATACCGCGTGTCTTCAGTGTGTGTGTGTGTGAATCATACTCGAAAACAAGTGGTGTTTTGTTTGTTCGACACAGATCTCGTCTTCTCCACCTCTTACTGAATGCTGCATTCTTTGCATGGTTTCACGGCTGTCAGCATTTGCGCCAATTCACCCTCAGCGCCGGTGGAACTCGAGGCGGCTCTCCGCCACCCATGCAAACAACTATGTGCCCATGCAATACAACTGCTGCGTTGAGTTGACGTGGTTCAAGACTTGATTAAGCCCAGACTCTCAACCCCTCAATCCAGCTGCGGGATGACAAGCAGTGATGGCAGTTGGGATGTTGTTGAGGAGTGTGATGATTCAGATTCAGGGGTTGCCAGGCCCAACACCAAAAAAACTCTGTGTTGGACGGACTGCTAGGATCGGGTCAGGTCAAGGACTCAGTGTCACCGGCCATGACATTTCTGCTGAAGCACAGGCAGCAAGAGGCTGCTGTGCGCAAACAATTTAAGGCATCCTCGGCTGAGCTTGATCCTGCCAGCTTTGAACAAGACCTTTCAAACATGCCATTCGTGGACCGACCAACAGGCAAATGGTGACACAAATTTTGGGGATGGCATTTCCGGATGAGCTGAAAGGGCATTGCCTGAAGACACAGCTTGCCAAACCGATTCTGCTGGGCTGGCGGCGTCGTGAGGAAGGCAGTGCTGACCTTCAGTATGTGGAGTTCTTTGCAGGTGCGGGGAACTTGTCGAAGGAATGTGTTGCCAACAACATGGTGGGGGCCAGCTTGGACAAGGTCTTTGGCCACGGGCACAATGTTCTCTCATTGAAGGGCTTCAGGTTCTGGCTATCTGTTCTGCTGAACACCTCCAAGGGAGCCCTAGTGTGGCTGGGCACACTGTGCCTTCTTTTGTTACACTGTGCGCATCCCAAGCATGCAGAACTGAGGAAAATTCATTCATGGGGGACACTGGCAGATTGTTTGCGCAAGAGGGCAACATGCTTGCCGAGATCTCCGCACTGATGTTTGTCATTGCTCATGCCCTGCAGAACTGTGTGGTGCTGGAGCAGCCAGCAAACAGCTGCCTTGGCAAGTATGGCGCGATGAAATCAGCGATTGGTCTGCATGCATACCATGTCAAAACCTTTGGAGCGTGCTTTGGCCAGGAGTGCTTGAAACCACTGCAATTGTGGGGTAATGTGCCAGAACTAGTACTCCTGGAGAGGTCAAAGCCAGACTTTGCTTGCGAATCCCTTGGGTATTGATGGCGGTTTCACAGGCAAAAAGCAATCCTTGCAAGCTTCGGAGCATTACACTCGGGAGTTTGGCAAGGCTGTTGTGCAAATGTGGCGCGCAACCGCTCGCGACACTTAGTAAGGGCTCAGTGCCCTGCGTGCGGGCAGGGCGCTGCAATAGTAGAATAATGAGGTCAGTCAATTTGTCTGGCAGAAGTTTGGTTCATTGCAATAATTTGTTCGTAGTTGTAAACGCCAGAGGCAGTTTCCCTTAGAAACTTGGCGCTCCGAGCGACTCTTTAACAGTGGGGCATCATACAACACTGTCTGTGTGCAGAAAAAAAGTGCGTGGCTGTCAACTCACAGTGGTGATTGACTGATTGCACTTCCCAGTATGATGCACGAATCATGTTAAGCAACAACAACAACCAGTATTTAATTCGCTTGTCTCGATATTTACTTAATGACATTGTGCATGTCTGACCCCGTGTTATATTCTGGACTCAAGCCACAGTGTTGCCATGGCGGGTAGGGTCTCGGGTGAGAGTTAGGGCCCAGTGCCACCCCCGGAACCCCTTGCCAACAGCTGTCACTCATGGCGCAACCTGTCTGGTTCTTGAAATCTGCGACAGGTAGCAACTTGAACACAGATTTAAATCCAGATTTGCCGGTCAAGGCAGCGTGGACCACTCAGCAGGCTGACGCCTCTCACCAAGTCTGGTGGAGGATTGAATACTTGCATGACTCGCTGAAGCGTCCAGGCATGTTCAGATTGCAAGACACTGTCAAGCAGATCATGCAATTTGTCAAGGACCGGCTCGGTGATATTGAGCAGGCATTGTCAGCAACTGAAGCAGCATTTGCACCCTGGAGCGCTACGTTCGAACATCATTTCATCCCACGGTCTCATGGTCTTCCTGATGGAGTCTGCTGATCGATTGCGAAATGATAGTTCGAAGGGTCTCATCCTGGCTAAGATTGATGGTGTGTGCAAGGTGGTTGCTGGGAACTTGTCGGAAGACACATTCATTGACCCGGAGGGCCATCTCCACTGCCATGCGGGTGGAATGGTTCATGGCTGGCAACAGTTTCTTCTGACAAGACCACGCAACACTGTCGTTCGGAATGCTGTTCTCCGAATTTGGCAATCAATGCATCAGGCGCAACAACTCTTCAATCCTTTGGATGCCGATCAGGATCAAATTCTTTTAGGTGGTCTTGCCATGTTTGCTGCGCAAGGAAGCTTTGTGTATCGAACTCTGAGACAGAGTCGCAACCCTGGTGCGACTTTGACAAACAATGCGTTCAGTGTACTCAAGTCGGCCTTGGCAAACATGTTGGCAGACCACTTGGGCATATTCGTGCTGGGTACCTACATGAGTACCACTAACACGTGTCAGTCCTTGCCATCACGGAGGGCTGTTTCTACGAAAGTTGATCCACACACAATTTGGAAGCTTATGATGTCGTCCAAATTGGCAGGCACTTCCATACGTCAGAAACTGCTGGAGGCAAAGGCTCAGCCAGCTGACAATCCATCGCTTGCAGGCCGGGCTGAACTCTAAAGTCGTTTTTAAAGTAACCATGCCTTGCAACAATGATGCTAATACTGCCTGAGTGTGACTTAGTTGACTCTGTCTGTGCTTTTTCGTGTGTGCCTTGACCTTTAATTAGCAACAACCAACACCACCACATCATCTACTTCGATTATGGGGTTCCTTTTGGCCTGAACCCTGCAGAGGTGTGTCATTGTCCTGCACTGCCACTTGGGCCCGCAAAGCCTGTCACATCTACCGAAGCCGGGTCAATATGTGCTTTCAGATGGAACCACAATTGAACTTGGTGGCAGATGCTTCCACACACGGGACCAAAGAAATCTTGGTCACCTGTGTCTTCAGTCACTCTCGTGGCAACGCAGCAATGGCGCCACTGCAACACGTGCAAACAGGGCCGCTTTCCCCAAATGAGGTAGACACAGGTGCGCTGCTCAAGTTGGCGCTGAGATCAAAGGTGGTCCGCACAAGCGCTTTTCGCCAACTTCAAGCAATCAGCCACCAAATAAGTTTGATCACCAATGGGCGCATGAACTTGCAAAGCTTTGCCATACCTGAATCACTCGCCCGAAGGCCAGTGCTGCCAGGCGAGGAACGTGTCAAGTTCAAGATGACCAGCACTGCTGCAACTGCGGCTCCCGATGATCAGGGCTCAGCGCCAGGGGAGCCAGCAGAGGCAGCTGATCAAGACGACTCGTAGGGAACTACTGCCAGCTCCGCAGCAAAAGACAGAGTGTTCATCAAGAACATTGCCAATGGGCAGGTTTTGCCCATATTGCCGACTGAAGATGACTGGTGGAAACATATTCCGATTCTGGTCCTTGGGCTGGACCAGGGAGCTGTTGGGCTGGCAGGGATGGCATTTGCTTCGGAGAAACACATGATCCATACTCGGTGTGACAAAATACACCGAGTCGTCAGGGACTACAAGCTTGCCATCAACCAGGCCTTCAATCGGCAGTTCCTTCGTGCTCAACTGCACATCTACTACAAGCCCTTTGGAAGTGGAGGATTCAGTGAGCAGAAGAAGCAGATGCTCGACACTTTTCTGGAAACGCATGACACAAGCTCACCAGTGTGGCGGGAATTCCGCGACGCAATTCTGGAGGACTTTGGGCTGGACCAGAATGTGGATGATAATGCACTATGGAACTTTGTCTTTTCAGAGATGCCGAGTGCCTCCAGGAAAGGAAGCATGGTGAAAATGTCACGCTGGTTTTCCTGGAAACAATCATGCGAAGAACGACTCAAAGAATTCCACGCGCTGAAGACGGCGCTCAAGGCCACATTTGGCGGCATTAAGGTGATGATGGACGCAGATCCAGTGCCAAGTTCAGATCCCCAAGAAAGTCATCAGGGCTTAGGGGGAAGGACCAGCCTGCTTCGGACGCGAGAAAACTGAACAACGCCATGAAAGCAGGGTCGTCCGACCACGCAAGGAGCTGAGTAAGCTGAAAGCATGCATGGGAGGGTTTAAGTTGGCGTATCACTTGATGACGGAAGACTTATTCAACCATGCCAAGATTTTGTACCTGGTGACACAGCCAATGTGGAGTTGGTACGCTAGACAAGTTGAGTCTGTGAAGACGCCAAATGATGGGCTGACCTATTTGATCTGACTGTCCTTCGACCAATGGCAGAGGGATCAGCACGTCAAAGATACCCTGTCAGTCATGGCCAAGACTGACATGATGAGGCAGTTCCTGAACAATGGGCTACACCAATCAGCCGAAAAGATTTGCTCATTGACACTCAATGTGGTCAAACAACGAGTGCGGTCCCTTGCGGCGCACAGCTTGCCTCCAGACGCGTGTGCAGGATTGCTGTCCCCCGATCCCGGAATACGGCAATGAAGCTTGTCGAACTGCAACACCGGGCGCTGGTGCGCGCTGAGGCTGCTGTTGCTGTCAGAAATGGGCCGCCAGCCTCAGCAGCTGCAAAACGATTGCTTCAAGACATAAAGCCTGGCCTTAGCCATCCGGCAAGGTTGGTTATGGATGTGTGTGAAGACATTGGCTTCACATCAAGGCCCAGTGCCATGAAGCCAGTGACGCATCTACTAAGTTCACTGCTGGTCACACTCCCAGACTCCAAGATTGTGGAGGATGTGCACAATGCCATCAGGAAGGACGCTAGAGGAAATGCAAACTTTAGGCAGACGAATGAACACATCGAAGATGTGGCCAGGACCGCCAGGGTGTTTCAGGCTCGGGGCATCAATCATCCGGATGACTACAAAACAGCAAGTTGGAAGTCGACGAAGACGACCTTTAAGAGCAGAAGCCACAAACTCCCCGGTGTTTGGCATGTCATCATGGGAAAGAAAACATGGATGACGCTTTTCCAAGTCACACTTGAAAGAGCTGCTGCTGCCTGGGCATGGCTGCAGTTCTTTATGCCAGGGCACAACATTTCGCAGGGGAAGGAGTTTCCTTGAGTGACGGCGTGTTCAGCAAACTGGCGCGCCCGCTCCAGGTTTTGAGGTTTGAGGGGGGGTACACCAGCAACGACCAAGATGAGGAGTACTTCCTATGCCTGGGGCAGAATTCCTGGGCCTGCTTGATGTGGCCACTGATCAAAGCTGAGGATGGGGATAGGCTGCACTTCTTTCCAGATTGTGGAGATGCGGCCGGTGTGCAGTGGAAGTTTCTGTTCCGGCCAAACGAATGGAAAGTGATTCACACTGTTGCTGCCTGGCATAATGACACCGTGTGTTTCCTGTACGAAGGGACTGAAGAAGACCTTATCCACTTCGCCCTTCGACACTCCAAGACATTTGGCTTGAGTCAGTGAGTCTTTAACTGGTTGTTCAATTATTAATTGCAATTAGCTGTGCCGTGCCACATTCAATCGCATTGATGTTGTTTTGCTTTTTTTTAAAAAAAATTGTGTTTTCTGCAGGTGTGCCAAGTCATGATATTATAGTAGTAAGAATATTAGGTCTTTGCCAAGTAAGGATCATGTCGGAGCTCTGCTTCGAGGACTGCGTGCGTGTCGCTTGCCACGTCAAGGGCTATTGGCAGCCTGACGAAGTGAGAGCAGTGCGTCACATGAACCGGGAAAACATCATCTTGATGATTGCAGGCGCCGTTTCTCAACATGATTTGGATGAGTTACCTGGCCAAGGTGAGATCTGCAAACTCACATTTGGTGGAAGATGATATGGACAACAATGAATACCAATGTGTTCTTGATGAATGTGTCCTTGATGCAATTGACCAGCAGGAACACCAAGAGTTTGGCGCTGTCAAGGCAGCAGTCGAAAAAATCCGGAGGAAACATGTTGCTGCTGTCTGGCAGTCCTTGGTGGTGCCAGAGAAGAAAGGCAAGTCGGCCAAGGCCAAAGCAAAGGCCAAAGCAAAGGCCAAAGCAAAGGCCAAAGCAAAGGCCAAAGCAAAGGCCATGGGCGGCAAGGCCAAAGCCGAGGCCAAGGGTTCCAAATTCAAGAAGAAGATAAAAATCATTTGCTGATGGGTCCAGAAGCAAAAACAAAAGGAGGGAGCTGCAAAATGAACGACCATTGTTGCCGGATGATGCGCCTTTGGCGGAATTGGCCCTGGTGTCAGCGCCAGCGCCCCCAGAGTCAAATGCACCAGTGTCTTCTTTGCCAGCAGCAACTGCCTCAGCAGCTGCCTCATCTTCATCAGCTTCAACTGCCAAAGATGTTGAGCCAGCGCCTAAAGCTGAAAGGGCTCAGTGCCACTGGCTGTCACGCGAGGCCCACAGAAAAGGACCCGAGAATGGCAGAACACATGGACTGACATTGAATGTGTGAAGTGCCCCAAGATTGCTGGCCAGATGAAATTGGACCCTGGTCCAGGCGGCAAAGACCCTGAGACGTGGTTCGTCCGTGATGGAGAAGGACAGTGTCTCATCACATGCTTTGCTTGTTGGATTGATTTCCTAAAACTCTGACTGCGTTGGTTGCTTAATTGTTGCGCTCTCATCTTAGTCAAACCTTGTCACTCTCTTGGCAGGAAAATGGGGCACCCGAGTCCCTGAGTTTATTCGGCGACTGTCGAAACACTTCAACGAGAAGGATGGCAAGGACTACATTCATAAACGGAGAAAATGCTGCAAGGACTGAAGAGGCTTACGCTGAGCGGCAGTCCACGCAGGCCAGCTCCCGTGGCCAACATGCCACTGGTCTGTGGTCAATGTTTTTTGTGGGCCTGATTCAATACTGCCAAGGTAAGAACGAATGAAAGCAGTTGTCAGTAGTCAGAGTAGTCCAGGCTTCAATATTTCAAGACTCATTTTTGCTTTTTTTCAAGTGCGTTTGCTGCCATTGAAAGTATTGCCGGGGTTTCTTGCTTGACCAGGGGCATGAATCATATAACGTTGCTCAATCTGCAAAATAGACATGACATTGCTGCGGAGTGGGCTGAGCTGCTTTGTGTTGACATTGATTGCAATTTGCACTTGCAGACTGTCTTCACTTGACCTGAGCTGTCAAAGGCGCTGGCACGCAGCCCCAATCAATGTTCTGACTGGCTTGGCATGTGCACACATTACATTAGATTCTCAATTGCGAGATGCTGACTGAATCGAATGTGCTGCGCGTCAATGATGTCAGTATGAGACGCGGCTCAAGTCAACGTAGAGACAATGAAAGCCCCAGCGCCGTGAGGACAATCATGGATACTAAGATGCCGCTCACCAACCAAGCATCCTGTTAAGTCAATGTCACACCGTGATCTGGTTCAAGAGGCTGATCACATGTGTGTGACGCTGGCTTTACAAATTCTGCTTTGGGGTGAGTTGGGTGACTGCTCTGCGTGCTGAACGGTTATAGGAATGACAACTGGTCCTCAGAAGTATTTCTTGAGCTGAAGCAAATTTCCAGTGAGGCGTGTGGTTCACCGACCCGGACACCGACATGCCAAGCAATGGTATTCTTGAAAGGTGTCGGACAAGCGCTATCTGTCCGATGCGATTCATCCTTATCAATCGGACATTAACATCTTCCACAAGGACTGTAAACGCACCACGGCAGCATATGATCCTGGTGACTCAGACTAATTTCACACCAATGGTCCAATGAGCAGGCAGTGATAGTAAATAAGGGCTCAGTGCCAATCACTGCTCGCTGCTGTCAAGACTTTGCTGTGGTGCATCGGGCCGGTTGTGACGATTCCGAGTCTGATTTGCAGCATGTCGTTAGTGTTGCCTTGTGTTGCCATTAGCCATTGTCAGTGTTGTGCATTGCAGACCGTTTTTTACGGCCTCTCAGCTGGATTAGTGTCAGCCCAAGTCGGAAAAATGATGCCTGCCAAACATGTCCTTTCAATTAGCCTGAGTCATGTCGTGCCAACTGAACTGAAAAGAATCCTTTAAAATTGTGTAGTGGTTTAAGACGATCTGGAAGGCTTGAAACCTGGTGTCAAAACAATTGTTCGAGTTTTACTGACGGGTGATTGGTATTTAATAGCAGCTTCAGTGCAAATATCATGTGTTGTATGGTAAATAAGTGGCCCAGTTGGCTCAAGTCTAGCTTAAGCCCGCCAGTTGCAGAGGCAATGCCGCCTGCTCTGACCTTGCCTTTGAGGAGAGACTTTGCTCTTGAAATGTGCGCTGGGCGAAAGGAGTTTGAAGCTCGCAGACTACCGCGCCGAGGCAAGCTTGCCAACCTGAAGCCAAGAAGCCAGATTGGGTTTCATTGGTACAACCGCGAGCGGGTCATGGCGACCGTGGTGGGAGTTCTCAAATTTGACTCGATCGACGACATGCTGAACAAGCTGCCGCCGGAAAGGCTGTTACCAGGAGTCACTGGATTCGACGACGCTTGCGAGCCTTGTCTCTATTTAAGCTTTTTTGCAAATGTGTTTAGTATCAGTCTAATAATCTTGCAATGTTAATGGATTGACACTTGCTCTCACTGACTGGGCAGGCGCAGTACATGCAAGTGCTGAAGGTTCCATTGGACACGAAAATGGTGGTCCTTCAGCTCACTCATGCCAAGTACCAGCAGAACGTGGAACCTCGACAGCCTATTACGATTAACAATCCTAAGAGACGGAGAGTCCGAATCTGAGGAGGGCTGGGGCCGCATTTGAGACACTGCCCGTCTGAGACCTGCCAGCTTCCATCAATGATTGAATGAAATTGGGCCGGCCGCCGGCTATTCAAATAATTCTGCGGGGGACCCATTGAAAGCGTGCGCGTGTGGAATTTTTCAATGGGAGTTTAGCATGGCTAAACAAGGTTGCCGTGAGACCTGCAGTGCAGGGTTGATGGTGTGATAAAAATGCAATGATAAATAAAAAGGCTCAGTGCCAATTGCTGCTGGCTGTCTCACACTGTCGAAGTCGGAAAAATGAGGCCTGCCAAAGATGTCATGTTCCAATGACCAGGCAGTGATAAAAAATAAATAAAGGCTCAGTGCCAATCACTGCTCCATGTCTCACTGTCAACATGTACAGTGTTACAGGCTCCTCAGCCGGATTAGTGTCAGCCACTGATTGGGTCCAATTCGGAAAAATGTGGCCTGCCATAAACATGTCCTTTCAATGATTCAATCAGCCTGAGTCATGTCATGCCAACTGAACTGAAGTGAATCCTTTTAAATTGTGTGTCAAGAGACGGCAAGGTGACGTCCCGTGGGACGCTGTGCACCGAACCCTCCAGCTGTAATACCAACCACGTAGAAAGGTGTATACGGTCAAAGCCGTTATAGCCGAACCCGTGTAAACGTTGTAAGGGAGAAGGAATAATAGTTACAACAGTGGTCCTGACAAATGCAGCGCAAGCGAAGTGTTTTCCGCTCTCAATGCCGATCACGTGTGAACGCAGCTACACATAAGATCTTGAACCTCAATTGTGTCTTGAGCCAAATGGCGATCAATGGAACTTGGTAAGCAACACTAACACGGACCTCAGAACTGCTTCCCAATTTAGGCACGGGGCCTAGGAGGGTTTTAACATCCCCCATTTGGGTCGCATTGTTCATCATGCGGTCCAAACACCACAAAACGTTCCACTGGCCACGGCTTCAGCTACGAAATCGTGTCGTGCACTCTTTTACTTGCTATCACTACACCGTTCATTCATTGTGAAACATGCCGGGTTCGATTGAAAATGAAACATGCATCCGCAGATCAGCACGCCCCCCATATGCAGGTGTATACAATACACTGTTGTCACGTCATTTGACAACCATTGAACATCCCAGCTGCCGCATTTGCGCATCGCGCAGCCGTCATCCATAGGGAATGGGTTGGCCATAGAAGTTCAACAGAAGCGCCTGCTTGTAAGCAATCTGCATATCACCGGCAAAGAAAATATCGGTGAGCAATCAATGCAAATCATAGCCATTCCAGATACCATGAACAATATATATAATGAAAAGGGAAATCATCCATGAGGTAATAGCTCCATGAATATCCAGAATGTCATAGTCGTCGGAATATGTAAACATATACACATCCTTTCATCTTGGACGCATGAAATCATATCATGATGTAAAGTCGTTCCATCGCAATGATGTTGATGAGACGCAAGCAACGGATGGGGACTAACCCACATCGTGCCGCAGTCAGCATCTGCATTACACATACCTGTCTCCAATGGACAGTCTGTGCGTGCGTCGACGGAACTCCTCGTCCAAGTTCTTCTGGGCTTCTCGCGCCCGGACACACTTCTTGTTATGATCCTCTGGTATCCAATGCCCTTTACGGAGGCACCAATCCAGCAGAGGTGTGTCGCATTTATTCGGGTCGATGGCCGCAATAATGGCGCTCACATTGACCGAATAACCATATTTGCCAAGGTTCAGGCCATCCCTCACGAACGATATATACTTACAGTTGAAAGCCAGTGAAAAGCATCTGTAAATAATATCACCCACCGGGTGCACGCGGTCCTTGACCAGGAGCTTCATTTCGTCCTTGGTGACGTCGAGGATTCTTGCTGCAATCCACAGCTTGTAGAATGTATATAGTCCCTCGCATTTGCACACCATCATACGAATGTATTCTTCACGCTCCTCAACCGACCGGAAGACCCTTGTCCGAACATTCTCGGATTGAGAAATCTTCAGTACCGTTGATGGCAAAAGGATCCCTTCCTGATCGTGCTCAGTCATGTTGGGGTATCTCTTGAAGTCGTTGTGGTAGGGGCAGCCCGGTCTCCCTTCGAGTCCGGCATTCAATGTTCTCTCCTCACCACCTTCGAACATCCCCCACATCTTTGACATCTGCAGTGCGATGAATCCCGCCATGTATTGAGCTTCGCGCGGCTCATCAAGGCAAATCGCCATCCGCTGGGAATTTATGATATCCCGTGATGTCAAATCAGTGTCGCGGTACTGCCAACCGCCATCTTCCTCTTCAGACACGTAGCCGGATGTGTATCCTTGCGTGTCCATGTCGTCTTCTTCAGGAACTTCCTCCGCCTCGTCATCATCCTCCTGTGCTGCCGCATCATGGTTGGCTTCTTCTTGTGCGCGCCTGGCATCACCCGAGACATTGGGCTTTTGGTTGTCCTCATCGTCGTCGGAGTTGATGTGGATGTAGAACCTCCCGGTGGAGATCAGTTGCGCCTCACATTCCAGGCACAAGCAGAAGCATGTGGGGATTGCGGTCGCACATGACGGACATATCCGGCACCTCAGTCCTTCCCATGTCTCGTCATTCAGGATGACGACTTTGCTGACCTCGTCCCTGACCTCGTTGGTCTGTGCATCGAACTCTTCCATCTTGTTGTCCCGATAAAGTTCGCATGCACGATCGACCATGTCTTTGATGTAGTGCAGATTATCGGCACCTGCCTCGGTCTCAGGCATCCTCTCGTTGATCTTTGCGACGTTCTGGAGGAACATCGCAGCCGACTCTTGGGATGAGTTGACGAAACCAGGACAGATCTCGTTCTCCACACACTTCGAGTACGCTCTCTTGATGTCACCGTACTCCAGGCGTTTCCCTCCGTTGCTTTTGCCAATCCAAATGGACTTGACCTCATAGAACGGGATCACGTCAAAGACCATGAATGTCCCATTTGCCGCGACTCCAGCTCCATACCGCGCGAGGGTTGCACTGGGAATGTAGATGATCGCAATCGGATCCCCTTTCCTTACGTTCCGTAGCGTCACCTTCGTTGCTACGTTCATCTCATCCCATGGAGCAAATGCTCCGAAGTGCAGTGCTAGCCTGTTTCCGCCATCGATTCCGCCGGGGACTAACCCACAGCGTACGATGCTTGGCAGGTTTTCCACATACGTCACATGGAATGCTCCTCCGAGAGAATCACCCATCCTTGCGGAATACCTATTTGCCAGTGCGGATGAGCTCATGAATCCAAAATCACTGTGACCAGTTGTGACTCGGATGCACCAAGGCCTGTGCCATCCATCGCATCTGTTGAACATCCTGTCGATGTCGTCCCGATCCAGGCCAGCTTTGGTCATCTCCTCCCTGGCCTCCCTTGTGTCATTCGGGTTCATGATGCTTGGAAACCTTGCTGCCAGGACCTGAAATCTCGATTTCTTGTGTCCAGATTCCTGCCACTTGATCACCTCCATGATGCCCATGTATCGTTTCGCTCTCGAGGTTGTAGGTGGGAATATGTCGTTGTTCCGGTCGTCAATAACTGCGTCAATGTCGACCCATCCACCTTCGTCGCATCTGAAAACACTTCCTCGGCAATTGCCGATTTTGTGCCGAAGGACCCTGCGTAAGTTGTGAGATAGCTGGTTTGCCTGATCTTTCGTAGCAAATACCGAGCGATCATCGCCAATCCTGCATAGTGGAGCACCGTCAAAAGGAGCAACGCAGAAATTGACGCTCTTGCCAAGCTGCATCACATCCACCTGCTCAAGGTTGGCACCTTTGGGAAAGTACCTGGGGTCAACACTGGACGCATACGCCCATGGCATATACATGTTGCTCACGTCGCCATACTTCGGGATGTAGCATGGAATGGTGTCACATCCTAGCTCTAGCGTCTTCTTGAACGTTCTGTTGTCCCCGCACGGATTGTGGGTGAGGTCCACGCCACCGCATTGTAGCTCTCCTCCCTCAGCCGTGTCAGCCATCTCCACCAGGTTGATGGTATAGCTATACATTTCTATTGTTTCTTTCCCTGCTTGTCCTCCTCTCTTGTGTTCCTTGGACGTCGATGAGGACGGCTCCTCCGTATCCCCCATTTCTTCATCCGAGGAAACATCATCACTGCTGAGTAGCTCACGGATCTTCTTCATCGCCTTCTCATTCCCAGCAGCCTCCTCATAGTCCTTGCAGTCGCCGTCGTGGGCCAGGTTCGCGCACCTCATACAAATTCCCATTTCTCCCATGCACTTCTCCATTGATTCCAGGAATCCGAGTGCTGCTCTCCGCCCATCAATCGCTCGCTGCTTCTTCTCTTCTTTCTCAACGTTGGGCTGAGAGCTTCGGCTCGGGTCTGGCACTTGACCAAGACCGTCACCTTCACTCTCTGTTGCCTTCCTCTTGGATCCTTGGGTGGCATGCTCGGCCGTCAGGGATCGCGGATGTCTGGGCTTGATCTTGTTCATGATGTCCAGCACTTCTTTCGTGGGCGCCCCGAGTTGGGCGGAAGGCTTATTCCGCTTTCGGTTCTGGCCCGTCGTGTGGCTCACGTTCCCGGCGAGGTGTCGTACGATTGATTGCTCGAACTCCCTCTTGATCTTCCATACATCCTTCCACAGCGGTAGTTCGTGCTGAAAGTACGACATCACCTCAAAGAATCCCAATATCATCTCGACGACGTCCCCCAAGGATTCCTCGTTCGAAGTCTGTCCCAGGAGGTCATACATCGTCCCCTGATCGAGCACGCTCTTGATCCAGGATGAATAGGCCACGTTGCCAAGATCCTTGTCTATCATGAAGATGGAGGTCCTCTCCTCAACTCCCTCGGAATTCTTGCACATGATCACATCCCGGGATGCACACAATTGCTTCCCGTGACCGTTGTTGTAGAACTGTGCCGCCTGATCCACTGTCATGCTCACGAAACCCACGTGGGATAGCTCCTTCTTCAGCTTAGAATATGCGAGTTCCCGTATAATCGTGGTCATGGCCTGAACATTGTTGACGTCCACCATGAGGTTCTGAAGATCAGGGATTGCTACCACGCATTCCGCGAAGAGTCGCGTATACAGCTTCTTCCCTTCGGTTGATCTCACAATACCGTTCGTGTCCGCATTCCAGTTTGCGCAACAGTTCACGCAAGAAGTGGGATTGAATTTTGAGTTTGGTCCGAACACCTTCGACTTGTTCACCTGCATCTCTCTCACACAAAGTTCGCAGATCAACCCACTGAGCTCGGTGACCGAATACCATCGAAGACGTTGATCACTGACATCGTTCCCAAACGCATCTTGTCCGCCGTGTCCTTCCTCCTGCTGTTCTTGTTTCCGCTTTGATTGGGCAGTGAAGGTCGGCTTGTACTCAAATTTCACCTTCGACTCCTCCATGTTCTTCGGGATATTGAAGCGAAGGTCGTCCTCGTTTATGCATGTTTCCTCCAGCTCACGCACAAACGCGTTGCTTGGTGCGATCACATCGATGGATTTCTCCACCAACAACCGCTTCAGGAGGAAATGTTGCAGGTTCGAGCTCCCAGGGATCTTGTAGTTCTTACCTGTGAGCGCGTGGGCAACGCGCCGCAGGCGATCGTTCTCGGTCACCAACGCGCCTGCCGCCTTGCAGATCTCGCTGACCTTGTTGGCGATCGTCCCCAAGTCCCCTCTTCCTCCATGGAAAGCTACATCGCGATTCACGCACACCACGACCAGGCCCTTGCATGTGTTGACGAGGTCAGATATCGCCTTTTGTAAGGAGTCAATGATGGGATTGGCGGTCACCTGCCACCCACACCCTCTCATGCACACCCAATCATAGAGCGACATCCAAATGTGCACCGACACAGGTGAGTCATCCATGTCTCGCCTCCGTCGTTCGACAATGAGCTTTTCCAGTTTCTGTAAACGGGAGATAATACTCATCGTATCAGTGGGCGAGGAGACTTGCTCACTCGACCCATAGTATGATCTCTCTTCGATATTTGTCCACCCCTGTTCGTTGACCATCATTTGGAAGGTCTTCGTGCTCCCTTTCGCGTTGACAGCCCTCAGGGGCCAGTCCAGGACCAAGAAGCTCTTCTTCTGGATCATCATATCGCGAATCGTTGCCTCACCTATGGGGCCCCTTTTCTGTTTCTTGATAATCCGGTTCAACTGTCCAGGTGCGTTGTCCGGGTTCTTCTCCGCCTGGATCAACGCGTTGATGGCTTTGGCGCCCGGAAGACGCCCAGTAATCAAGCATCCTGTTTGGGCACACATGAAAGCATACAGCTGAGGCCATGCCGCATTCCCCTTCCCAACATAGGAAAGAATAATCTTCTCCGCGCTGGTCTTCTCCTCGAAATGCAATAGCGAAGAAGTCAGGCATCTCAGCATACACTCCCAATATGTCGCGTTCTTCCCTTCTGCGAGACACGGCCCAAATACAGTCTGTATGATTGGGTACCCTGTGTTGGTGTCTATGTTGAACTTCACATTGACAGTCGCGCCGCTCAGAGTAATACCCCCTTCGAATGAGGTGTATGTGTCGTGCCCAGCAGTTGGGTTGATGATTGTCCATCTGTCATCATCACCACCGGAGTTCATGCGGAAAATGGAGTCGATGATCTCGTTGTCGATCTTGACGGCATCGCTAGCATGCGACCCCCCACTTGAAGCTCCCTGCTGGGGGACTGGCCCACCAGAGGTTTGGCTCCTTTGCCCGGAGCTTGACGCTGACTTCTG
This sequence comes from Effrenium voratum, assembly GCA_963377175.1. Classification (NCBI taxonomy): domain Eukaryota; class Dinophyceae; order Suessiales; family Symbiodiniaceae; genus Effrenium; species Effrenium voratum. The sequence goes on from CAUJNA010003437.1 coordinate 534,169, forward strand.
CTGTCGCCCCGTCTTCTGCGGCGGTTCCGTCTTCGATGAGCCCATCACCCACCACGTCGGCTCCTCTCCGATCACGAAGTCCTCGGGGTACTTCTCCAGTTCCCTCTCGGCTTCGTGAATGGTGCAGTAGGTGTTCTGGTAGAAGTCGATCATGACGTCCTTCTCGGCTTTCTTTTCTATCTCCTTCAGCCAGCTCACCCACTTGCGCCGATCTTGGTTCTCAGCGGCCCTGTCAGCCGCGTGTGGTGCCAAACTGATGGAGTTGATGTTCATCGCAGGCAGCTTTGACTCGTAGATCATGTCGATGCACCACAGGAAGTTCCTGGCGAGATAGAGTTCCTTTAGCTCATTCTTGTCCTGACGGAAATAAGCTGTGTACGACTGATCCCTAGCATGCCTTTCACCAAGCAATGGCTGCAACCTCCTCATGATGAAGGAAACGCACATGAGCGAGTTGATTGCCCCGATGCACGCGTCAGAGATGTCACTGGGGGTTGACCCACAGATCATCCAGCGCAGAAGATTGTGCTGGTTAGCTTCTTCATCTCTTCTCAGTGCATATGCGAGGTTCTTCATCGATGCGTGCAGCTCATTCTGGTAGATCAGCCCAAGGTCCCAATTCTTCTGATAGTCGTCCTTTGCGCCACGACCGTAGAAGTCGAGCTTGGGGGCCTTGATCACGCTCAACGTGAATACTTTCCCCCAGCTTCGATCTCTGAATTTCGAAATCCTCCGATCGTGCCTTTCAAACTCTGCAGTCGTCAGGAACTCCTCGGAGCTCCTCCACCTTCTCGACGACGAGGTTCTAGTTGGCTCATCGCTGATGAACTCTTTGTATACCTCCCCGACCTGGGTGTCTTGGTGGAATGCAGCTTTGAACGACCGTTCCTCGTTGTCTTCGGACACACCTGATGCGAGATCCCAGATGTCTGTGATTGATCTCAGCATATCTGCCCCTTCTATGCAGTACTTGGTGACGTTGAGCAATTCAGGGTTCTTCGCCAGCAGCGATGCCTCACCGCAAAGCTGGTTCAGCGCCGCCACGATCTTCTTCCCTTTGCTGCAGAATTCCCTCCAACCAAGCATACATTCGTCAGCAGAAAGTTGTCCGAAAACTTTGCTGATAAACTCTAATGCAACCCTCATGGATTGCCCTTCTCCTTTCATCATTCCGCGGCACTTGGCAGAGTAATACGCTGAGTAGGCATAGATAGCGGGGACGCCAATGTCCTCGATCCACTTTATGCACATGCCCAGGTCGCTGCCCATCTCCATTCTCTTGGGTATTCTTTTGCCCTCCTCGATGGCGTTCTTCACGAGGTTCCCCAAGAATATTGCCGCTTGTCTGGATTTCCCAACAGGCACGCAGAAGAATTCATTCGTATTGACGACGGTCGCATTGGCAGTCATCTTGATGATATTCTCCAGAACCGGGAAAACCCAAAGTAAGCAGCTGCAAATAAAGCCACAGAATTGTCCCAATACGAGCCCAGTTTCTGATTGAGGTGATGAACTGGTCCAACTCCTCTTCGAAACTTGGGGCTAGCCCAGCTCCCCGTTGACACCAGAGGTTCGGGACTAACCCAGCTCCTCGGTGGTACAGTCGGGGTGGTGTGAATCTCGCGCGCAGTCGCTTGATGCTTCCGCGATCTCCCTCGCTTAATGCAAGCAAGAGCGATTTTCAATGGTGCCGGCTGGAGGCACTTTGCTCGAGCACGAAAACGACGGAGGATCACACCCACAATTAACGACGTGTACAACTGGGTTTCTTTGGTTTCACGACCGGCACAAGGTCCATGCTCATGGTTTCCATTGCATTTCTTAGACAACGAGCTGCCAAGGTCAAAGTTCCATGAAACAACTCTCCATGGTTTCTTGATTGGCATGGGTTTCTTAGCATACCTTTGCTTCAAGCCATAGCGACACCCATCAAACTCGTGACTAATGCCATCATGAACAACCTCATGCAGTCTCTCGTCCTTCCAATAATCGCAACTTCCAGGCAACTCAAACAAAATCGCAGCTCGTTTTGTCATGGCATGCCGTTTGATTTCAACGAACCGTTCAAACAATCTCCAAAATTCCCTCTGTTTGGCCTCGATTTTCTCTGCGGTGTCAATTCCGCGAGTCTTGTTGAGGCGTGCCCATGATGATCCCCCCGTGCAAGGCCCGGCGAAGAACAACAAATCGGAAGGTTTGGTAAGCACATGTCTGGCGATTCTCCCCCCGTACTCGCTCAGTAAGTCATCGACCAAAGTTATGGTGACGACCTGCGGCCCGTTATGGCGGGCAAGGGCAGTGAACCAGTTACGCGGTTCGGAACATGCCATCAGCACAATGGGCCGAGCCAAGTCAACACTGTAAAGAGTGACGACTGTGCGAGTTCTCATACCAGGAAGCGAGACATGCACTGGAGCGCGAAGCACACCACCGTCATGTTTAACCATCGCGAGCTCAATACCCGGCGCTAACTGTGGTTTGTGCTTCACCGCAATGCGATACGGAACAAAACAACGACCAGGGACAAGTTGCTCATGATTGATATGCAGACAACGCATAAGTAGCTTCAACCGGAGCAAAGTTTCCAAAGCAAGGTCGTTGACACATTTTAATTCAATGCGCTCGTTCGACAGTTCTTCAACGAATGCGGCCAGCACGGACTGCATGTCAACGTCCCCGGACCCGGCGTGAATTGGTCGTGGTCGTGGAGATTGCTCCCGCGCCGGTACAGCGACCGGTACGGGATGAAACTGCCAAACTGCGCGTTCAACCCATCCATCAATCCGCTCACACTGCAACCCAGGGTCAACCCTGTCCTCGACCTTGAGCCATGACCCGTTCCTCAGAAACCAAGTGGAACGAAGCCACTTGCTCCCGAACGGTGTCACAACCGCGAGTGGAGGTTTCACGCGCATCAATCTGGGTCCCTTGGCAACGACAACCGGATCATGTCCTTCATGCTCATGCAATCCCTCTTTGGATGTCAATCCGGACCACCACAGGTCCGGGGGCATGATCGGAATGTGTGTGTACGGAAATGTGGGAACTCCGTCAACCGTTCCCGAAGCAGTCTGCATGGTCCCTTTTATGGGATCACACGTAGGTGTGAGCGCCTTGAGGGTATCCGGGTCAGACAGCAAGCTCGGGTCGAGTAGACCAATCTGCAAACATGCATGTTTCCATTTGCGTCCATCATTGAACGCCTTGGTGTAGATGTCAGCCGCCATCCTGTCGGTGACCTCATACGCCAAATACATGTAATCACGTGTGAACATCTCATGCATCCACGAAATGCAAACACCATGGCTTCTCTCAAGGTGGCGCATCGTGGGGTTTCTCCCCGATCGCACGACACCGATCATAGCCTTGTTGTCGTCATAGAACACAAAGTTCGGTGACTTCTTTAGAATCCGCTGCAACAACTTCAGGGCAGGCATACCCATTGATCTCATGGCAACATCGGCCGCAACTATTTCGGCCTCGGGAGTGGAGTGACTCACACAACCCTGTCTTTTGGAGCTGCCAGACAACGGAAACCGAGTATTGGGCCCTTGTATATTCAAGTGTCCACCAGAGGTGGAGCGTAGCGAGTCGACGCATCCTGCAAAGTCAGCGTCCGCATACAAGGCCAAGCGCACATCATCCATGGGGTCTCCGACCCAACCGACCATGCGCCAATGTTTCGTATGATGCACATAGCACATCAAATGATGCAAACCCCGATCATCGGAGTCAGTCCACCTGTGCACATTCCGTGCCAGGCGATTCACTTGCCGCAACAAATCGAAGCGAGCAATCCGCGCACCGTACAGCAACTTCATTAGTACGCTAGCGGCATGCGGAGCAAGGTGTCCACGCACGGGCTCCTTCATGGCCAACTCAGGAGTCCCTCCCCGTTGGTCCGGCACTGTGGCAGAACCGTCGGTGGGCACAAGATTGTTACACCAATTGCACACGACTGACGGCCCCTCTTTGGCAGGCTTCCGTGAGACGTGATTCTTTGTTTCTTCATGCAACTCAGGAGTGACAACCTTATTCAACTTTACATCGCCCGCCACCTCAAGATAGCGGTCGACACAGGAACGTAGGAACTGTTCCATGTCATAGGTCACCGTTGTTACGCGGTGTCCGTTCCCGAGAGTGACGTTTCCCTTGCTTTGATACAACCAAGGTACATGTCAAGTCCAGTCTCGGGCTCGATCTTCAAACGTGTACGCAACATGCTCCATCCTTGGGCAAGGTTCTTTTGTGGCCCTGCCATTTTGAAGTCGTCGACATACACAACCAGAACAAGCTGGAGCTTTTCATGAATGTACACTGACGGCCATTCTTCGCCGATGGGCTCAAAACCAACGGCACGCACCGATTCATCACAGTGCTGCTCCCAGAATGTTCCCGCATCTGGGTGTCCGTACAGCGCCTTCCTCAACGGGACGACTGGTCTTCTGTACTTATCCCATTTGCATTCACTCGGCACGGCTTCCGGTGGCAATTCAATCCAACACGGTGTGCCTCTCAAGGTGGCCTGGATGTACGCTTGAACAGCGTCGGCCATCTGCACATCCCAACCATCATGACAACCCAAAAAATCCGCCCAACGCGAGGCCTCAAACGAAGCAGGAGAGTTCCCCAAGTCTTGAAACATCGCAGCTTCAAAGCTTTGATTCTTCACTTGGTTCCCCAGCAACACGCCTCTACCCTTGAACTTCCTCTTAGGATCACCAACAGGCAACTGTGAGTGCTTTTCAACGCAAATACCATGTGCGCGAGCCATGTGTATCTCTTCCCCTTTCGCTTTTGCCTCCTTGGCTACAGCGTCATATTCACGCACTGCGCCAAGATCGAAGACGCCCTGGTCGATTAATCCCGACCATTCTTTCTTCATCGATGCCAACGCATCAGGGTTGGTCAGCATTTCTTTCCGGCCAACCGGTCTGGACACTAAAGCGTCGAAGAATCGTACAACTTTCACGGCTTTCTCTCTGTGCTGTATTCGCTCAGAAGTCACGCACGGCATCGATGGGTACTTCTTGGCTTCGCCGTTTTCGCCTATTGCAGGCAACGCGAGTGGCACTTTTCCAGAAACTACCTCAGCAGACTCCTCCCATTCATACCAGGTAAAATCCGTCGATGCGTCGATCGTTGGATCTGTCCCCGATGTCGTCTCAGCTTCATCCTTGTGACTCTCTATGACTGATGCAACTGCCTTCGTCCAATTTGGAGTCGACTTTGATCGCTCCTCTGACTTGAACTTCCAGGCATAGATTACCACCAGACACTCAAATTCTTTCTCAAGCTGAACATTTCGTCTCAAGACGTCTTGGGATTGCTTGGAATCCATGAGAACAACCACTCCGTCAACAGGATTTACAACTATCCTGACCCAATCAAGCTCAGCCAAGTGTTTCCCATCCATCGGGTTCTTGATCTTTGATATGTTCTTCCGCAATCCCCAATTGTACTGCCATTCAACTCCACCCCAGCGGTTTCGAAGCATCGCTCGAATTCTCTTACCACCGGGCATCTGCAATGTCTGTGCCTCTGCCGGCGCAGAAATCTCAGATTCTTTACTCTTGGGATCTTCTTTCTTCTTCTTGCCACCACCCTTCACCTCGGCCTTTTCTTCCTCAGAGTAGTACTTCCTCATCATTGCCCATTCATCGGGAGTGTGTTCTGGAGGTCTCGTCGTCTTCATTAGCCTGAATCCATCTTTCCCGACAGGATATGGTCTCCCGGCCTTATCGATCTTTACCTCCTTACCATCATCGTTGACGTACGTGATGCCATCCCCAGGTAGCCCAGCTGACACATGTGGAAGGTCGGGCTTCTTAACTTCTTCATCGCCCTTGGCATGTCCATCTCCTTTCCCTTTTGATGAGCTTGGTCTAGCATCTTCCTCCTCTACATGGTCCCCCCGACCTCCGACAATTACTTCCGGACCATCGTCAAGCAGCAGACCAGCGATCTGATCGACCTCATCGTCGAGCAGTCGCTTCTCGTCACTCTGCAATAACTCGGGCTCGTAGTCCTCATCTTCGATCAGGCGGTCACGTGCATCCAGACCGATTGCATCGACAGACATCTCAATCCCTTCCAAAGTCTCGTTGGCAGCCTTGTACTTCTGTTGTATTGGGAATGTCAGAGGAGACTTGAGAATCATCCTCTCCGTCTGATGTGGCATTCTCAATCGAGGTGGAACCTTTGCTTTCTTGATGTTCAACTCTGCACCCGCAAACGCAGTGAGTGCCCAAGCGCGGTACTTGTTTGCCCAATGCATCCCGGTGCTCAACACATATCCAGCAAATATACCAGTTTCCCCTCTTGGTTCGAACTTCTCCCTCTTCTCCCCTCGTGCTTCACTCGGCTTGAAGTCTACTAGCGCACCAAAGGTATCTTCTCGCCTTTGAACTCCTCGCCATGCAGCCTCATCCAAGCGCTCGATCCATTCACTTCTTCAATGTTCATAAGATGGCACAGTGTGGTGATGGCCTGCACCCAGTAGCACGTGGGTAGACCGGCATGTACAAGACAAGCCGAAGTCTGGTCAATGATGAATTGGTTTGTTCTTTCAGCAAGGGAATTATTCTGCGGTCGTCCAGGCAGCGATAGGTCGTGGTTCAGCTTCAGCTCCACGCACGCGTTGATCAGTTCTGGGCCATCATCCGAATATACCTGCTTGATCTTCCTCCTCCCGCAGAAGTGCTTAATAGCTCTGACGACGGAGTCAGTGTCTCTTCTCGCGGCTTCAATTCCGGCATCTGGATCATCCTCATCAACCTCTTCCTCGTGAGCTTCGGCATCACCATGTCGATGTGGGACTGACCCAACATCTACAGGTATTTCCTCAGCTACGGGAGGCGGACGTACCGGACCGGCACCTCCGGGTGGTCCGAAGTCGAACGCACCGTCATGGTGTTCGCCCTCGACCTCTGCGGATTCACCGACAGCGGCGGGTGTGACTTCGTTGTCATCGTCGCCTTCCTGATCTGCCGCATCGTTCGTTACCATTGCCAATACTTCCGAAAAGTGCTCCTTGAGGTCGTCTATCGTAGGGCGATGCCTGTTATCACTCACGAGGTACGGGATGTCGTCCTTGACTTGTAAGTGCACGAATCCCTGCTTTGGAGTAACCATGAAAGGTAGTTTACCAGGCATCCAGTGAAATGCATAACCCATCTTCATGCATCTCCTCCCTACTGACAATACCGTGGGTGTCTCATCCAACACGTGCGGCTCGACAGTCTCGTCCAATTCGTCCACGACTATCTTGGCCACGTCGGACGTGGAAGTGGAACCATTCGCGGTCTGGAACACAATCTCATCATCATCTTTCACGATGTCGACACCCAGGCTCTTTGCCTTGGCTCGTCCGATGAGATCATGACCGCATCCGGTGTCCATCAACCATTTCACCCGTTTACTGATGCACGTTGACATGGCGAAAACGTTCTTCGGCAAACCATGCTGCCTTTTCCAGTCGACGGCCGATTCCCTGATTTCGTCCTTGTTCTGATCATATTCAAACATTATGCTGCTCTCCTTGGTCACTGGGAAGTAGTGTTTCTTGTATATGTCATCTACCACCTCTCTCAGTATCTTCGCTCTTATCAATGATCGTTGGACTTGATAGGCTGATAATTCTCGATGATCACTGCTCTTGAACTTCTTCTCGTCGACGTACACGTACTGATAAGGCTCATTCTCATTGTCCTCATAACCGTACCACTCCCCTTTTCGTTCCCATTGCCTTCTCTCGTCTTCGAGATAGGTGATCTCTCCATTCTCGTCGACATCGAGTACTTCCTTGAACCACACCATTTTCTTGGGGATCTCGGACTCGCCAGACCATCTTGATGATTCGCTCATCGCGTCGTCATCATGCTCGTGGTAGACAGTCTCGGCTTCATCCGGTTCGACCTGGTCAACGTCCTTCTTGAAGCTGACCTTTCCCGCAGGAGCCGATTGCTTCAGGACTATCGCAGGCATCGCGACGGCCCTTCTTGCGATAGCTGGCGCTGCGGCCTTGGCTGCAGCTTTCGACTTGGCTTGCGCCTTGTCGCTTGACGTTGCCGGAGCTGAATTGTTCTTGATGAGCTCGTGCCTGTACTTGCAAGCACTCCCTCTGTCGCACTTTCCCTTCTGAAACGCGAAGCATGCTCCATCATCCCTCTTTGGTGACGATGACCTGGATTTGGACTTACCTTTTCCTTTCCCTTTGGACATGTTCTCCAGCTTGTGCTCCGTCTTCTTGCTGTGGGAAAATGTGCATTCATTCCCTTTCACGCATCCCTTCGCCGATTTGAAGTGATACCAACAGGGGTTATCTTTGCCTCCGCCCGGACTCTTGCCTCTGTCGCTGGCACCGTCGGACTTGCCGTTCTTGCCAGCGTGGCCCTTTGCTTTGGCCTTTGGGAGTACAGGAGCAGCATCAGGTCCACTGGGTTTCCCCTTTCTGCCTTTGCCACCCTGGTTCTCCTGTTTGCCAGTGGCTGGGGCTGCGTCTCTGCCGCCCGACTTCATCATCGACTTGACCGATCTCTCCTTCATGTCAAGCATCAGGTCCTCCCGATCCGCCTTGATCTGATGGTCGATCAATGCCAACAAGAACTCGTACGTCTTTTGAGGATGCTTGTCCGGCAATCTATGGTAGGCGTTGAGGCCGAATTCCATCTTCTTGCTCCCTTTGATCTTCCTGTAGAGGATATCTCTGAGAGCCAATTTGCTGGGTTTGTCCTCGCTCCTCATCTTTAGCAGCAAATCATACCACTTGTTCCTGAACATAACCAAGTTCTTGTCTCCAGGAAAGTCAAGGTTGAATAGGTGCTCGATGTGGTAGACAAGATCCGTTCTATCAGATGTTCTGAATGATTGCATAACCAATGCCACCAACTCTCGTCCCTTCACGATCACCCCTTGTTGATGTCGTAGCTCCGAGTGTCGCGTAGCGTCGAGGTACACGTCTTTGGCTTCGTCAGGTGCTTGTTTCAACATGTTCTGCATGCCCATGGCCATCTTGATATCTATCGTAGCAAATCTGTCGCCGCCTGAATCGCTCAGCATATTCAGGTCTGGGTTTAACCCAAGAGCTTGTTCCAACCATTTCGTCCATGTGTCGGTATCTGGATCTGCGCATGCGCTCAGAACATTCATCAGCAATTGCATCTTCCAGTTATCGAGTTGGTGGATCTTTGGCCAAGCAGGAATAGACACCCTCTCGGCTTCTTTCCTCGAGATCCTCGGTCTTTCGTTCTTAATCTCTCGATCATCCCTCGATCTCCTGCGCCTCCTCCGTGTCCGATTGTCATCTTCTTCCTCTTCTTCTTCCTCGTCTTCTTCATCCTCTTCGTCGTCGTCGTCCTCGTCCTCATCATCGGGTGGGTCATCCGGAGGTCCTCCTCCGCCACCTGTGAGGCTCAACTGACGTCGACTTGCCCCCTGCCTATTTCCATTGGGCGAGAATCCACCGTAATCCAATGGGGGTGTAGTACCGTTGTTTCCCCCTCCATCACCACCACCAGTTGTAGTAGCGGATTGTGGGACATGTCCGACAACCCGTTGCATCTGGGATAGGTGTACATCGATCATTGGATCACCAAAAGACGGACATAGAATCGAACCTGGCATTAGTGACGAATTAGGGGTCAGATTTGACGACGATGACGGGACTAACCCAGTCACCCTCTTGTCTACCCTAGTTGAATTAGCCTGGGGTCCTCCCTCAGCGCGTTTCACTACTGCTCGTTCACGATGTCCATCTTTACTGCTAGAGGCTTCCTGTGTCTCCAACTTCTTGAGTGCACGTAGTTCCTCATTGTCAGCATCGAGTTGACGAACAAAACTCTCTTCTTGCTTGAGTGTCGCCTCCCTTTCCTTCAGTTGTCCCTGAAGCTCATGCATCTCCTCAAGGTACTCATCATACACTCCCTTAGCTGTCAATCTCCAGTACTCGGCCTCCTTCGACTTCTCGTCCATCGTGCACCGTTCTTCTTGTTTTGCTTCTTTGACCTGGGCTAACTCCAAGATCGCATCTTGACGATGACCACCCTCGATAGCAATCATCTGGTCCTTCATCGACACGTCGGATTCATACTGTTTGACGATCTCTTCTTTCTCGCGAAGCAAGCAATCTGCTCTCTTTGATTCTTGTTCCGCGAATATTGTAACGTCGTTCAGTCTCGCCATCAGCTGTTCCCTGGAGTCCTCCATAGAGTACGTCTCGGGGCGTTTGACGAGTGCGTGCTCCAACTGTGATTTCAGACTTTGGACCATCTCCTCCTCGTTGAACTTCTCGATAGATGTTGACGATTCGATGCCTCTGATCTGTTGCTGATAAACTGATATTTGTTGCGAAGCTTCACGGTGTATCTGATTTGCATGTATAGCTGATTCCTGCGCGGCCGACTTCTCGCTTGCCATGTAGGATTTCATCACTGCAATCTCCCGCTTCTGCTCCATAATAGTTCCTTCAGCTTGTCTCATCTGTTGCATTATAACATTCGACTCCATGTCTTTCTTTTCCCCGTACTGATATGCGTTCATTTCCACCTTGCGCATCTGTTGGGCTTCCTCCTCAAACTTGCGCCATGCCTCAGCCATGTGGTGTTGGTGGTGACTCACTAGATGTCCCGACTGCTTGCTGGCAATCTCGCATCGTCTTTCCAGCTCCTGGATCCGGATGGTGCTCCCATAGTCTTCTTGATGAAGATTCGCCATCGCTGCCGACATTTCATCAAGTGTCTTTTGATATTCCCCGATCTCCATCTCCATCTTGTTCTTTTCTTTAATCGCTGCGCGAAACTCAGCACTGGTGGGTGATTTTGACCTCCCACCTTTTGATGTTGAACTCACGCCCTTCTGCGACGTCCGTGGTGTCGCAGGCGAAGATGACGATCTTCTCGGTGGGGATTCTCTTTGCTTCGACTCCTGATGAACATCGATCTGCTTCCATGATCTTGTGGGAGTGGATATGTCGTTGAATAGCGCGGAACCTCCGCTCCCAGGTTCGTCCTGTGAATCTGCGATCATATCCATCACCGCAGGAAGAGCCATCAATCCATTGGATCCCTCTGAGCTGCTGTTCCCAAAAGTTGCAGTACTTGGGCTCGCTGAAGATGCCATTGTACTGTGTAGGTTATTGTTCCTTTATTGTCCCTGTACCCGCAATAAACCAGCTGTCTCTCCGTCCAGTGTAGAGCTTGTCGATACGGCTGATAACCTGTCAAGAGACGGCAAGGTGACGTCCCGTGGGACGCTGTGCACCGAACCCTCCAGCTGTAATACCAACCACGTAGAAAGGTGTATACGGTCAAAGCCGTTATAGCCGAACCCGTGTAAACGTTGTAAGGGAGAAGGAATAATAGTTACAACAGTGGTCCTGACAAATGCAGCGCAAGCGAAGTGTTGTCCGCTCTCAATGCCGATCACGTGAACGCAGCTACACATAAGATCTTGAACCTCAATTGTGTCTTGAGCCAAATGGCGATCAATGGAACCTGGTAAGCAACACTAACACGGACCTCAGAACTGCTTCCCAATTTAGGCACGGGGCCTGGAGGGTTTTAACATTGTGTATAGTTGTGGTCTAAGACGACCTGGAAGGCTTGAAACCAGGTATCAAGACAATTGTTTGATCCTTATTGGCAATGACAAGTGATGGATCGCAGCTTCACGCAGCAACAGCTGATTTCATATCGCAAATGTCAAAGAGCGCGTGCGCAGACATGATGTGAGCTACATAACTTAAGTTAAGGGTCCTTGATTGCCTGCTGAAACGCCTCCACGTCCAGACACACAGTGCCCAAACGGAGCAGACCCAATGGCCCAAGCCCCTATCCAACGACTCTCAGAAGACATGATTCAAGGAGCATTGAACAGCTGTGTGTGCATACGATCACCAATCAAGCAGTCGAACACATTGTACCCCAAACAGATCAACAGCATGTCATGTGTGGCACGCACAAACAGATCAACATCACTAAAAATAGGCCACGGGCGCAGTGCACATTTGTGCAGCGAATCTGTGCGCTATTTATCTGCAAGCCATGATCTCACACCCCGGGAGCAGCGCCTACACGAGAACGGGTGAATGTGGTTCTGATGGCCATGCCATTTAAGCAGAGACAGGTCCGCTGTTTCAGCTTCAGCCATGGTAGAGGATTTGGCAGACCCAAACGCCGCTTCCATGGCTGAAACTGAGACTGAAACTGAGACGCTTGGCCTGGGCCCTTCATTGAATTGAATGGACAGCGCAGGCCCAAATTTCAGACCATGACATTTAAGCACAGACAGGTCCACTGCTTCAGCTTGAGCGATGGTGTAAGAGTTTGATGTCTCATGTCAAACTCTGTTGCCATGGCTGAAGCTGAAGCAGTTGGCCTGGGTCCTTCATCGAATTGAATGGGCAGCGCAAGACCAAATTTCAGACTGCAGACTATTGGGGAAGGATGGAGGCCCATGCGAGCTCGAGTCTGACCAACCAGCATCCCTCACAGCAGAGCGACGATCCTTGCGACGATCCTCTTTGATTGCTGTTGTCAATGACGGCAACACACGGCTGAATCAGTGAAGCTCGGCTCTGCTCCGCGCGGTCGAGGATTCGACTGCGTGGAGTAGAGCTTGGCTTGACTGAGTCACATCTGAACAGCCTTACTTGCCAGCCAAATTAATCAGGGCTCAGTGCCAATTGGCTGTCAAGCGAGGCCCTGACTTGCCACCCAAATTAAATGAGGGCTCAGTGCCAATTTGCTACGGCGACTGGCCGCTGACAAAATGAGTCAGGGTTATTGACTCAGCTACCAGCGCAGCGTAGTGCAACTACCTTTGCTGAATTCGCGCATTTCAATGGATTTGACTGACACTGACTGGGCGCATCTGCGCTGGCATCCGCCGGATGCCATCGCAGCTGCGCCGTGCGACTTGCTGCTCAGACATCTTTCCAAACTGGCCCGAGTTGAGTCTCTAGATTCATCGGGCCGCTTCAGAAAGATGTCTGATGTCGTGCCCTCCCTCAGCACATCAAACATTCTTTCAGACTGTCAGTTGCGTGACGGTGAGAGGAGATGTGGTGGCTCAAAGCGAGACGAATTGAAGTTGCTTGTGTCAAAGTCACTTTGAGCCACCACATCCGTGACGTGGAAAGACAGTTTACTTTGAGCCACCACCGCGCGCGCTGGGTCGAGGAGTAACGCATCATACTCCTCGACCCAGTGCGTGACCGTGAGACTGCAAAACCAGACAAGTCATTATTTCCAAGCCACACGCCCAAGTCATTGCAACAAGAGCAGGCCATGCAACTGACAGTCTGGCAGAATGTTTGACAAAGTACCTCAGCTCCATTGCTCATGGCATTGCTTTCAACGGAATTGACAAGACTCAGAGATTCATGGCCATGCCGTTGCCTGGTCATGGGAGACGCCTTGGTCCGAAATGCGACTGGTGCCAAAGTGGTCGGAGTCCAGCTCAGCCACTTAATGAATAATTTTTGACAGGTGACGCGATGTTCGACGTGTCGAGGCACGGGCTCTTTCTGTTGACCGGAATATCCCGTGCCTCGCCACGTCGAACATCGCGTGCGTCAGCTGCACGATGAATCAATCTCGGCGCAAAGACAAGTGTGTTCTGCATTAACTACAGACAGAGATAAGAAACAGCAATCAGATAATGAGCGATTGCTTGTGACCGCGAGGGCGAAGTGCGCTCATGAATCATGACATGACATTTTGGCATTTCAACGCCATTTGTTAGGGCTTAGGGGTTTATAGGGTTTGCGTGTGTGTATAACAACTTTGCCTTTGGATGGATGTTGTGGCTTGCAGACAAGCTAGACTACTGCGATGAGCTGCTGGACCTCAAGGGCCACTTCAGTCGCTTGATCTCCAGCGGATTTGATCATCTTATCCATGCTGATCGCTATCAACGCCAGCAAACCTTGCTCCTCCACTATTGAACAAGCTCTCGACACTGGCATGAGGGCTAAAAGAATCAGCTAGCCATGCCGACCAAGCTTCGCTGTCAGGGTCCCACACCCAGCAAGTACGTTTGACAACCATTTCCAGTTGATTGATTTTCGGCCATGACGGCCCGCTGATCGTCTCGACAGGAGAGGTGGAGGCCTTGGGTGACCCGCTCCTGCACCTTGGGGCAATCCCAGGCGGTGGCGTAGTTACGTCCCCGAACTTGGGTAATGCTGCCACCTGATGATTAGCGAGTTCATCATACCTCTCATTCACCTCATTAAGTTCCTCCTGTAGTTCGTTCCTGCGGTCCCTAAGTCGGGCACATTTGCTCCGCAGCTGTTCAGTCTCCTCATCTCTGGTCTGAGCTATTGACTCAGCCTTCCGAGCCTTGATCAGTGACTCCCTGGCCTCGTCCTCAACCTTCCTTTCATTATCTCTGGGCAGCAGCCGGGCGCCGCGCATGGAGGCGGAGCGCCCCAAACAACGGAGGTGGAACGGGGTGGACGACCCCGTGGGCCACTGCCTGGCGGGCAACTCCCTCCTCCTCACGGGCCTGCCGGGCACCGGAAAGACGCACCTGGCCCGGACCATTGTGGCGAGGCTGCGAGAGCAGGGCGAGGCGGTGCACCTGGTGTCCAAGACGCACTGCTCCGCGCAGAACCTGGGGCTGGGGGCGCAGACGGCCGACCACTGGGTGCGCAGGTACGTGCGCGGCGGCAGCGCAAAGCTGGACTGGCTGGTGGTGGAGGAGATAGATGCAAGGTGCTCAGACTTCAAATTATCCATGCTCTTTTCGTGGAGATTATCGTTGAACTGCTGAATCGACTCATACTGCTTCTGAAGAGCGCCGTATTGTTTCTGGGTCATACTGTCTACCCGACTCAGGTTCTTCTTCATCATTTCGGCCTGGCTTCGGCTGCCTCGCTCTTCAGAACAACAGCGGCGGTTTCTTCATGACTCAACTGGTTCTTCAATTGGTCTACCTCCAGCTTGGTACCTCCAGCTTGGCTCTCCTCTCCACGTTGTTCAATTCCGTTCGAGCTTCGCTGTTAATTTGTAGTCTCACAGCGCCAGCCTCTTGATCTGCTAGCATTTTGGCAGACCTGACCCAGTGTGAAACGGCAAAACGGCACCACACAAGCACGCGATAACTCTTTTATCCAAGCATTGTGTTGGTGCCAGGGACTCATCTTCCCCTGTCAGATGTTCACGGCTGGGTGGGCCCCATGGGCCACCCAGCACAAACTTTCAAAAACCAAAGAATGGGTGTGCAGACTGATAGCGCCCGCCCCTGGGCCGGGGCCGAGGGCACCAAGGGGGTCTGAAGTGAGTCGCCCGCCGGCTCCAGGTCAAAATCTCCATTCAAGAGACGCGGAAGAAAGGTAAAATCTTCGCAGAGTTCCTGTTTAGGGACTCTATTGAACGGAGCGAAGCCAGCGAATTCTGGGTGAGTCAGTTCATCGCCCATTGGTTGAACTCGCGTGGCACGTGATTGGCCGCCAGGGAGCAGCCATGTAACTCCATCAGGATAGCCGCGGTGTCGGGCTTCTTGGATCCAAGGTTGAGCATTGCCGTGACGTTGCCCTGATTGTCGCTACCCACCGGGAGCCGAACCCGGGAGGACAGAGGACCTTGGTGAGTGAGGATCATGTTGCAGAGGAAGAGCGTACCCAGCATCTCCAGGGCCGCAATCCGCCGCTTGGGATCCCCATTCTTGAACGCCATGGGTACTCCTCCATGTGGATCTGCTCGTGGAACCAACACACCTCCTTCTCCTTGGTGACGTCCGCCTTGAGCAGCACCCACTTGGTGCCCGGCTCCGGCCACTGGCACGGACCTCCCTCTCATTACCGGGTCCCTCCTCGGCTGCAGCATGTAGCCAATGAACCCCAGCACCGTGGGAGCCGTTGTCCGTTCCACCGTCTGGTTCCTGATGGTGCCATTTGCACCTCCAATCGAGCCATCGTAGATGGTGCGGATCTTGTCCCCTTCATCGATTCCCGCCAGGGGGCCCGGGCAGAGATCCTCAGGGCTGCAGTCACACCGCCTTTCGAGAGAGGTGCCCATGATCCGCCAAAGGGTAAGAATTCCCCCTTCAGCTCCTTCTTGAGTGGCCAGATGCTCAGGGAGACCAGGGGTGGGTCCGTGACGTGCAGTGGAACCCTTCCCCAAGAGCCCGGGACGGTGATCGGGGTCCTGCCAGGCTGCGCAGGATGTCCAGGAAGAAGGGTTGCGCGCTTATGATGTGTTTGGCCGGAATGTAGCCCAGTTCACCTGTCGCTGCTCTGGAACTGCAGCCTCGGTTTCGGAGCCCCATGCGTGGCCACGAAGGCGTCTTCCTGTCGCACAGGACCTCCAGTCGCGCCTTAGCCGGTCCCGCCTGGTTTTGCAGGGTGGTCACCTTGGTTGCCACCCCTGACCAGATGCGCCGCCACCCGGACTGGCGCATGGCTGCAAAAGTCAAGGTTTGGGCGTTGAAACCATTTTCTCCATCCCGGTCCCAGGTCCCTGGGACCATTCTCCCTGGCCGCCGCCGAATTGTTCCAGCGATCCGCCAGGTCTTCCACCGTGACGTAACCCGATGCGCCCAGTGCTGCCTGGATGACCCAAGGAATTTTCTTGCCCACCAAGATTCCACATGTTCCAACATTAACAACCAAACGGCACCACACAAGCACGCGATAACTCTTTTATCCAAGCCTTGTGTTGGTGCCAGGGACTCATCTTCCCCTGTCAGATGTTCACGGCTGGGTGGCCCACAAACTTTCAAAAACCAAAGAACGGGTGTGCAGACTGATAGCGCCATTTCCGAAGGACAGTCTGGCACACCCGCCATTTCCGAAGGATGCCAGTCTGTGCTGAGACCCTCCCCTCGGTCGTCAGCAATGTGGGGACCTCCGCTGGCTCCACCAGTCCTCTGGGAAGCCGTGCCGCTTGAAGCTGCTTCTGCGGACAGCGTCATATCAAACTTGCCAAGCTCCGATTGCACTTCTCGCTCAAACAGGACAACTATTCCCCCAGGCCTCCACTCAAAGAGGACATCAAATTCCCCGGCCGGCTCGCGTCCATGCAAGCCTCGATTGCCGCCCGGTCGTGCACCGACGGGGAGGGGCAAAGGTTTTGGAGGAGAGCCGGCCATTCGCTTCTCGCAGCTCCTGGAGAACTGGAGAGGCACGACTCTGGTCCCAACGGACTACTTCAACAACCTGGTGGCGGCGGCAGGCAGACTTCCCCAGCCTCTGTCAGCTGACCTGTGGGACAACATATGGTTCCTACTCTTGGCGGCGGCGGACGGAAAGCCGAGTTTGGACTTCTCCCCGCTTGAGGCGCAGTGGGACCGCCAGGATCAATTGAGGTGGTTCTCGCGAGATGACCCACCCCCACTTCAGCAGCCGGAGTTCTTGAAGTGGAGGCACTGGCGCCCGGGCAAGGTAAGGGAAATGGAGCCAGCGGGCGCTGGAACTCCACCTGTGTGGGAAATGGGCGGAACGGCTCCTCGCCCACCTCGCCCCTTTTGCGGAGCACATCACATACATGCAGGACATCCTGGGGAGGACTTCCGTAAGGAGGCCTTGGACCTTCTGGGGAACAACAGGCTCCGGACACTGAGGCAGCACTGCCTGGTCTACGAAAGTCTCCGGAAGAGGGTTCACGGTGATCCCGTGGCAGGAACGGCATGCGCGCTCCCTCCTCAACCCAGCTCGCGAATGAAGAGGTCACCCCGTACAAGCTGCGGCAGGTGTGGAATACCCTCAAGTGGTATTCCAAGACCTTCGGCATGTTGAAGATAGACGAGCTCCATCGCCTCAAGAGAGGCACTCACGGACACGGTCACCCGTCCGCAGCGCAAGGCGGTAGTTCCTGGCAAGGAGGTCATGTGGCCTCTGGAGGAGGGGGCTGGCTATGAGCATCCCAGGCATCCCAGGCCTGGATGCCTGGGATGCCTGGGATGCCTGGGACACCGGCCCCGGTACTCAGGCGGCCCCGGGGAAGAACAGGCACGAGTTGCTGGACTCCTTCATCCTGGGTTTTGCCAGGTTCCAAGTAGGCTGCAGTGCCCGCTTCAACGACCTCCAGCATGTCCACCTGAAGGATCTAGTCCACACAAGCAACACCGTGGCTGAAGGCCTGGCAGACCAAGACGGTCTCAGCGGCCAGAATCAACCGTAATCCGGTCCCCCTAATTGCCCCGAAGTACAGCTTCACGGGGATTCCCTGGTCAACTTCATTGGTGGCCACAGTCCGGCGATTGACATGGACTACCTGCTCCCGACGGTGAGCAAGGACTTCGGACCTTCCACCCCGGAGAGGGCTAAAGGATGCTCTTCGCCGTCGGAGAGTTGGTGAAGCCGCTGACGTGGCACTCATTCCGAGCGCCCATCCCGGACTGCGCGTTCTAAATGGGGATCCCCAGAGAGCGCCGTCAGTATTTAGGCAACTGGCTCACGCAGATGTCTATGTTCGGGAGAAGCGCAATGTCGTGGTGGACAGAAGGTCACCAATCGGGCCAGGCAGGGAGCGCAGGGAGGACCTGAACCACCCGGACTGGGCAGACCCGCTCCCACCACCAACAATGGAGATCCAGGACGCAGGGTCGGACGGCCACAAAGGCAAAGGAGCAGATGAAGGGGAGACGTCTCCCACGGCACCCCAGGAGCGCACCGTCGACTCGCTCATCATGGTCAGTCGTGGACCAGGGGTCCGAGGACACTCCAGTAAAAGCCGAACCTATTCCCCATCACCCCGGACTCTCCCTTTCGGGTCCGGCGGCCTCCAAGCTTCAAGAGCTCTCTCCGTTGGACTATGTGTCGGAGCCATTGGCCTATGGCAAGTGTGAGCGCCGCTGTCCCAACCTTCGGCTGGCTGTAGGCAAGTACCAGCAGCTCCCCGTCCGTCTGCCCTGGGGGAGAAGGACTCATCCGCCAAGGTGTCCCATAGAACCCTTGCGATGCGGTCCCGTAAAAGGAGGGCGCAACAGGAACTGGGTCGATACCCTAGCCATGACGCAAGGGTTTGAGCCTTTTCTTGAACCACCACCTCAACCCCTGCCCCACATGCTCGCATGCTCTAATGGTGCAAACTGCCGGACACAATGAAGGCAGGCAGGCCATTGCGCTCTCAAACCTTTCCGCCCCCGCAACCTTGAGAAGGGGGGGGAGCAAGCCCCAAAAAGTCGCGCCCCAAAAGCCCCAAAAGGGAAGGGGGGGGACCAACAGGGGGGATTACAGAGACTTTCCAGGTAACGGCGAGCCGGTCATTTTTCCCGCAGTGCGGCTGGACTGGCCCGTCCTTGGGGCATCTCGGGCGAGGCAAAGCGTGCCGCCCAGATGGGGCTCCAAAAACAACCGCAAAGCAAAGGCCAACACCAACCCGAAAAATAAAAGATGCAACAGAAGGTGCAAAATGAACGAACCCGGGACGGGGCCATAGGCACCCTGGTCCGCAACCTCCACATCCATCTGAGCCGTGAAACTGGGATCCTAGTGTCCCCCTTCCTTCAGGTCATCCAAAGGAATGCATTGACCAGTCTGCGCGTTCAGCAAGGTAGCCCTCACTCCTGGCGCACGAAGACAGTCGTAGGCCTTCCTGTTCGGAGCCTTCGTATTTCCCCTCACCACGCATATCTGCCCAATCCCCGACCGGCGCCCTGCCATGATGGCATTTCGCATGAATGTCCTGTCTCATCCCTAACAGGATGTGAGAGGATTCAGTTGCCATCTGCTTCATGTCCCATTGCTGTCAGACCTGCGGTCGCGCGGGTCAATGTACTCCGCATCAGCCCTCCCCATTGCCCTAAGGACTGCCGCCTTTGTCACCAAGTGGATGGCCGCCAGCCCAGACTTCTCCGGGTTGCTCAGGATCACGGGTGGTGGAGGCAGGTGGCATTGCCCCGGCGCCGGGACCCGCCTCTGCTTGCCTTCCAGAAGCCTTTGCAGAATCAGCACATGTAGCCCCGTCCTTGCTGACGACCTCCCATGCGCTGATGAAGCCACACTCCACGGAGCCCCAGAACACATGCTTCGTCTCTTTGGGGATGGGCGGGTAGCGCCTGGTGCCCTGGTTCGAAGGGTGTCTCGGGTCCGCCTCCCTGGCCGCTCCCCTCCAGGGTCAGAGGCACTCATGGGGGGGGGGGAGCAGCCAGCTGCTTGATGAGCTCCTGCGAGTAGCCCAGGGCCCCCGCCACCTCCTGCGGGACCGGCTCCACCGAGTCTCGTGCGCCACGTTGCACCGCCAGTTCACCTTCACCTCCACCATGGATGACTTACTCAGTCCCGCCACCAGCTTGGTGTAGACCGAGTTGAAGCCCCTGAGAGGTGATCCGCATGGGCCACGGATCACTGGCGTCGGGCAGTTCAAGATGAAGTTCTTGGCCGCCAGGAACGTCCATCTCCTGATGTAGCTCCACTCCTGCTTGTTGCGAGGCTTCGGGCTGCCCATGCTCTCCAGGAGGATGTTCCCCATCCACTTGTCGGACACGGACCCCTGCGCTGCGTCTTCACCACCAATAAGAAAGTGGCCCACGCCGAGTAGATGTACTTGAAGGTGAACCTGTGGGCGTAAACCCCAGTGAGGGACGGAAGGTCCCACGTCCTTGTCTGTCTTGTCCAAAAGACCCCATCGCATCTCGCCCAGAACACCTGCTCCGGCGCGGGGCGCTCGCCGCGCTCAACCTGAGCCTTGATCCCCAAGGCCGAGTAGATGACCGGGTCCATGCACTCATTTTCGCACATGCACGGGTGGGTCCTACGCTCAATGGCCAGGAGCTCCTCCGGCGACAACTTGAACTGCTTGTCCGCGTTCAGGGGGATCTCCCCGTGGGCGGCCCTCCGAGCGCAGGTCCTGCCGGGGCATCGGCTGGTCCCCCCCACGCTCTCGGTGGCGGATGTGCCCCCCGTGACCGGCCCGGGTGCCTCTGGCCGCGCCGATGGGGGGGACAAGGACATGGGCGACAAGGAAGCCACGGAAATGGCCACCCCACCCAAGGAGTTGCGCGGCCCACCCATGAAGAAGCTGAAGGGTTTCGTGGCGGCCTCTCAGACGGGTCGGGTCCGGCCCCTGAGACCAGGCTTGTCCCATCCAGGAGGGTATGCAGGCCCTGCGGACGAGGTGGCAAACGGAGCGTGCGCCCTCCGGAAGTCTGGCCGGATGAGCTCAGGAGGGCTCTGGAGAGGGCTGGAGCTGGAGAACCCGGAGGACCTCCCCGGCTAAGTACATCCCCTTCATCCAGCTGCTTAGCCCGTCGCCCATGACAGCAGGAGGCGTTGCTCGCCGAGTTGGAGGTACCGGCACCGCCTAAGCGCGCCCCCGAAGGGGGGGCTGAGGGCTCGTCCAAAACGTGTGCGCATATCCTGCGCCTCCTGGCTCGCCATCGCGACATCCTCCGCTGTGAGTGTCTGGTCCTCCACCAACTCAAATGAAGACACTGAGGTTGCCGAGGAAGCCATAGCTCGGTTGGGAGTAGAATCAAAGAGGCAAAGGTCAGTTTTTTTTCAGATCAAGTAGGGCTCAGAGAGCCCCAAGGCAATGCTTGAGCCAAAATGGCACATGCCATTGGTCAAGCATTCCACACACAGTTCATGTTTCCACATGTTCCAACATTAACTAATTCTTCCTTGGATTCTGCGTCGGACAAATGTTGCACTTGTGCTCTCAACGTTTGGATCTGTCCATCCTTGTTAGAGATCACGCTGTTGTGGTACATCTCCGCGCCCCTCAGCTTAGTCTGCATCGTTGACTCTTCATACTTCAGTCCTTCCCGAAGTTGCTCATTCTCATGATTCAATCTGGCCCGTACTCCATTGCCTACATTGACCTGAGACTTGTCTTCATTAGCAGCGTCCATCGCCTGCCGCAATGATGCCGAGATCTCACTGTTCTCCGTTCTAAGCTGTTGAGATTCATTGTTGATGTCGAAGGCCATTGCCTCAAGCTCATTGATCCTGTTCCCTCTAATTTAATCTTCAATTGTTCCACTGCTAAGTCATATTCGTCTTTCATCCTCCCATGAACAAGCGAAACCTGAGACTCCAGGGTGTGATTCATTCTTTCCAGTCCTAATATCCTTTGCAAGCTACCAGCCTCATCGGATTCAAGGGCCTGAATCGAGGACTTCATCGAAATGCATTCAGCCCTCAATGCGCGATTCTCATCATGCTAGCTTCACTTTGTTGCGCTTCCGTTTTACGCTCAGCACAATGGTATCTCCGCTCCCATGACCGGCTGATTCCGGTGTTCCTTGAGATGACAATGAAATTCCGGCAGCAGGTGCCGCGAATGTAACCGAAGATCTTCCATCGGACATTGTTACGTAAGCAATGCGCCACTTGGCAATTTTGGGATTGATTCTTATGAAACGGTGGTATGCAACCTCCCGTTTCGAATCACCCTTGTCTCACAGCACGTGGGACAAGCCCTACGGCTGATAACCTGAGAATCGAGGGGATTCTTTGATTGTACCCGACGATGCAGGATGCATCGTTCCTCCAAGAACGTACAATGTACCAAGTATCAATAATACCGTAAATCCCTGGCAGGCTCGAAGTTAGTTCTTTTATTCTGTTGCCTCGGCAGTTGCTCCGCGGCTGCTTCAGTAATAGCAAATGACCGTGAGGGCAGGTGCTATACAAGGCTTGAGCCAATGGCAGTGTGTAAAGGTTCAATTTTGCACCTATCACTTACAAACTATTCACAAAGTTGAATACAGAAGAATGCTTCTTCGATGAGCACGTGTTGCGACACCCACAGTGAAAGTTTCATGAAGCGCCTAATCTGCTGGGCTCGACAAGCAGTTCATCTTCGAAAAGGACACCTTGGAATGCGCAGAAGGCTTCTGAGTGCTGACAACTTGCTCTGTGAAGCTGGTCAGGCATTGCTGATTGGCCCTTTTGCGCTTGGGAAGAAGGCCTTTGTCCATCAGATCGATTAGTCTAGAAATTCCGCCCCTGTGTCTGCAACCCTCACATTGATCCTGAATCCAAATGACACTCGGTCCATGACTTTGCTGTCACGGCCGTTGCTAACATATAACGGCTGGTTTGGCATGTTGAAACTTGTCACGTGTCACAGAGCCCCGTCAGTTCTTAGCTGGGGCAGAGCTGGACTTGAATTTCAGGAGATGCAAAAGCTTGCGTTACTGCTTCTGACATCCGGGCTGAGCCGCAACAGAATCAGTTACCCTGCACAGTGAGTATTGCAGGAGCAACGGTCAACGCGCTCGATGCAGCCGCGCGCCACGGCAGAGAAACAACAAAGAGGTAGGGTATCTACCTCTTTCCAACCAGCGCCTGTCATCCTTTCGGCCCCAGTTACGCGCAGGAATGGATTACAATCTGTTGGTTAGGTTCATCATGCCCCTCACAACCCAAGGCTTCACTGGGTACAAATAGGACGCCAACCAAACAGATGCAGCGCGACTTGAGCGAGGGGCAAAACTCGCTTACCAAAGCGCGCGCAATTCACGGTCAGCTTCTTCTCATCCCCTTTGCTTTGAAAGGGAAAATGGAGATTTGATCACAATGTCAAGTTCCTGGTATTTGAAGTCCGTTGAAAACGCGCTGACAAGAGTACCCCTCGTCGTCAAAAATACCCCCTAGAACATACCTGCAAAGCAGCGACCTAGTGAACTGCCTGGTACTTGGAAACCAGCCATTTGCTCATTTGCTTCTAGATGTGGAAAATCAACCATCCTTTGCTCATTTGCGCATCCCCAATAGCCAACCACCTGAGGATCCGTCACCGACCTTTCGGCCAGTTGCTCAGCTAAACCAAAGCTCCCAAGGTCAGCAGAGACCTTCTGGCACCGACCCCCACCCCTGCCTTCTTCACGAGCTCGCGCTTAACCTCAATAATTTGTCCATCGTCCATGACAACCTTGACGAGCTTGCCCATGTCCAAGACGCGAGCTCGAGCATGAGACACACCAATCTCCACAACGTCGCTTGGAAGAAGCGGGCCCTGCAGGTGACTTGGAAGTCCGTAACAGCCACTTAGATTCCCCGTGGATCTACAACGCAAATACCGAATTGCATGACATTGAAAGCTTTCGGAACGCAGGCCTCTTCGTCATGCAAATGCAGGGACTTGTCCAGATTCTCAAGCTCCTTCTCTGTTGGACAATACAAATACTTCCATGTAGCAAGAATCTGCCCCTTCAACTTCCAGCGGAATGGGAAGGGCACTCCCTTCTCTAGAGTGCCCCGCACCACAATGTCAGAACTGAACGGGCAGCTCGGAGGGATTTCCACCGCTATCCTTTCTCTTTTGCGAAAGGCCAGGGTGTTTAAAATGAAGGGCGGCATGGCGCTCGGGCCACCGAGTTTCTTGTCACTGATCTCCGCTGTTCTTCGGCCTAGTTCGATGGTCTAAGCAGCTGCGGCAAACCCTGCCATTGGTAAATTACAGAGCCCGGGGCAACCAAATCAATTGCGCGCTGACAGTTGAACACTGATTGTGTTGAGTCTATGCCTGCACCCCTTGCGCACCCAGCGTGATCGATCGTATTGAAACGCGCGTGGCACGCTCATCCACCATGTTCTTTGTTGAAGTGTGGCCTTTGATGTGTTGCTGTGGTAACTCTCGGGCCATGGTGCACATTGCCGGTTCTCTCCTCTGGTAAATGCCTCTATTTCGGGACTGTCGCTCTCAGCATGGTTTGTAAAAGAGCTGGCCACTCCTTTCAAGGGAAAAACATCAGCTAAAACGTCACTAGACTGTCCCATGTCTCCGCATAGGTCCCGTTGAGACCTTGCCCTCAGGCTGCAGCTGAGGCTGAGCACGTAGGAGAGCTGAGGGCTGTCGCGCCGGAGTGAGGCTGTCTTGCCTGCGTGGTGCCATGGCAACCACAGAGCAGGCGTAGACCTGTTGAACCGCTGGCTTTGACAGTGCCCTTTTCCGCAGCAGTAAGCTGCAGCTACAGCCGCCACTTGGCCACTTGGACTGTTGCATTTGTCAGTTCCTTTCTCGACACACGAGGACTCATAGGAACGGGCGCTGTGCGCCTCAGCGGCCCACTTAGCCGGCTGCATGCAACCTGCAGTCACCACAAGCACAAAGCCTTATGAAGTTGCATGCGACACTGCGCGATGCTTAGCGACGAAGCTCCAATCGGCCTGTAAAGCGAAGCCATGTCAGACATGGGAAACATCTGCGCAGTTCCTTCATTGCCAAGGCATGGGACTTGGGGTGAAAATAAAAACACGCTGAATACTTTAATGCGGCATTGAGGGTAGTGACGCGTGAATGCGTGTCCACAACATGCTTTGCCGCACGGGTGGTCAGCATCATCATTGCTGGCGTTTGTTGCATGTTGCCTGTGCCCATCCGTGTTGTAGGGCGCATTCTGTTTGTCCCACATGCTTTGGGTCAAATGCAGCCCAGCCGTTTGTTAAACATCGCAGTCAAGGCATGGTCACTGGCAACGGGAAAACAACAACAACTAGGGCACATCAGCACAGCGGCATTGCAACGCCCTATGCACTCGTAGCGCGGGACCCTATGCACCCTTGCGGTCTGCTGAAGATGTTCTTGCTCCGCGCAAAAGGCAGTGCGCCGCCATCACCTTTTCCAAGACAATTGCTACGCTTTGCCTAGCGTAGAATCGTTGAGCGAGTGCAGGAAAGGGAAGATGATTTGCCCCAACGCAAGACGGAACCGTCTATCTACTGCAATCTGGCCTTTGCCAGTGCAGTAACGTCCACTCCCAAGTGCTTTTGGAGGGCAAGCGCCATTGCATCTGCAAACATGCAGGCTGCCACTCTTGCGACGCTAAAGGTCAGTGAACATGTTGCGCTTGAAGATCTGCCTTGGGGTACCCTGTGTTTAGTGCGTTCAAGCAGCTCTTGTGTTTGCTTGAAAAAATGCATTGTGAGTCACTGTTGAATGGAGATTCAATCTGGCTGTCTGGCAGTCTAGGCCTCGACCCATGGCCATAAGTCAGGTTCGTCCGCCAAGAGATACCTGGGACAAAGCTCAACGCTAAGCGATCGCCGGCGCCCGGGTATACAGCATCGCAACAACGCAGCAATGAACAAGGCATCTGTCTGAAATCTTGGAGCACCTGAATCGGCACTTCTTCCCGAAAAGGATAAAGAAAACACGCATGAAAGCGACTCGCGGCTTGCTGAGTCAGGAGTGTGACTTTTGGGCTCCGATCGTGTATCATAATTAATGTCTTGATCCAGACAAGAGGCGGAGCTGCCCTGCAGGCCTCCTCAGAATCCCACTGGCTTGCCTTGAACACGAGGACGTCGCCCCGAAGGTTGGAGACTATCCTCTCCAAGTGGGGTGCCCCGAACTTGTGGTAGATGTACCGCGCCACTGCCACGTTGACGCCCCTTCTCTTCTGGGCGTGTGTCTGGCAGGCTTGGTCAACCAGGATCACGTTGATGGCTTCCGAGAGGTACACCAGATTGAAGCCATGACGCTTGAAGGCATTCAGAAGTGGATTTTGGCGGTCATGCTTCTCGTTCTCGACGCCAGTGTCCTGGCGCAAGGCATCAGCATTCTCCTCCTCGTCGCTCTCAGGCTCTTCGAAGACCTCCTTCTTGGCACCTCGCTCCTCAAAGAGCGTCTTGCAGTGCTGGATGAGCTCTGCATATCCGCGGGATGCAGCTGAGATCTCCTCTGATTGTAGCTGCTCGGGCCCGGGGTCACGAGGAATGGGCACGTAGAAGAGGCTGCCGAACTCGTTCTGCGCATCGATCCTGCTTTTTTTTCGGCATACCAGCTCTCGAAGGCTTCTGAGTCCATCTTCTTCATCTTTTGCTCGAGGCTTTCAAAGACTCGCGCATCCCTCATCTTGCCCAAAACCCCGGGTCTGGCGCTGCTCTCCGTGACAATCGCCAGCTTCCCCACCGCGATGATCTCCACCCCACAAGCCCAAGCAATCTGACTCGCCAGCTTGTTGACAGCTGCATTGCGCCTGGCACTTGCGCTGAAGTAGAGCTCCAGGCCATCCAACTTCCGGAAGTTCAAGTCACTCTCCTGGCAGCCCAGCCACTTGCTTAAGGCCTGTTTCTTGGGCTCCTTGACCTCATCCGGGATGAGCTCAGCTGCACAGTCATCCAAGCTGGCAGCATCAACTCCGCAAATGAAGCCACGGAACTTCTTGT
This sequence comes from Effrenium voratum, assembly GCA_963377175.1. Lineage (NCBI taxonomy): Eukaryota > Dinophyceae > Suessiales > Symbiodiniaceae > Effrenium > Effrenium voratum. Next base: position 561,233 of record CAUJNA010003437.1, read on the forward strand.
CCTTCAACTGCTGCCTGAAAGGCCTCGCAGTGCCTGAGCTCTTGTGCCAAGCTGGGTCGGGCAAAGGCGCTTTGGGCGCTTTGGGCGCCTCAGGCTGGGGGCTCGGTCGTCACGGGCTTGGCCGGCTCAGACCGCTCAGCTGGCTCCACCAGAGCTGAGGGCTCAGCCGCTTCAGACGCCGCAGGCGTCTCCGCCGCAGGGGCCACAGGGGCCGCAGGGGCCGCAGGACGTGAAGCCGTCCCGTTGACCTTTGCAACGCTCTTCTTGCTCTTGCTCTTCTTGCCAGCCATCACTCAAAGATCGCGAAGCTAGAGCTAGTCTGAGATACCAAATGCTCCAGAGGCAAAATCCGCAAGATCCCTCTCATTCATGGCTTGCACGCAAGTCAGCCAACACACGGAAAACACGTAGTTGCCCCTTCTCTCTCGCTCTCCGCGCTTGGACGCCTGCCTGCACGCAACTGCTGCGCCTGTGATGGGCTTGTGGAAAGGAACACGTCAACAAAGATGCTTGAAAGAATGCATTGTGAGTCGCTGTTGAATGGAGATTCAATCTGGCTGTCTGGCAGTCTAGGCCTCGACCCATGGCCATAAGTCAGGTTCGTCCGCCAAGAGATACCTGGGACAAAGCTCAACGCTAAGCGATCGCCGGCACCCGGGTATACAGCATCGCAACAACGCAGCAATGAACAAGGCATCTGTCTGAAATCTTGGAGCACCTGAATCGGCACGCGTTTTCCGACTCGCAGCTGTCCACTGCAAACTGCTCGGGCAAACTGTACAGTCCCGAGTCGTGGCTTACATGGGTTGCGTTTGCCTTTGACTGTGGCTCGACACCACAAGTCACAGCCCCAATCTCATGGCAACCGCCACAATTCAACTTGCCTTGCCAAGGCTCCAGCAACCGTGAAAAACCCAACTGATTGGCATCTCAGACTCATTGCCACTCAACACTGGACGTCTCAACGCTGCCGCCAGTCTGTGTCAGCATCTGCGGTGCTGTGGGCTCAGCTGCGCGCAGCTGAGTCATGTGAGCGTGTGGTTCCACGCGAGCTGGCTGAAAGATCCCGCTGGCGGGATGTGCCCGACACATTTGCTCTTTCGAAGCTGATGGTGCGCACACTGCCCCATGCCGCCAGAGACTTGTAGCAGTTGTCCTTGGCGGTTCGGACTGCCTTCACGATGTCCCTCAAGCGCTGAAGCGTCACAGTATCAGACTTCTCGGTGATGTTCTTCAACAAGCCCTCCACGTGGCCTAAATCCATCTCGCTGTCCACCTTTGGTTCAGCATGCAGCTGGTCCTCGCGAGCTTCAGGGCCATGTCAAGGTCGAGCACTGTCTTCACCTCATATGTCAAGGCATCTCCTTCCCTGAGGCGAAAGGGTCGCAAGACCACCGTGAGGGTTGGCGCCTGTCTGAAATGCTTGTGGCCAGGGTTCAGCAGCGGAAGCAGCCATTGGTAGTGCCCCAGCTGGAAGCAGGTGAGCAACGGGGTTGAACGATCATACTTGGTCAGCATGATTGTCTGGCGCAGGGCATGCCTAAATTGCTCCTGGAGGACACCTGGATCATTCACGGCCCAGCCTTCCTCGCATGTGCGCTCCTGGATTTTGTTGTCCTGGACGAAGCGAGACGTCTTCCTGAGGATGTGCTCCAGGTTTGCCACGTTCACTCTCTCCCAGGAAGGCTCAAACAATCTCAACTCCTCCGGCTTCAAGCCAGCAGTTTCACAGGCCTTGTTCAGCAGGCTGCTGCTCAGCAAATCCAAGGCTTCAGGCGGGTCGCGCTCATGCGGGATGGTCTCCCAGCGTTGGAAGACGTATGTCTGGTTCGGCTCAGGCAGTTCGTAGCAGTCCTCGCCATCGCCTTCATCCTTCTTCCTCTCAAAGATGCCGAAGATGGGGTTCAGGTCAAGGTCCACCAGCCCCGTAGCAAAAGGTCAAGCGCAATTTGGAACTGTCATTTGGCAGCGCCTTGATGGCAATGCCCTGCTTGTGTCTCCAGGACAAGGCGAACTTGTACTTCACATAGTTGACCAAGTAGTCCGGCCCATCAGAGGCCCGAAGCCTGTTCCTCCAGTTCGGGCTGCGCCTTTCTCTCGAGATCCGCGATGTGCCCTTTGAAGTCTTTGCTGGAGGCCTTGTTCCTTTGCTTCAAGAAGATGACACAGCTGGCCATCACTGAGGCCAAGTCGGCCCTGTCAAACAAGAACTGCAGGTCTTCCTCCTGCTTCTCAGGAAGCTTCGCCTCAATGTTCTGCAGAAAGCGCAAGCTGTCATCTTGAGGAAACCTGAGCGACGTCGTGCGCCGTGTTACCCCACTATCACAAGATGTCGCAAGATTAGAGCTTTCACACAGGACACGTCGGCTCTGTTCTTCCCGAAAAGGATGAAGAAAACACGCATGAAAGCGACTCGCGGCTCGCTGAGTCAGGAGTGTGACTTTTGGGCTCCGATCGTGTATCATAATTATAATGTCTTGATCCAGACAAGAGGCGGAGCTGCCCTGCAGGCCTCCTCAGAACCCCACTGGCTTGCCTTGAACACGAGGACGTCGCCCCGAAGGTTGGAGACTATCTTCTCCAAGTGGGGTGCCCCGAACTTGTGGTAGATGTACCGCGCCACTGCCACGTTGACGCCCCTTCTCTTCTGGGCGTTTGTCTGGCAGGCTTGGTCAACCAGGATCACGTTGATGGCTTCCAAGAAGTACACCAGATTGAAGCTATGACGCTTGAAGGCATTCAGAAGTGGATTTTGGTGGTCTTGCTTCTCGTTCACGACGCCAGTGTCCTGGCGCAAGGCATCGTCTTCCTCATTGTTCCCATCAGCATTCTCCTCCTCGTCGCTCTCAGGCTCTTCGAAGACCTCCTTCTTGGCACCTCGCTCCTCAAAGAGCGTCTTGCAGCGCTGGATGAGCTCTGCATATCCGCGGGATGCAGCTGAGATCTCCTCTGGTTGTAGCTCGGGCCCGGGGTCACGAGGAATGGGCACGTAGAAGAGGCTGCCGAACTCGTTCTGCGCATCGATCCTGTTTTTGTTTTCGGCATAGCAGCTCTCGAAGGCTTCTGAGTCCATCTTCTTCATCTTTTGCTCGAGGCTTTCAAAGACTCGCGCATCCCTCATCTTGCCAAAAAACCCCGGGCTTGGCGCTGCTCTCCGTGACAATCGCCAGCTTCCCCACCGCGATGAAGTTCTTCTGCGCCCCACAAGCCCAAGCAATCTGACTCGCCAGCTTGCAGCTGCATTGCGCTTGGCACTTGCGCTGAAGTAGAGCTCCAGGCCATCCAACTTCCGGAAGTTCAAGTCATTCTCCTGGCAGCCCAGCCACTTGCTTAAGGCCTGTTTCTTGGGCTCCTTGACCTCATCCGGGATGAGCTCAGCTGCACAGTCATCCAAACTGGCAGCATCAACTCCGCAAATGAAGCCACGGAACTTCTTGTCCTTCAACTGCTGCCTGAAAGGCCTCGCAGTCCCTGAGCTCTTGTGCCAAGCTGGGTCGGGCAAAAGCGCTTTGGGCGATTTGGGCGCCTCAGGCCGCTCCACGGGCTCAGCTGGGGGCTCGGTCGTCACGGGCTTGGCCGGCTCAGACCACTCAGCTGGCTCCGCCGGAGCTGAGATCTCTCGGGGCTCAGCCGCTTCAGACGCCACAGGGGCCGCAGGGGCCGCAGGACGTGAAGCCGTCCCGTTGACCTTTGCAACGCTCTTCTTGCTCTTGCTCTTCTTGCCAGCCATCACTCAAAGATCGCGAAGCTAGAGCTAGTCTGAGATACCAAATGCTCCAGAGGCAAAATCCGCAAGATCCCTCTCATTCATGGCTTGCACGCAAGTCAGCCAACGCACGGAAAACACGTAGTTGCCCCTTCTCTCTCGCTCTCCGCGCTTGGACGCCTGCCTGCACGCAACTGCTGCGCCTGTGATGGGCTTGTGGAAAGGAACACGTCAACAAAGATGCTTGAAAGAATGCATTGTGAGTCGCTGTTGAATGGAGATTCAATCTGGCTGTCTGGCAGTCTAGGCCTCGACCCATGGCCATAAGTCAGGTTCGTCCGCCAAGAGATACCTGGGACAAAGCTCAACGCTAAGCGATCGCCGGCACCCGGGTATACAGCATCGCAACAACGCAGCAATGAACAAGGCATCTGTCTGAAATCTTGGAGCACCTGAATCGGCACGCGTTTTCCGACTCGCAGCTGTGGCTCAGCACCGCAGCAAAACATTGCCGTCAGCTGTCGCCACGGCAAAGGCTGCCACAGTCAGCAGCACACATCCAGACACGTCGCCATGAAACTCGTACGACACTCTGATTCACCAAGTGCCCCAACCACTGCAAACTGCTCGGCAAACTGTACAGTCCCGAGTCGTGGCTTACATGGGTTGCATTTGCCTTTGACTGTGGCTCGACACCACAAGTCACAGCCCCAATCTCATGGCAACCGCCACAATTCAACTTGCCTTGCCAAGGCTCCAGCAACCGTGAAAAACCCAACTGATTGGCATCTCAGACTCATTGCCACTCAACACTGGACCTCTCAACGCTGCCGCCAGTCTGTGTCAGCATCTGCGGTGCTGTGGGCGGAGCTGCGCGCAGCTGAGTCATGTGAGCGTGTGGTTCCACGCGAGCTGGCTGAAAGATCCCGCTGGCGGGATGCGCCCGACACATTTGCTCTTTCGAAGCTGATGGTGCGCACACTGCCCCATGCCGCCAGAGACTTGTAGCAGTTGTCCTTGGCGGTTCGGACTGCCTTCACGATGTCCCTCAAGCGCTGAAGCGTCACAGTATCAGACTTCTCGGTGATGTTCTTCAACAAGCCCTCCACGTGGCCTAAATCCATCAGCTGACGATGACTCGCTGTCCACCTTTGGTTCAGCATGCAGCTGGTCCTCGCGAGCTTCAGGGCCATGTCAAGGTCGAGCACTGTCTTCACCTCATATGTCAAGGCATCTTTGGCGCCTGTCTGAAATGCTTGTGGCCAGGGTTCAGCAGCGGAAGCAGCCATTTGTAGTGCCCCAGCTGGAAGCAGGTGAGCAACGGGGTTGAACGATCATACTTGGTCAGCATGATTGTCTGGCGCAGGGCATGCCTAAATTGCTCCTGGAGGACATCTGGATCATTCACGGCCCAGCCTTCCTCGCATGTGCGCTCCTGGATTTCGTTGTCCTGGACGAAGCGAGACGTCTTCCTGAGGATGTGCTCCAGGTTTGCCACGTTCACTCTCTCCCAGGAAGGCTCAAACAATCTCAACTCCTCCGGCTTCAAGCCAGCAGTTTCACAGGCCTTGTTCAGCAGGCTGCTGCTCAGCAAATCCAAGGCTTCAGGTGGGTCGCGCTCATGCGGGATGGTCTCCCAGCGTTGGAAGACGTACCTCCGGTTCGGCTCAGGCAGTCGTAGCAGTCCTCGCCATCGCCTTCATCCTTCTTCCTCTCAAAGATGCCGAAGATGGGGTTCAGGTCGAGGTTCACCAGCCCCGTAGCAAAGGTCAAGCGCAATTTGGAACTGTCACTTGGCAGCGCCTTGATGGCAATGCCCTGCTTGTGTCTCCAGGACAAGGCGAACTTGTACTTCACATAGTTGATCAAATAGTCCGGCCCATCAGAGTCCCGAAGCCTGTTCCTCCAGTCTTCGGGCTGCGCCTTTCTCTCGAGATCCGCGATGTGCCCTTCGAAGTCTTTGCTGGAGCGCTTGTTCTTTTGCTTCAAGAAGATGACACAGCTGGCCATCACTGAGGCCAAGTCGGCCCTGTCAACCAAGAACTGCAGGTCTTCCTCCTGCTTCTCAGGAAGCTTCTTCTCCATGTTCTGCAGAAAGCGCAAGCTGTCATCTTGAGGAAACCTGAGCGACGTCGTGCGCCGTGTTACCCCACTATCACAAGATGTCGCAAGATTAGAGCTTTTACACAGGACACGTCGGCTCTGTTCTTCCCGAAAAGGATGAAGAAAACACGCATGAAAGCGACTCGCGGCTCGCTGAGTCAGGAGTGTGACTTTTGGGCTCCGATCGTGTATCATAATTAATGTCTTGATCCAGACAAGAGGCGGAGCTGCCCTGCAGGCCTCCTCAGAATCCCACTGGCTTGCCTTGAACACGAGGACGTCGCCCCGAAGGTTGGAGACTATCCTCTCCAAGTGGGGTGCCCCGAACTTGTGGTAGATGTACCGCGCCACTGCCACGTTGACGCCCCTTCTCTTCTGGGCGTGTGTCTGGCAGGCTTGGTCAACCAGGATCACGTTGATGGCTTCCGAGAAGTACACCAGATTGAAGCCATGACGCTTGAAGGCATTCAGAAGTGGATTTTGGTGGTCATGCTTCTCGTTCTCGACGCCAGTGTCCTGGCGCAAGGCATCAGCATTCTCCTCCTCGTCGCTCTCAGGCTCTTCGAAGACCTCCTTCTTGGCACCTCGCTCCTCAAAGAGCGTCTTGCAGTGCTGGATGAGCTCTGCATATCCGCGGGATGCAGCTGAGATCTCCTCTGATTGTAGCTGCTCGGGCCCGGGGTCACGAGGAATGGGCACGTAGAAGAGGCTGCCGAACTCGTTCTGCGCATCGATCCTGCTTTTTTTTTTCGGCATACCAGCTCTCGAAGGCTTCTGAGTCCATCTTCTTCATCTTTTGCTCGAGGCTTTCAAAGACTCGCGCATCCCTCATCTTGCCCAAAACCCCGGGTCTGGCGCTGCTCTCCGTGACAATCGCCAGCTTCCCCACCGCGATGATCTCCACCCCACAAGCCCAAGCAATCTGACTCGCCAGCTTGTTGACAGCTGCATTGCGCCTGGCACTTGCGCTGAAGTAGAGCTCCAGGCCATCCAACTTCCGGAAGTTCAAGTCATTCTCCTGGCAGCCCAGCCACTTGCTTAAGGCCTGTTTCTTGGGCTCCTTGACCTCATCCGGGATGAGCTCAGCTGCACAGTCATCCAAGCTGGCAGCATCAACTCCGCAAATGAAGCCACGGAACTTCTTGTCCTTCAACTGCTGCCTGAAAGGCCTCGCAGTGCCTGAGCTCTTGTGCCAAGCTGGGTCGGGCAAAGGCGCTTTGGGCGCTTTGGGCGCCTCAGGCCGCTCCACGGGCTCAGCTGGGGGCTCGGTCGTCACGGGCTTGGCCGGCTCAGACCGCTCAGCTGGCTCCACCAGAGCTGAGATCTCTCGGGGCTCAGCCGCTTCAGACGCCGCAGGCGTCTCCGCCGCAGGGGCCACAGGGGCCGCAGGGGCCGCAGGACGTGAAGCCGTCCCGTTGACCTTTGCAACGCTCTTCTTGCTCTTGCTCTTCTTGCCAGCCATCACTCAAAGATCGCGAAGCTAGAGCTAGTCTGAGATACCAAATGCTCCAGAGGCAAAATCCGCAAGATCCCTCTCATTCATGGCTTGCACGCAAGTCAGCCAACGCACGGAAAACACGTAGTTGCCCCTTCTCTCTCGCTCTCCGCGCTTGGACGCCTGCCTGCACGCAACTGCTGCGCCTGTGATGGGCTTGTGGAAAGGAACACGTCAACAAAGATGCTTGAAAGAATGCATTGTGAGTCGCTGTTGAATGGAGATTCAATCTGGCTGTCTGGCAGTCTAGGCCTCGACCCATGGCCATAAGTCAGGTTCGTCCGCCAAGAGATACCTGGGACAAAGCTCAACGCTAAGCGATCGCCGGCACCCGGGTATACAGCATCGCAACAACGCAGCAATGAACAAGGCATCTGTCTGAAATCTTGGAACACCTGAATCGGCACGCATTTTCCGACTCGCAGCTGTGGCTCAGCACCGCAGCAAAACATTGCCGTCAGCTGTCGCCACGGCAAAGGCTGCCACAGTCAGCAGCACACATCCAGACACGTCGCCACGAACGTACGACACTCTGATTCACCAAGTGCCCCAACCACTGCAAACTGCTCGGGCAAACTGTACAGTCCCGAGTCGTGGCTTACATGGGTTGCATTTGCCTTTGACTGTGGCTCGACACCACAAGTCACAGCCCCAATCTCATGGCAACCGCCACAATTCAACTTGCCTTGCCAAGGCTCCAGCAACCGTGAAAAACCCAACTGATTAGCATCTCAGACTCATCACTCAACACTGGACCTCTCAACGCTGCCGCCAGTCTGTGTCAGCATCTTGTGGTGGTGTGGGCGGAGCTGCGCGCAGCTGAGTCATGTGAGCGTGTGGTTCCACGCGAGCTGGCTGAAAGATCCCGCTGGCGGGATGTGCCCGACACATTTGCTCTTCCGAAGCTGATGGTGCGCACACTGCCCCATGCCGCCAGAGACTTGTAGCAGTTGTCCTTGGCGGTTCGGACTGCCTAAACTGTCAAGAGACGGCAAGGTGACGTCCCGTGGGACGCTGTCCACCGAACCCTCCAGCTGTAATACCAACCACGTAGAAAGGTGTATACGGTCAAACCGTTATAGCCGAACCCGTGTAAATGTTGTAAGGGAGAAGGAATAATAGTTACAACAGTGGTCCTGACAAATGCAGCGCAAGCGATGTGTTTTCCGCTCTCAATTGCCGATCACGTATGAACGCAGCTTCACATAAGATCTTGAACCTCACTTGTGACTTGAGCCAAATGGCAATCAATGGAACCTTGTAAGCAACACAAACACGGACCTCAGAACTGCTTCCCAATTTAGGCACGGGGCCAGGAGGGTTTTAACATCCCCCATTTGGGTCGCATTGTTCATCATGCGGTCCAAACACCACAAAACGTTCCACTGGCCACGGCTTCAGCTACGAAACTGTGTCGAACACTCTTTCACTCACTATTGCTACACCGTCCATTCATTGTGAAACTTGCCAGGTCCAATTAAGGCAGAAACATGCATCCGCAAATCGTAGCACATTCCTATACTCAGATGCAAGAGACATTTTGCCTCTAGCCAATACGCAACCACTTGAAATCCCGGCTGCCGCATTTGCGCATCGCGCAGCCGTCATCCACAGAAATGGGTTGGCCATAGAAATCCATAGCATGTGCCATCTGAATACCATTGGCAAAGAAGATTTGGCGAGCAATACATGCAAAACATAGCCATTCCAGGTACCATGAATAATATATATAATGGAAAGAAATCATCCATGATGTAATAGTTCCATCCATGAATATCCGGAATGTCATAGTCGTCGGAATATGTAAATGTATACATATCCATTCATCTTGGACGTATGAAATCATATCATGATGTAGAGTCGTTCCATCGCAATGACGTTGATGAGACGCAAGCAACAGATGGGGACTAGCCCACATTGTGCCGCAATCAACATCTGCATTACGCATACCTGTCTCCAATGGACAGTCTGTGGGTACGTCGACGGAACTCTTCGTCCAAATTCTTTTGGGCTTCTCGCGCCCGGACACACTTCTTGTGATGATCTTCTGGTATCCAATGCCCCATTCGGAGGCACCAATCCAGCAGAGGTGTGTCGCATTTATTCGGGCCAGTGGCTGCAATAATGGCGCTCACATTGACCGAATAACCATATTTGCCAAGGTTCAAGCCATCCCTTACGAACGATATATATTTACAGTTGAAAGCCAGGGAGAAGCATCTGTAAATAATATCACCCACCGGGTGCACGCGATCCTTGACCAGGAGCTTCATTTCGTCCTTGGTGACGTCGAGGATTCTTGCTGCAATCCACAGCTTGTAGAATATGTATAGCCCCTCGCACTTGCATACCATCAGACGAATGTATTCATCACGCTCCTCAGCCGACCGGAAGGTCCTTGTCCGAACATTCTGAGATTGAGAAATCTTCAGTACCGTCGATGGCAAAAGGATCCCTTCCTGATCAATCTCCGTAATGTTGGGGTACTTCGCGAAGTCGTTGTGGTATGGGCAGCCTAGCCTCCCTTCGAGCGCGGCATCGACCGTTCTCTTTTCACCACCTTCGAACATCCCCCACATCTTTGACATCTGCAGTGCGATGAATCCCGCCATGTATTGAGCTTCGCGCGGCTCATCAAGGCAAATCGCCATCCGCTGGGTATTTATGATATCCCGCGATGTCAAGTCAGTGTCGCGGTATTGCCAACCGCCATCTTCCTCCTCAGACATGTAGCCGGACGTGTATCCTTGCGTATCCATGTCGTCTTCTTCAGGAACGTCCTCCGCTTCATCATCCTCTTCCTGTGCTGCCGCATCATGATTGGCTTCGTCTTGCGCGCGCCTGGCATCACCCGAGACATTGGGCCTTTGGTTGCCCTCGTCGTCGTCGGAACTGATGTGGATGTAGAATCTCCCGGTAGAGATCAATTGCGCTCCACATTCCAGGCACACACAGAAGCATGTGGGAATCGCGGACGCACATGACGGACATATCCGGCACCTTAGTCCTTCCCATGTTTCGTCATTCAGGATGACGACTTTGCTGATCTCGTCCCTGACCTTGTTGGTCTGCGCATCAAACTCCTCCAACTTGTTTTCCCGAAACAGTTTGCATGCACGATCAACCATGTCTTTGATGTAGTGCAGATTGTCGGCACCTGCCTCGGTCTCAGGCATCCTCTCGTTGATCTTCGCGACGTTCTGAAGGAACATCGCAGCCGATTCCTGGGAGGAGTTGACGAAACCCGGACAGATCTCGTTTTCCACACATTTTGAGTACGCTCGCTTGACGTCCTCGTACTCCAGGCGTTTCCCTCCGTTGCTTTTGCCAATCCAAATGGACTTGACCTCATAGAACGGGATCACGTCAAAGACCATGAATGTCCCATTTGCCGCGACTCCAGCTCCATACCGCGCGAGGGTTGCACTGGGAATGTAGATGATCGCAATCGGATCCCCCGACCTTACGTTTCGTAGCGTCACCTTCGTTGCTACGTTCATCTCATCCCATGGAGCAAATGCTCCGAAGTGCAATGCTAGCCTGTTTCCGCCATCGATCCCGCCGGGGACTAGCCCACAGCGTACGATGCTCGGCAGGTTCTCCACATACGTCACATGGAATGCTCCTCCGAGAGAATCACCCATTCTTGCGGAATACCTATTTGCCAGTGCGGATGAGCTCATGAATCCAAAATCACTGTGACCAGTTGTGACTCGGATGCACCAAGGCCTGTACCATCCATCGCATCTGTTGAACATCCTGTCGATGTCATCCCGATCCAGGCCAGCATAGTTCATCTCCTCCCTGGCCGCCTTCATGTCATTCGGGTTCATGACGCTTGGAAACCTTGCTGCCAGGACCTGAAACCTCGATTTCTTTTGTCCGGACTCCTGCCACTTGATCACTTCCATGATGCCCATGTATCGTTTTGCTCTCGAAGTTGAAGGTGGGAATATGTCGTTATTTCGGTCGTCAATGACTGCGTCGATGTCGACCCATCCACCTTCATCGCATCTGAAAACACTTCCTCGGCAATTGCCGATTTTGCGCCGAAGGACTCTGCATAGGTTGTGAGATAGCTGGTTTGCTTGATCTTTCGTAGCAAATACCGAGCGATCGTCGCCAATCTTGCATAGTGGAGCACCGTCAAAAGGAGCAACGCAGAAATTGACGCTCTTGCCAAGCTGCATCACATCCACCTGCTCAAGGTTGGCACCCTTGGGAAAGTACTTGGGGTCAACAATAGATGCGTACGCCCATGGCATATGCACATCGCTCACGTCGCCGAATTTCGGGATGTAGCATGGGATGGTGTCACACCCTCGTTCTAGCGTCGCCTTGAACGTTCTGTTGTCCCCACACGGATTGTAGGTGAGGTCCACGCCACCGCATTGTAGCTCTCCTCCCTCAGCCGTGTCAGCCATCTCCACCAGGTTGATGGTATAGCTATACATTTCTATTGTTTCTTTCCCTTCTTGTCCTCCTTTCTTGCGTTCCTTGGATGTTGATGAGGACGGCTCCTCCGTATCCCCCATTTCTTCATCCGAGGAAACATGATCGCTGCTGAGAAGCTCACGGATCTTCTTCATCGCCTTCTCATTCCCAGCAGCCTCCTCATAGTTCTTGCAGTCGCCGTCGTGGGCCAGGTTTGCGCATCTCATGCAAATTCCCATCTCTCCCATGCACTTTTCCATTGAGACCAGGAACCCGAGTGCCGCTCTCCGCCCATCAATCACTCGCTGCTTCTTCTCTTCTTTCTCAACGTTGGGCTGAGAGCTTCGGCTCGGGTCTGGCACTTGACCAAGACCGTCACCTTCACTCTCTGTTGCCTTCCTCTTGGATCCTTGGGTGGCATGCTCGGCCGTCAGGGATCGCGGATGTCTGGGCTTGATCTTGTTCATGATGTCCAGCACTTCTTTCGTGGGCGCCCCGAGCTGGGCGGATGGTTTATTCCGCTTTCGGTTCTGGCCCGTCGTGTGGCTCACGTTCCCGGCGAGGTGTCGTACGATTGAATGCTCAAACTCCCTCTTGATCTTCCATGCATCTTTCCACAGCGGAAGTTCGTGCTGAAAGTACGACATCACCTCAAAGAATCCCAATATCATCTCGACGACGTCTCCCAAGGACTCCTCATTCGTAGTCTGTCCCAGGAGGTCATACATCGTCCCCTGATCGAGCACGCTCTTGATCCAGGATGAATAGGCCACGTTGCCAAGATCCTTGTCTATCACAAAGATGGAGGTCCTCTCCTCAACTCCCTCGGAGTTCTTGCACGTGATCACATCCCGAGATGCACACAATTGCTTCCCGTGACCGTTATTGTAGAACTGTGCTGCCTGATCCATTGTCATGCTCACGAAACCCACGTGGGATAGCTCCTTCTTCAGCTTGGAGTATGCAAGTTCCCGTATGATCGTGGTCATGGCCTGAACATTGTTGACGTCCACCATGAGATGTTGAAGATCTGGGATTGCAACCACGCATTCTGCGAAAAGCCGCGTATACAGTTTCCTCCCCTCGGTTGATCTCACAACACCGTTCGTATCCGCATTCCAGTTCGCGCAACAGTTCACGCAAGAAGTGGGATTGAATTTTGAGTTTGACCCGAGCACCTTCGACTTGTTCATCTGCATCTCTTTCACACAAAGTTCGCAGATTAACTCACTGAGCTCGGTGACCGCATACCATCGAAGACGTTGATCACTGACATCGATGTTCCCAAACGCATCTTGTCCGCCGTGTCCTTCATCCTGCCGTTCTTGCCTCCGTTTCGATTGAGCAGTGAAGGTCGGCTTGTACTCGAATTTCACCTTCGACTCCTCCATGTTCTTCGGGATATTGAATCGAAGGTCGGGCTCGTTTATGCATGTCTCCTCCAGCTCACGCACGAACGCGTTGCTTGGCGCGATCACATCGATGGATTTCTCCACCAACAATCGCTTCAAGAGGAAATGTTGCAGATTCGAGCTTCCAGGGATCTTGTAGTTCTTACCTGTGAGCGCGTGGGCAACGCGCCACAGGCGATCATTCTCGGTCACCAACGCGCCTGCCGCCTTGCAGATCTCGCTCACCTTGTTGGCGATCGTCCCCAAGTCCCCTCTTCCTCCATGGAAAGCTACGTCGCGATTCACGCACACCACAACCAAGCCCTTGCACGTGTTGACGAGGTCGGATATCGTCTTTTGCAAGGAGTCAATGATGGGGTTGGCGGTCACCTGCCACCCACACCCCCTCTTGCACACCCAGTCATAGAGCGACATCCAAATGTGCACCGACACAGGTGAGTCATCCATGTCTCGCCTCCGTCGTTCGACGATGAGCTTTTCCAGTTTCTGCAATCGGGAGATGATGCTCATCGTATCTGCGGACGAGGAGACTCTCACTCGAACCGTAGTACGATCTCTCCTCGATGTTTGTCCATCCCTGTTCGTTGACCATCATCTGGAAGGTCTTCGTGCTCCCTTTCGCATTGACAGCCCTCAGGGGCCAATCCAGGACCAAGAAGCTCTTCTTCTGAATCATCATGTCGCGAATCGTTGCCCCACCAATGGGGCCCCTTTTCTGCTCCTTGATGATCCGGATCAACCGTCCAGGTGCGTTGTCTGGGTTCTTCTCTGCCTGGATCAACGCGTTGATGGCTTTGGCGCCCGGAAGGCGTCCAGTAATCAAGCATCCTGTTTGGGCACACATGAAAGCATACAGCTGAAGCCATGCCGCATTCCCTTTTCCAACATAGGAAAGAATGATCTTCTCTGCGCTGGTCTTCTCCTCGAAATGTAACAGCGAAGAAGTCAGGCATCTCAGCATACACTCCCAATATGTCGCGTTCTTCCCGTCTGCGAGACACGGCCCAAATACAGTTTGTATGATTGGGTACCCTGTGTTGGCGTCTATGTTGAACTTCACGTTGACAGTCGCGCCACTCAGAGTAATACCCCCTTCGAATGAGGTGTATGTGTCGAGTCCAGCAGTTGGGTTGATGATTGTCCATCTGTCATCATCACCACCGGAGTTCATGCGGAATATGGAGTCGATGATCTCGTTGTCGATCTTGACGGCATCGCTTGCATACGACCCCCCACTTGAAGCTCCCTGCTGGGGGACTGGCCCACCAGAGGTTTGGCTCCTTTGCCCGGAGCTCGACGCTGACTTCTGCTGTCGCTCCGTCTTCTGCGGCGGTTCCGTCCTCGATGAACCCATTACCCACCACGTCGGCTCCTCTCCGATCGCGAAGTCCTCGGGGTACCTCTCCAGTTCCCTGTCGGCTTCGTTAACGGTGCAATAGGCGTTCTGGTAGAAGTCGATCACGTTGTCCTTCTCCGCCTTCTTTTCAATCTCCTTCAACCAGCTTACCCACTTGCGCCGATCTTGGTTCTCAGCGGCCCTGTCAGCCGCGTGTGGCGCCAAGCTGATGGAGTTAATGTTCATCGCAGGCAGCGTTGATTTGTAGATCATGTCGATGCACCACAGGAAGTTCCTGGCGACCCCGATCTCCCGATAGAGGTCCTTCAGCTCATTCTTGTCCTGACGGAAATAAACTGTGTACGACTGATCCGTAGCATGCCTTTCCCCGACCAATGGCTGCAACCTCCTCATGATGAAGGAAACGCACATGAGTGAGTTGATTGCCCCAATGCATGCGTCAGAGATGTCGCTGGTGGTTGACCCACAGATCATCCAGCGCAAAAGGTTGCGCTGGTTAGCTCTTTCATCTCTTCTCATTGCATACGCGAGGTTCTTCATCGACGCGCGCAGTTCATTCTGGTAGGTCAGCCCAAGGTCCCAATTCTTCTGGTAGTCGTCTTTTGTGCCACGACCGTGGAAGTCAAGCTTGGGAGCCTTGATCACGCTCAACGTGAATACCTTCCCCCAGTTTCGATCTCTGAACTTCGAAACTCTTCGATCATGCCTTTCGAACTCTGCAGTTGTTAGAAACTCCTCGGAGCTCCTCCACCTTCTTGACGACGAGGTTCTGGTTGGTTCATCGCTGATGAACTCCTTGTAGACTTCCCCGACCGGCGTGTCTTGGTGGAACGCAGCTGTGAAAGACCGTTCTTCATTGTCCTCGGCCACACCTGATGCGAGATCCCAAATATCTGCGATGGATCTCAACATATCTGCCCCTTCGATGCAATACTTGGTGACGTTGAGCAGTTCAGGATTCTTTGCTAGTAGCGATGCCTCGCCGCAAAGCTGGTTCAGCGCCGCCACAATCTTCTTCCCTTTGCTGCAGAACTCCCTCCAACCAAGCATGCATTCGTCAGCAGACAGTTGTCCGAAAACTTTACTGATAAACTCCAACGCAACCCTCATGGATTGCCCTTCTCCTTTCATCATTCCGCGGCACTTGGCAGAGTAGTACGCTGAGTAGGCGTAGATAGCGGGGACGCCAATGTCCTCGATCCACTTTATGCATATACCCAGGTCGCTGCCCATTTCCATTCTCTTGGGGATTCTTTTGCCCTCCTCGATGGCGTTCTTCACGAGGTTCCCCAAGAATATTGCCGCTTGCCTGGATTTCCCAACAGGCACGCAGAAGAATTCATTCGTATTGACGACGGTCGCACTGGCAGTCATCTTGATGATATTCTCCAGAACCGGGAAAACCAAAAATAGGCAGCTGCAAATAAAGCCACAGAATAGTCCCAATATGCGCCCAGCTTCTAATTGAGGTGCGGGACTGGCCCAACTCCTCGTCGAAACTTGAGGTTCGGGACTAGCCCAGCTCCCCGTTGGAACCAGAGGTTCGGGACTAGCCCAGCTCCTCGGTGGTACAGTCGGGGTGGTGCGAATCTCACACGCAGCAGCTTGATGCTTCCGCGATCTCCCTCGCGTAATGCAAGCAAGAGCGAGTTTCAATGGTGCCGGCTGAAGGCACTTTGCTCGAGCACGAAAACGACGGAGGATCACACCCACAATTAACGACGTGTACAACTGGGTTTCCTTGGTTTCTCGACCGGCACAAGGTCCATGTTCATGGTTTCCATTACACTTCTTGGACAACGAGCTGCCAAGGTCAAAATTCCACGAAATAACTCTCCATGGTTTCTTGATTGGCATGGGTTTCTTAGCATACCTTTGCTTCAAGCCATAGCGACACCCATCAAACTCATGACTAATACCATCATGAACAACCTCATGCAGTCTCTTATCCTTCCAATAATCGCAACTTCCAGGCAACTCAAACAAAATCGCAGCTCGTTTCGTCATGGCATGCCGTTTGATTTCAACGAACCGTTCAAACAATTTCCAGAATTCCTTCTGTTTGGCCTCGATTTTCTCTGCGGTGTCAACTCCGCGAGTCTTGTTGAGGCGTGCCCATGATGATCCCCCCGTGCAAGGCCCGGCGAAGAACAACAAATCGGAAGGTTTAGTAAGCACATGTCTGGCGATTCTCCCCCCGTACTCGCTCAGTAAGTCATCGACCAAAGTGATGGTGACGACCTGCGGCCCGTTATGGCGGGCAAGGGCAGTGAACCAGTTACGCGGTTCGGAACATGCCATCAGCACAATAGGCCGAGCCAAGTCAACACTGTACAATGTGACGACTGTGCGAGTTCTCATACCAGGAAGCGAGACATGCACCGGAGCGCGAAGCACACCACCGTCATGTTTAACCATCGCGAGCTCAATACCCGGCGCTAACTGTGGTTTGTGCTTCACCGCAATGCGATACGGAACAAAACAACGACCAGGAACAAGTTGCTCATGATTGATATGCAGACAACGCATAAGCAGCTTCAACCGGAGCAAAGTTTCCAAAGCAAGGTCGTTGACACATTTTAATTCTATGCGCTCGTTCGACAGTTCTTCAACGAATGCGGCCAGCACGGACTGCATGTCAACATCCCCGGACCCGACGTGAATTGGTCGTGGTCGTGGAGATCGCTCCCGCGCCGGTACAGCAACCGGTACGGGATGAAACTGCCAAACTGCGCGTTCAACCCACCCGTCAATCCGCTCACACTGTAACCCAGGGTCAACCCTATCCTCAACCTTGAGCCATGACCCGTTCCTCAGAAACCAAGTGGAACGAAGCCACTTGCTCCCGAATGGTGTCACAACCGCGAGTGGAGGTTTCACACGCATCAATCTGGGTCCTTTAGCAACGACAACCGGATCATGCCCTTCATGCTCATGCAATCCTTCTTTGGACGTCAATCCGGACCACCATAGGTCCGGGGGCATGATCGGAATGTGTGTGTACGGAAATGTGGGAACTCCGTCAACCGTTCCCGAAGCAGTCTGCATGGTCCCTTTTATGGGATCACACGTAGGTGTGAGCGCCTTGAGGGTATCCGGGTCAGACAGCAAGCTCGGGTCGAGTAGACCAATCTGCAAACATGCATGTTTCCATTTGCGTCCATCATTGAACGCCTTGGTGTAGATGTCAGCCGCCATTCTGTCGGTGACCTCATACGCCAAATACATGTAATCACGTGTGAACATCTCATGCATCCACGAAATGCAAACACCATGGCTTCTCTCAAGGTGGCGCATCGTGGGGTTTCTCCCCGATCGCACGACACCGATCATAGCCTTGTTATCGTCATAGAACACAAAGTTCGGTGACTTCTTGAGAATCCGCTGCAACAACTTCAGAGCAGGCATACCCATGGCTCTCATGGCAACATCGGCCGCAACTATTTCGGCCTCAGGAGTTGAGTGACTCACACAACCCTGTCTTTTTGAGCTGCCAGACAACGGAAACCGAGTATTAGGCCCTTGTATATTCAAGTGTCCACCAGAGGTGGAACGTAGCGAGTCGACACATCCTGCAAAGTCAGCGTCCGCATACAAGGCCAAGTGCACATCATCCATGGAGTCTCCGACCCAACCGACCATGCGCCAATGTTTCGTATGATGCACATAGCACATCAAATGATGCAAACCCCGATCATCGGAGTCAGTCCACCTGTGCACATTCCGTGCCAGGCGATTCACTTGCCGCAACAAATCGAAGCGGGCAATCCGCGCACCGTACAGCAACTTCATTAGTACGCTAGCGGCATGCGGAGCAAGGTGTCCACGCACGGGCTCCTTCATGGCCAACTCAGGAGTCCCTCCCCGCTGGTCCGGCACTGTGGCAGAACCGTCGGTGGGCACAAGATTGTTACACCAATTGCACACGACTGACGGCCCCTCTCTGGCAGGCTTCCGTGAGACGTGATTCTTTGTTTCTTCATGCAACTCAGGAGTGACAACCTTATTCAACTTTACATCGCCCGCCACCTCAAGATAGCGGTCGACACAGGAACGTAGGAACTGTTCCATGTCATAGGTCACCGTTGTTACGCGGTGTCCGTTCCCGAGAGTGACGTTTCCCTTGCTTTGATTGCAACCAAGGTACATGTCAAGTCCAGTCTCGGGCTCAATCTTCAAACGTGTACGCAACATGCTCCACCCTTGGGCAAGGTTCTTCTGCGGCCCTGCCATTTTGAAGTCGTCGACATACACAACCAGAACAAGCTGGAGCTTTTCATGAATGTACACTGACGGCCATTCCTCACCGATGGGTTCAAAACCAACGGCGCGCACCGATTCATCACAGTGCTGCTCCCAGAATGTTCCCGCATCTGGGTGTCCGTACAGCGCCTTCCTCAATGGAACGACTGGTCTCCTGTACTTACCCCATTTGCATTCACTCGGCACAGCCTCTGGTGGCACAATTCAATCCAACATGGCGCGCCTCTCAATGTGGCCTGGATGTACGCTTGAACAGCGTCGGCCATCTGCACATCCCAACCATCATGACAACCCAAAAAATCCGCCCAACGCGAGGCCTCAAACGAAGCAGGAGAGTTCCCCAAATCTTGAAACATCGCAGCTTCAAAGCTTTGATTCTTCACTTGGTTCCCCAGCAACACGCCTCTACCCTTGAACTTCCTCTTAGGATCACCAACAGGCAACTGTGAGTGCTTTTCAACACAAATACCATGTGCGCGAGCCATGTGTATCTCTTCCCCTTTCGCTTTTGCCTCCTTGGCCACAGCGTCATATTCCCGCACTGCACCAAGGTCGAAGACGCCCTGGTCGATTAATCCCGACCATTCTTTCTTCATTGATGCCAACGCATCAGGGTTGGTCAGCATTTCTTTCCGGCCAACCGGTCTGGACACTAAAGCGTCGAAGAATCGTACAACCTTTTACGGCTTTCTCTCTGTGCTGTATTCGCTCAGAAGTCACGCACGGCATCGATGGGTATTTCTTGGCTTCACCGTTTTCTCCTATTGCGGGCAACGCGAGTGGCACTTTTCCAGAAACTACCTCAGCAGACTCCTCCCATTCATACCAGGTAAAATCCGTCGATGCATCGATCGTTGGATCTGTCCCCGATGTCGTCTCAGCTTCGTCTTTCTGACGCTCTATGACTGATGCAACTGCCTTCGTCCAATTTGGAGTCGACTTCGACCGCTCCTCAGATTTGAACTTCCAGGCGTAAATTACCACCAGACACGCAAATTCTTTCTCAAGCTGGACATTTCGTCTCAAAACGTCTTGGGATTGCTTGGAATCCATGAGAACAACCACTCCGTCAACAGGATTTACAACTATCCTGACCCAATCAAGCTCAGCCAAGTGTTTCCCATCCAGTGGGTTCTTGATCTTTGATACATTCTTCCGCAATCCCCAATTGTACTGCCATTCAACTCCACCCCAGCGGTTTCGAAGCATTGCTCGAATTCTCTTACCACCGGGCATCTGCAATGTCTGTGCCTCAGCCGGCGCAGAAATCTCAGATTCCTTACTTTTGGGGCCGTCTTTCTTCTTCTTGCCACCGCCCTTCACCTCGGCCTTTTCTTCCTCGGTGTAGTATTTCCTCATCATTGCCCATTCATCGGGAGTGTACTCTGGAGGTCTCGTCGTCTTCATTAACCTGAAGCCATCTTTCCCGACAGGATATGGTCTTCCGGCCCTATCGATCTTAACCTCCTTGCCATCGTCGTTGATGTATGTTATGCCGTCCCCAGGTAGTCCAGCTGACACATGTGGAAGGTCGGGCTTCGTAATTTCTTCGTCGCCCTTGGCATGTCCATCCCCTTTCCCTTTTGATGAGCTCGGTCTAGCATCCTCTTCTTCTACATGGTCCCCCCGACCTCCGACAAGTACTTCCGGACCATCGTCAAGCAGCAGACCAGCGATCTGATCGACCTCATCGTCGAGCAGTCGCTTCTCGTCACTCTGCAATAACTCGGGCTCGTAGTCCTCATCTTCGACCAGGCGGTCACGTGCATCCAGACCGATTGCATCGACAGACATCTCAATCCCCTCCAAAGTCTCGTTGGCAGCCTTGTACTTCTGTTGTATTGGGAATGTTAGAGGTGACTTGAGAATCATCCTCTCCGTCTGATGTGGCATTCTCAATCGAGGTGGAACCTTTGCTTTCTTGATGTTCAACTCTGCACCTGCAAACGCAGTGAGGCCCAAGCCCGATACTTGTTCGCCCAATGCATCCCGGTGCTCAACACGTATCCAGCAAATATACCAGTTTCCTCTTGGTTCGAATTTCTCCCTCTTCTCTCCTCGTGCTTCACTCGGCTTGAAGTCTACTAGCACACCAAAAGGTATCTTCTCGCCTTTGAACTCCTCGCCATGCAGCCTCATCAAAGCGCTCGATCCATTCACTTCTTCAATGTTCATAAGATGACACAGCGTGGTGATAACCTGCACCCAGTAGCACGTGGGTAGACCGGCATGTACAAGACAAGCCGAAGTCTGGTCAATGATGAATTGGTTTGTTCTCTCAGCAAGGGAATTATTCTGCGGTCGTCCAGGTAGCGACAGGTCGTGGTTCAGCTTCAGCTCCACGCATGCATTGATCAGTTCCGGGCCATCATCCGAGTATACCTGCTTGATCTTCCTCCTCCCGCAGAAGTGCTTGATGGCTCTGACCACGGAGTCAGTGTCTCTTCTCGCAGTTGGATAAGCCATGATAATTCCGGTATATATGTCCCGAATAATGAGCGCATACCTGCCTTCCACTTCATGATCTCCTGATGCCGTCACAAAGTCGAACGTCACCAGGTCCCCGAACATCTTCACCTCCCTCTTGAAGGCCCCCGTTCGTGATCTGAAGTGTCTCATCTTTGCCTTGACGCATGACTCGCAGAAAGGGTTTCGATACCTGTGTGTAAGCAAATGAGCAATGGAGTTGGCGTCCCTCTTGAGGACTCCCACTTTCCTCTTTATTGATGACCCTTCGTACACATCAACTTCGATTCCGGCATCTGGATCATCCTCATCAACCTCTTCCTCGTTAGCTTCGGCATCACCATGTCGACGCGGGACTGGCCCAACGTCTACAGGTATTTCCTCAGCTACGGGAGGCGGACGTACCGGACCGGCTCCTCCGAATGGTCCGAAGTCAAACGCACCATCATGGCGCTCGCCCTCGACCTGTGCGGCGGCGGGTGTGACCTCGTTGTCATCGTCGCCATCCTGATCTGCCGCATCGTTCGTTACCATTGCCAATACTTCCGAAAAGTGCTCCTTGAGGTCGTCTACCGTAGGGCGATGCCTGTTACTCCGAAGTTTACCATCACTCACGAGGTATGGGATGTCGTCCTTGACTTGTAAGTGCACGAATCCCTGCTTTGGTGTAACCATGAAAGGTAGTTTACCAGGCATCCAGTGAAATGCATAACCCATTTTCAGGCATCTCCTCCCTATCGACAACACCGTGGGTGTCTCGTCCAACACGTGCGGCTCGACAGTCTCGTCCAACTCGTCCACGACTATCTTGGCCACGTCGGACGTGGAAGTGGAACCATTTGCGGTCTGGAACACGATCTCATCATCATCCTTCACAATATCGACACCCAGACTCTTTGCCTTGGCTCTTCCAATGAGATCATGACCACATCCAGTATCCATCAACCACTTCACCCGTTTGCTGATGCACGTTGACATTGCGAACACATTCTTCGGCAAACCATGCTGTTTCTTCCAGTCGACGGCCGATTCTTTGATCTCGTCCTTGTTCCGATCATATTCGAACATTATGCTGCTCTCCTTGGTTACTGGGAAGTAGTGTTTCTTGTATACGTCGTCTACCACCTCTCTCAGTATTCTCGCTCTTATCAATGATCGTTGGACTTGATAGGCTGATAATTCTCGATGATCACTGCTCTTAAACTTCTTCTCGTCGACGTGCACGTACTGATAAGGCTCATTCTCATTGTCCTCATAGCCGTACCACTCCCCTTTTCGTTCCCATTGCCTTCTCTCGTCCTCGAGATAGGTGATCTCCCCATTCTCGTCGACATCGGGTACTTCCTTGAACCATACCATTTTCTCGGGGATCTCGGACTCGCCAGACCATCTTGATGATTCGCTCATTGCGTCGTCATCATGCTCGTGGTAGACAGTCTCGGCTTCATCCGGTTCGACCTGGTCAACGTCCTTCTTGAAGCTGACCTTTCCCGCAGGAGCCGATTGCTTCAAGACTATCGCAGGCATCGCGATGGCCCTTCTTGCAATAGCTGGCGCTGCGGCCTTGGCGGCAGCCTTCGACTTGGCTTGTGCCTTGTCGCTTGACGTTGCCGGAGCTGAATTGTTCTTGATGAGCTCGTGCCTATACTTGCAAGCACTCCCCTTGTCGCATTTTCCCTTCTGAAACGCGAAACATGCTCCATCATCCCTCTTTGGTGATGATGATCTGGATTTGGACTTACCTTTTCCTTTCCCTTTGGACATGTTCTCCAGCTTGTGCTCCGTCTTCTTGCTGTGGGAAAAAGTGCATTCATTCCCTTTTACGCTTCGCTGACTTGAAGTGATACCAACATGGGTTATCTTTACTTCCGCCCGGACTCTTGCCTCTGTCGCTGGCACCGTCGGACTTGCCGTTCTTGCCAGCGTGACCCTTTGCATTGGCCTTTGGGAGTACAGGAGCAGCATCAGGTCCACTGGGTTTCCCCTTTCTGCCTTTGCCACCCTGGTTCTCCTGTTTGCCAGTGGCCGGGGCTGCATCTCTGCCGCCCGACTTCATCATCGACTTGACCGATTTCTCCTTCATGTCAAGCATCAGGTCCTCCCGATCCGCCTTGATCTGATGGTCGATCAATGCCAACAAGAATTCGTACGTCTTTTGAGGATGCTTGTCCGGCAATCTATGGTAGGCGTTGAGGCCGAACTCCATCTTCTTGCTCCCTTTGATCTTCCTGTAGAGAATATCTCTGAGAGCCAACTTGCTGGGTCTGTCTTCGCTCCTCATCTTTAGCAACAAATCATACCACTTGTTCCTGAATATAACCAAATTCTTGTCTCCAGGAAAGTCAAGGTTGAATAGGTGCTCGATGTGGTAGACAAGATCTGTTCGATCAGACGTCCTGAATGATTGCATAACCAATGCCACCAACTCTCGTCCCTTCACGATCACCCCTTGTTGATGTCGTAGTTCCGAATGTCGCGTAGCGTCGAGGTACACGTCTTTGGCTTCGTCAGGTGCTTGTTTCAACATGTTCTGCATGCCCATGGCCATTTTTATATCTATCGTAGCGAACCTGTCGCTGCCGGAGTCGCTCAGCAGATTCAGGTCTGGGTTCAACCCAAGAGCCTGTTCCAACCATTTCGTCCATGTAAGGGTATCTGGATCTGCGCATGCGCTCAGAACATTCATCAGCAGTTGCATCTTCCAGTTATCGAGTTGATGGATCTTTGGCCAAGCAGGAATAGACACCCTCTCGGCTTCTTTCCTCGAAATCCTCGGTCTTTCGCTCTTGATTTCTCGATCATCCCTCGATCTTCTGCGCCTCCTCCGTGTCCGATTGTCATCTTCTTCCTCTTCTTCTTCCTCGTCCTCTTCATCCTCTTCGTCGTCGTCATCCTCGTCCTCATCATCGGGTGGATCATCCGGAGGTCCTCCTCCGCCACCTGTGAGGCTCAACTGACGTCGACCTGCCCCTTGTCTATTTCCATTGGGCGAGAATCCACCGTAATCCAATGGAGGTGTAGTACCGTTGTTTCCCCCTCCATCACCATTACCTCCAGTTGTAGTAGCGGATTGTGGGACATGCCCAACAACCCCTTGCATCTGGGATAGGTGTACATCGATCATTGGATCACCAAAAGACGGAAAGAGAATCGAACCTGGCATTAGTGACGAGTTAGGGATCAGATTCGATGATGATGACGGGAATAACCCAGTCACCCTCTTGTCTACCCTAGTCGAATTAGCTTGGGGTCCTCCCTCAGCGCGTTTCACTACTGCTCGTTCACGATGTCCATCTTTACTGCTAGAGGCTTCCTGTGTCTCCAGCCTCTTGAGTGCTCGTAGTTCTTCATTGTCAGCATCGAGCTGACGAACAAAACTCTCCTCTTGCTTGAGCGTCGCCTCCCGATCCTTCAGTTGTCCCTGAAGTTCACGCATCTCCTCAAGGTACTCATCATACACCCCTTTAGCTGTCAATCTCCAGTACTCGGCCTCCTTCGACTTCTCGTCCATCGTGCACCGCTCTTCTTGTTTTGCTTCTCTGACCTGGGCTAACTCCAAGATCGCATCTTGACGATGACCACCCTCGATAGCAATCATCTGGCCCTTCTTCAACACGTCGGATTCGTACTGTTTGACGATCTCTTCCTTCTCGCGAAGTAAGCACTCTGCTCTCTTCGATTCTTGCTCCGCGAATGTTGTAACGTCGTTCAGTCTCGCCATCAGCTGTTCCCTGGAGTCCTCCATAGAGTACGTCTCGGGGCGTTTGACGAGTGCGTGCTCCAACTGTGATTTTAGACTTTGGACCATCTCCTCCTCGTTGAACTTCTCGATAGATGTAGACGATTCGATACCTCTGATCTGTTGCTGATAAACTGATATTTGTTGCGAAGCCTCACGGTGTATCTGATTTGCATGTATAGCTGATTCCTGCGCGGCCGACTTCTCGCTTGCCATGTAGGATTTCATCACTGCAATCTCCCGCTTCTGCTCCATAATAGTTCCTTCAGCTTGTCTCATCTGTTGTATTATAACATTCGACTCCATGTCTTTCTTTTCCCCGTACTGATATGCGTTCATTTCCACCTTGCGCATCTGTTGGGCTTCCTCCTCAAACTTGCGCCATGCCTCAGCCATGTGGTGTTGGTGGTGACTCACAAGATGTCCCGACTGCTTGCTAGCAATCTCGCATCGTCTCTCCAGCTCCTGGATCCGGATGGTGCTCCCATAGTCTTCTTGATGAAGATTCGCCACCGCTGCCGACATTTCATCAAGTGTCTTTTGATATTCCCCGATCTCCATCTCCATCTTGTTCTTTTCTTTGGTGATTTTTAGTAGAGCTTCAAACTTGCGTGTTTGCGGCTTTAGTTTGTTGTGAAGCTGGATTTGTTTCAGGGCCTGTCACTGGCCTGCTTGGTCGGGCTGCTGCTTTTCGTGAAGTGCTGTTTTTAGTAGAGCTTCTTGGTTTCCTTTTTTGGTAGCAGTTGGGCTTTTTCAGGGCCTGTCACTGGCCTGCGTGGTCGGGCTGCTGATTTTCGCGCAGCGGGATTCTTTTACTAGGGCACGTATTTTGCTTGTTGTTTCTTTGCCTGTTATTCGTTGATGCGGTCGGCAATCTTGGGGCTCGGGATTCTGAACTTTGGATCCCTACCAACAACTCTTGCCAAGAAAATCGGCTCAGTCAAACTCCTTGCAAAGGCAAACAGCTTCATGACGAAAAACATGCCTGCAGAAGTCGGACAAAATTTGCAAAATGCCTTGCCAAGCAAACTGGTCCTGTTGAAAAGCTCTTGCTAGAACAAGCCGGTCCAAGACAAAACGTCTTTAATCCTACCATTTGGATAAGTTAAGGGAGCAGGGGGCCCAACTTAGATTGCTGACATGGGCAGTTGCGAGGGGTGGTGCGTGAAAGGTGCGTGAAAGGTGCGTGAAAGGCCAAGTTTTTGCGTGACAGGCCAAGTTTTCCCGTGAAAGGTGCGTGAATCCTTGACACGTTTTTTCAGGCCATATGCTCGTGAAATAATTTTGAATGGTTTTGGTCAGGCCTTTGTAGACTTCGGGCACCGAGGAGTGAATAAAGCCCATGTACATCGTTTGTTGTGAGTACATTCGTGCCTTGGGTCTTCATCCTGCCAAGCTGAAACCCCATTCGTTGCAGCAAGGGGCGCCAGTTCCCAAGCACCGATCAACGTGGTTTTCGGCAGAAACTTCTGGAAGGCCCGGGGCGGGGAAGGAGGTTCAGGCAGTTTCAATCTGCCATCTGCACCTTGAGTGGCTGAGGTTCTGTTGGTTCACAACTGGTTTTTGGGTAAAAAATTGGCAGGCAGCAAAAGGCGCAGGCTTCGGACTGCGAGCTGCAGCTTGCACGACGGGAGCGCTTGGTTTATTTTTGGGAAGCATGTGAAGCCAGCTATCAAAACCGCAAGTGAAGCCCCATGTCCGAACTCTTCTTTATTTACTACACGTTGGTACCCCTTCAAAGCCCATGCGGTCCAATTGAGGTCAAGAGGCCCTAGCTACGCAGGTTAAATTTTCTGCCAAATGAGTTTTGGGGACAAGGGGCCGTAGTTGGCAGCAGAATTTCCTTTTTCAAACTCTGCTTGAGCTGGATGCGAGTTTGTAGGCTGCAGCTCGCAGTCCGAAGCTTGCGCCTTTTGCTGCCTGCCAAGTCTTTACCCAAAAGCTAGTTGTGAACCAACAGAACCTCAGCCACTCAAGGTGCAGTTGGTAGATTGAAACTGGCGCCTCTTGCTGCGGCGCGTGAGCTGCAGTTTATAGCTGGGACCTCCTTCCCCGCCCCGGGCCTTCCAGAAGTTCCTGCCGAAAACCAAGTCGAGCCGGAAGGTTTCGTCCCCACCCCTTCCAGAAGTTTCTGTATACTTGGGAAGCAGTGCTCCTTACAATTTTCAGAATTTCCTGCCAAATGCGATTTCAAAACCAAAAGACTTCGCCCACGCAAAGTTGGAAACTGGCGTTCTCGTTTTGTTTAAAGCCACAAACTATTTCGATCTAAAGGTTTCAGCCAAAGGTTTCAGCCGAACAAACCGTGGGTTGTCTGGCGCCCGCTGCGCCTTCCAGAATGCTCTGCCGAAACTACGCCAGCTTCGCCCAAGCACTTCCCAAAGTCATGGCTTAGTCATATGGGCCAGGTGAGTTTGGGCGGGCTGCAGCTTGTAGTCGGGCTGGGGCCCTTGGTTGTTTCAAGAAACTTTTGCCAAAGAGCACGTTTTTTTGCAAAAGGGTTTCGAAGACACAAACAACAGTTTATAGCGAGTTGGCGCCTCCAAGTTTTGGTAGAAATCAAAAAGCTTCGCGCTAGCCATATTTAGCCCTTGCTGTTTCTACGGGGCACTCTTCCCAAAGTTTGAGCCAACCGTGTGCTAGCTGCCGGGGTCGCGTTGCAATCAACCATACTTTGTGTCTGCAAGCACGCCAATGAATCAACGGCGGCTGAGCCGTGAACTGGCGGCTTTCATTTTGAAACTCGGAAAATGACAACACGCAAGGTCCACCGGCGCAGCAAGCAAAACACAAACACGCTCACAGGAACGTGCCTGCTGAGCGTCGCTGGCGATTGCTTGTTGTTTTTGTATTGCTCGCGGCGGTCGCAAGAACTCAAATACAGTTTTGAAAGGCGACACTGCTGTATTCATACGCTCAACCAAGTAAGTTGCCAGACTCATAGCAATCTGGTACATATGTATAGCGCGTAAGATGGCCGTGCGCGTACGATCGTCAGGGCACTTCGACGGCCCGCAAACGTTGCGACCCAAAGCGCGGGGAAAACAAGCATGAACCCGAGCCCTGGCCTGCGCGTTTGCAACACCTGCATTCGCAGGCGATCCGTGAAAACTAGGACTTGGCTTTGCCGCAGCGTCTCCGCGCCAGTATTGGCTAATTCCATCTGATTCCGGCAATTGCACACGCTGCGCTCGGGTGCAAATTCTGCGTGCCGCACGAAAAAATGGAAACGGCAAAGCGTGAGACTAAGTTATACTTGGTTTTTTGAAAAGCACCGAGTTTAACTTCGTTGTTTGAGTCTTGGGGCTTGCCGCTCCGACGTGTCCCCAGGTCCACGCCATCATCCGCCCCTGCGTGTGCATGAGCCAGCGTTGGTTCCGCTTCCATCGGGCTTGCTTGAACTCGGGGTCCTTGGTGATGCCCTCCTTGATGCGCAGCATCAGCAGCCACTGCTTCCATTTGAACGCTCGCCACTTGTCTGCCAAGGCCTTGATGGTGTTTATCGTCAAGTCGTCTGAGAAGCCCCTTGACAGAGCCCCCGCACCAGTCTCGGCCTGTTCCAACGCCCCAACTGCCCGCTCGGGCTTGGCAAAAAACTCTTCGACTTCGCCTTGGGCTCGCGAAGTCCACCTCCTCGTCGTCCTCGACCGGCGCCTTCTGGGCGATCTGCTCCTGCTGCTCCTGCATCATCTGCTTGGCTACCTCCGCAGCGGCGTCCATCGCTGCATTTGCGGATGAGCTTGTTGATGAACTCCCTTTCTGCTCCTTGGGACTCCTCCTCACTTTCACCCTCTCCTTCAACTTGTCCTTGCTGACTCTCCGGGAGGGTGACTTGGACCTCGCGGCCGCGCCTTCCACATCGCTTATCTCCTCGATGTTCTGAGCGTCCTGCATCTCGTCCCATGGGGTGCTCGACAGGTGGAAATACTCCGGCTTGAAGTTTTCCAAGTTCTTGGTCATGGGGCGCAGCAGGGCTCTTCGAATTGGTCGGCCACCCACGCACGTACGCACGCAGACACGCAGGCACGCAGGCATGCAGGCACGCAGGCAGGCAGGCAGCCAGGCAGGCACGAACGCACGCACACACAGAGACACGCAAACATGTCTTGGGCGTGAGTGTTTCTCGTTGCAATGCTGGCACTTGAGGCAGAGCGCCCCCGCCTTCAGTGACTTTCTCATCTGCTTGGGGGTCATCAACAGGGCGTCCCCCAGCTAGCAGCTAGAGCCAATGGCGGCATTGGCAAATGTTTTGACCCTCGCATCTTGTGCCTTCGCATCACACGCATGGACGTGCAAGGCCATGAGACTGAACTAAGAGGCCTACTCTGGCATAAAAAGCTCACCGCTGAAAACAACGCTTCCCTGCACAGGTCATCTGCCTGGAACAGTCATTAGTAGCGTGGGTGAGATTGCAATATCCCCAGGTGATTAAATACAATGTCAATTTCACAAAGGGCGAACTGCCCACACGCGGCGATGCAGAGTCTGCAAGCGCCGATAAACCATGATACGTGCTGTTTCGCCC
This sequence comes from Effrenium voratum, assembly GCA_963377175.1. Lineage (NCBI taxonomy): Eukaryota > Dinophyceae > Suessiales > Symbiodiniaceae > Effrenium > Effrenium voratum. The sequence continues at coordinate 590,733 of CAUJNA010003437.1, forward strand.
CTCTTACCAGTAGAGCCGGCGAAGCCAGTGGGCGGAAGTTTCAAAAATATAAACACGATAGTTCTGTTCGTCTTGTTTCTTCGTTCTTTTCCTCTTCCTATTTTTGTCCTTCTTGCTGTTCATTGTTTCTTTTCTGTCCGTCCTTCTCTCTTTTTCGCAGCCACCGGCGCGCTCACGGGCGCCACGCTGACAGTCAGCGGGGCGGCCTCCACGGGCCCGCTGGACTGCGAGAACCTGGACTGCACCTTCACGGCCACGAGCGGCGGAGTGTCGACGGGCAGCGTGGTGTGCGGCGACGTGACGAGCTCGGGCACGGTCTCCGCGCCGCAGCTCTTCGCGTCCAACACGCTCACCGTGACCAACACCTCAGACTTCTCGGACGATCTCTTCCCGCTCCCATCGGCGTCTTTTTCAAGTGTGCCTGCACTGTTGTCAACCACGCCCCGCGCCGCCCACTCTTTTTTTCGCAGCATGTTTTTCGCAAACACCGTGCAGCACTCCACACCCGCGGCCTGAACACCCAGGTTCTTCTGAACATCCCCTCTCTCTATCTGTCTATCTTTAAACCAATTTACCTACCTTTCTTTCTATCTATTTATCCATCTCTCTATCTGCCTTTTTATCTATCTGTCGATCTATCTCTGTATCTATCTAACTATCTATTGGTCAATCTACCTATCGTCGTATCTATCTATCGATCTATCTATCGAACCATCTTATATGTCTATCTACCGATCTATCCAACCATCTATCTTTCGATCCAACCGTCTAGTTACCTACCTATCTATCTAGCTCGCCATCGATCTGTTCCTCTCTCTCTCTTTCTCTCGCTTTCTTTCAATCAATCTATCTATCTGTCTATCTCTCCATCATCTACCTATCTGTCTGTCTGTGCATCTGCCTATCTAATTGGTCGTCTGTCTGTCTGTCTACCTATCTCTTTCTATCTTTCTATTTATCCATCTATCTATCTTTCGACCTACTTCCTTTCTATCTAGCTATCTATATATCTCATCTATTCACCTACCCATCTATCTCTCTTTCTTTCTTTCTTATCTTTCTTTCTTGCTTTCTTTCTTTCTTTGTTGCATTATTTCTTTCTTTTCTTTCTTCCTTTCTTTCTTTCTGTCTGTCTTTATTTCTTTCTGTCTTTCTGTCTTTCTTTATTTCTTTTTCTTTCTTTCTTTTTGTGTTTATTTCTTTCTTTCTTTCTTTCTTTCTTTCTGTCTTTCTGTCTTTCTTTATTTCTTTCTTTCTTTCTTTTTGTGTTTATTTCTTTCTTTCTTTCTTTCTTTCTTTCTTTCTTTCTTTCTTTCTTTCTTTCTTTCTTCCTTCCTTCCTTCCTTCCTTTCTTTCTTTCTTTCTTTCTTTCTTTCTTTCTTTCTTATTTTCTTTCTTTCTTTCTTTCTTTCTTTCTTTCTTTCTTTCTTTCTTTCTTTCTTTCTTTCTTTCTTTCTTCTTTTCTTTCTTTCTTTCTTTCTTTCTTCCTTCCTTCCTTCCTTCCTTCCTCTCTCTAGCTGCGAAAAATGGACTTCGCGTACTACTTTCGTACTTCAAAGTTGCAATTTTCGAGCCGCGGCTGCGAAAGTGGGCTTCGCGTACCACTTTCGTACTTAAAAGTTGCGATTTTCGAGCCCCAGCTGGGAAAGTGGACTTCGTGAAAGGGCACGAAAATCGACCCTCTGCGGGGATCGGCGTGGTCGAGGTGCAAAAACCCATGGATTTTTGCGATTTCAGCGGTGTCCGCGCAAGGGATCGGCGTGGTCGAGGTGCAAAAACTCGAGGTTTTTTGCGATTTCTGCGGTGCTCGTGCAACCCTCTGCGGGAATCGGCGTGGTGGAGGTGCAAAAACTCGAGGTTTTTGCGACTTTTGTTGTTCGAACTGGTCCTCGGGAATTGTTTCGTGGTTCGCGCGCCTGCTCCCGGAACCGGCGGGTCGCGGGTTCGATTCCTCCCTGGTCCGCGGGCGGGCGTCGCAAGATGCAACTTGCATTTTAAAGCAACTTGCGCAGAGCAACTTGCGCAGAGCAAGTTGCACAGAGCAACTTGCGCAGACCAACTTGCACCGACCAGTTTGCGCAGAGCGCCTTGCCTAGAGCAACTTGCGCAGAGCAACTTACGCAGAGCAACTTGCACAGAGCAACTTGCACAGAGCAGCTTGCACAGAGCAACTTTCAGGGAGCGCAATTTGCACAGAGCAACTTGCAGGGAGCCACTTGCAGGGACCAACTTGCCGGAGCAACTTGCGCGGAGCAACTTGCGCAGAGCAACTTGCACAGTGCAACTTGCGTAGAGCAACTTGCGCAGACCAACTTGCACCTGGTGCTGTCTCGCGCTTGCTTCACGAATGCTTCGTGTAGGGAAAAAGAACGCATCCTGCAGCGTTGGGCCAACCTCGCTTGCGATGTTCTGCTTTCGGGCCAACCGTGGTCTAGTTGCGATTTCTAAAGTTCCCGCGCGATTTTTTGCGCGGATCGGCGTGGTCGAGGTGCAAAAACTCGAGGTTTTTTGCGATTTCTGCGGTGCTCGCGCAACCCTCTGCGGGGATCGGCGTGGTCGAGGTGCAAAAACTCAAGGTTTTTTGCGATTTCTGCGGTGCCCGCGCAACCCTCTGCGGGGATCGGCGTGGTCGAGGTGCCAAAACCTCGAGGTTTTTGCGATTTCTGCGGTGCTCGCGCAACCCTCTGCGGGGATCGGCGTGGTCGAGGTGCAAAAACTCGAGGTTTTTTGCGATTCCTGCGGTGCTCGCGCAACCCTCTGCGGGAATCGGCGTGGTGGAGGTGCAAAAACTCGAGGTTTTTGCGACTTTTGTTGTTCGAACTGGTCCTCGGGAGTTGTTTCGCGGTTCGCGCGCCTGCTCCCGGAACCAGCGGGTCGCGGGTTCGATTCCTCCCTGGTCCGCGGGCGGGCGTCGCAAGATGCAACTTGCATTTTAAAGCAACTTGCGCAGAGCAACTTGCGCAGAGCAAGTTGCACAGAGCAACTTGCGCAGACCAACTTGCACCGACCAGTTTGCGCAGAGCGCCTTGCCTAGAGCAACTTGCGCAGAGCAACTTACGCAGAGCAACTTGCACAGAGCAACTTGCACAGAGCAGCTTGCACAGAGCAACTTGCAGGGAGCGCAATTTGCACAGAGCAACTTGCAGGGAGCCACTTGCAGGGACCAACTTGCCGGAGCAACTTGCGCGGAGCAACTTGCGCAGAGCAACTTGCACAGTGCAACTTGCGTAGAGCAACTTGCGCAGACCAACTTGCACCGACCAGTTTGCGCAGAGCACCTTGCCTGGCGCTGTCTCGCGCTTGCTTCACGAATGCTTCGTGTAGGGAAAAAGAACGCATCCTGCAGCGTTGGGCCAACCTCGCTTGCGATGTTCTGCTTTCGGGCCAACCGTGGTCTAGTTCATCTATCTCTCTCTAACCATCTACTTTCCATCTAATCTATCTATCTATCGATCTATCTATCTATCTCTCTCTCTCTCTATCTATCGATCTATCTCTCTCTCTCTCTATCTATCTCTCTATCTATCTATCTATCTATCTATCTATCTATCTATCTCTCGTTTTATCTATCTATCTGTCTCTCTATCTATCTATCTATCTATCTCTTTTCTCACTATCTACTGTTCCATCTATCTATCTATCTATCTATCTCTACCTCTCTCTCTCTCTCTCTTTATCTGTCTATCTGTCTATCTATCTATCTCTCTTTTTATATATCTATCTGTAGCGAAAGTGCTGCGCCTGCCACGAATTGTGCACTTGACCTTGCGAAAGTGCTGCGCCTGCCACGAAATCTGTACTTGACCTTGCGAAAGTGCTGCGCCTGCCACGAAATCTGTACTTGACATTGCGAAAGTGTTGCGCCTGCCACGAAAAAATGCACCTGACCTTTCGCAAGTGCTGCGCCTGCCACGCGATTCCAACCTTGGGAAAACTTGACTCTGCAAAAGTGCTGCGCCTGCCACGAAATCTGCACCCGACCTTGCCAAACTGCTGCGCCTGCCACGCAATTCAGACCTTGCAAAACCTCTGCGTTGCCGTGCCAATGGGCCTGGCGCCGAGCATGCTCCGAGCCCGCTCCGAGCCCGCTCCGACCCCGCTCCGACCAGACGCCGCGGACAGGCTAGCTTTCGCATCTCCGGAGACGCCAATTCACGCACAGGGCCACGCTTTTGGCGACTTTCTCATCTCCGGGGACGCCGATTCACGCACAGGGCCACGCTTGTTGCGACTTTCTCTTCCCCTGCCACACGCGCGCGCATTTTTTGCTCGGGGGCTTATTCCTTCTCTTATCATTTGTCTCAGAGAGCTAGCTTTCAATTAGTTGCCGTAACACGGAAGTTCCTTCTAAACTTCCTTTGATGACATACACGAAGGAAATGCAGTGCCTCCAATGAGAGCCCATGCCGAAGAGTTCTCTCTCGAGGAGGAAACATGCTCATTGCGCAGGACCAAGGGCCAAATGGCAAAGGATGGGCAGAGATGATGAGATCCAACTCGCAGGCCCAATGTTGGAAGCATTTCAGAATGGACCTGCAAGAGTCAACATGAATCGGTTTTCGAGCTCAGTCAGCTATTTGCAAATGACTAGGTATCCTGCTCCTTGCTGTAACTCCACATCATCTGATCACCTGCGTGGCCTGCAAGTCCAGAATGTGAGACCAAGCAAGCAACTTCTGGTGTCTCGCCAAGTGTTGCTGTCAAGCCTCTTCTCGCCTAGTATGTTTCGGGCGCCTGGGACCTGAAGAAGGGCTCACAGAAAAGCCCAGCTGGGGCTTTTGTAAGACACCCGCAGTGGCCAAGGCATGGCTGTCCGCATGAAATCGACAAGCTCTATGGACACCTGTCGAGCAAATCGTCATGGGAAATGGAAGGCACGCTGCACCCTGTGCAAATGAGCCTGTTGCCATACTGCCGCTGCAAAAGCAGCCTGTCACGGCCAGATGTTGCAAGGCCAATGCATTACTCGAAGTGCCTCCATGAAAAAGAGCTGATGCCCGGTGACCACCTCCAGTGTCAGAGAAATAGATGTGAACTCTACAAGGCCGTCGGTGAATCCGAGCCTCGGTCAACACAGCAAAATGTTAACGAGCGCACGAACTGCTTGACCTGCAAACAACATGCCACAAGACCCGAACTCGGTATTCAGATCCATTGGCGTCTTCACTAAGTCTCCTGGATGTGCAGCATGTGATACAAAAGGCGTGCTGGAAACTCATTGGGTCCTCACTGGTACGCAATACCTGATCCTAAAGAATATCCTAACAGATATAGCTGCTTCATGGCCTGAGGCATAAAACTGGACCCAGCCTCTGAAGTGTCCTCGGACGTGGCTGGATGCACCACCAGAGACAGGCAACTGGGTCATGGGCCTTCTGGTCTTCAGCCATAGGCCTCTCCAGAATGGTCCTGTCAGGGCGTTTTTATTTTGGTGGCTTCAAGTTCGTCACCTTTTTGGTTCATTGTCGAAAAAGAAGGGCAGCGAGGACTCCTGCCCACGGGCTCTGGTGGCTTCCTGTTGCCAACTCAGCTTGCGGCCTGCTGTTTGGCTTTCCTGAGCCACTGAAGCTTGGGTCAGCTCGGCCTCCTGTAGCTCCGTAGCTCCCGGAAAAACAAGCTGTCCCTGCTGTGGGTCTTGCCGCATTGCCCCGTTACCTCCCAAGTTTCCCTTTGGCACCCGCCCCTTTTGAGGCACGGCCACTCAGCCCCAGGCGCTTTCTCCATGAGCTGTCGGCCCTCCGCCGTCTTGGGCGAAGGCTCGTGCACCTCGCAGCCAGGGTGAGCGGATGTTGGTGGGCTTCCGTTGGAGCCAGGTGTACCTTGACGAACCAAACCGAAAGGAGTGCTGGGTTTGAGACATTTTGGGTTTGGGACCTATGTGTAAAAGGGTCTGTCTGAGACCGTTTTTGGAACAGGCCCACAGGTTTTCGGGCTGCCCAACTCCTAGTTTGCAGTCGTGGTTCCCTGAACAGGGATTCTTGCAGCGACAAGGATCCAAAAGCCCTCGCGAACAGGTTCATGACCAGCCACGTGGACAAAACCTGGAACAAACCGTGTGATTTCGCCACGGCCCACATTGTCCCCCGCGTGCTCCTGCAGTTGTCGGAGCAGCAGCTCGTACAGGGCCATGTTCTGCGTCGGGAAGTGCCCTGATCAAGACAATCTATTGGAACCAGCACGCATTGTCATCGTCCTAGTCCCGCATTTCCCCATCCAGGCGAAAACTTAATCCAACGAGGGACAGGCGTTTACCCACTGTGGTTGGTTGCTGGTTGTGGGGAAGAGTCCAAGTTGACTCCATGCATGACAAACCAGGTGGATTTTTGATTGAGTGGACAAGAATGTCTGGCGAGGTGCTTCAGCGATCCAAGCTTGTCACGCCACAATGGGATACTCAAACTACCGATTTGAAAGGTACAACTGTGTTAACAAACTGCGATGTTCCAGCGGATCTCTGCGTGCTGTGGGGATGAATCATGCTGTGGGGATGAATCATATTTTTCTTTGTTTCTCATAGCCGAAAGAGTGACCAGAAATTGTACCTCTGTCCACAGGATGATGTCTATCAAGGTACGCAGGCAGCACCCTTCCATGCTGACGGAACACGCCGAGGCGTCTGGAAGTGGCTGTGCCGGCTGTGCCTCTAATTCCTTGAGCAATTACTTGTTTGTGGCACTTGGGAATCCAGTTTGAACATGCAATCCGAAGCAGCTTAGCAGCAAGGACAATTGTTTGCTTTCCATTGTCTAGAGGCCAAGCATTCTGTGTTGTGCTTGTGCGGAAGAAGCCATTGCATCCTGCAGGCGACCTGTGCATGCCTCGAATCCTGTTTCTACTAAAAGCTTGAGCAAACCATCCATCTTTGCACTTGGAGCAGCCTGCTGAGCCATCTGGCACCATCAAAACCTACAGTGCGATTTGGCCTGACCCTCTGTCACTCTGTCAATCTGAAAGGATTAGTTGAGAAGCAGAACATCCACCGTTGGGTGAGGTATGCAGCAACTCACAGCTGCCTTTATAGTCTATGCTGCATTCGCCACCAGCTTCTCCGCCTGGGTTTGGCTAAGCCCTCTGGGACAAACTCAGCTGGGAACTGTGGGGAGACCGGCCGAGCCAATTCATCAACTTGAACGTGGGAGGATTCTTGCCAACAACGCCAAATCACCCAAATAGCAAACTTAGCAACAAGGAAGCCGAAGGCTTCACTGGGGTTGAGGCAAGGGCGATTGAGGCGCTTGCAAAAACAAGGGTGTGGATGATCCCTTGGGTCCCTGCTTCAGGTGCTCGGCCCGGAAGTTGCGACATCGCCACGAAGCCCGAGGCGAACTCGAGCCGAAGATACCACTGCTCTCACCACTGCTCTCGCAATCCATGTCAGCGTCTGACGGCCCGCGCCATCCAAGTCAGCCGCTGTGAGAAGTGTCATGTGGAGGCACAGAAGTGCAGTGAGACCTCCACGATCAGGAGAAGGTGCCTGAATGTCCGTGCCGAGGATTGAAAGTGGACCTCATGGCCGCGCGCTTCGGCGGTCTTGAGGTGATCCGTAAATCTCAGGTCAAGCAAAGCGAAACAGGCGTGCACGAAGACTGTGCACAGGACCCCAGAGCGAAGCCCAAGCGACCTAGCGTCAGTCGATGGTTCCAGCCCACTCTGCCAAGGAGACATCTGAATGCTTTGGGAGGTTTGCGGACTTTGGTTCCCCAAAGTCTTGATGTGGCCTGGCGGGCCATGGTATCTCCATACCTGCAGCACGTTCGAGCAAATCAGCTTGGTTGGCCCAGAGGGGCACATGGCCTCTGCAAGCTGCGTGGCCCCGTCACTGGCAACTTGGGTGAGAAGCCCTGGTAAAGCAGGTTGCACCATTGGCTCCAATTGCTGAAGTCTCGCATAGTCGTCAGGGTCGTTTCAACAATACAAATACAACATACCGAATCGTATCGTTGCGTATTGCGAGCTATCGGTATCGAAAAGCAAGTATCGCAACCTCACATCGTATCGAAGACTATCGCTGCAAATCGTTTTGAATCATACCGATTTGTATCGGTATCGGTTGGGGTTTGCTTTGAGGGGCCCTTTGGGGCCAGAAGGGCGGCAGCCAGCTGCTGCTGTGCTGGTGGCTGCCTGGCACGGGAGGCGCTGGCAAAGTCTTTGAGAGGCTGCTTAGAAGAGACCCTCTTTGGAGAAATGGAAAGCCAAGAAAACAGACTGAGACTGCTTCAAGCCGATTCCATGTTGAACACTTCCCAGGGCTCATCCGGACAGCTGCAACCAGCCGAGGCCAGAAATCAACCTAACTCGGCGAGTTAGATCGTTTTTGAGGGTTCCCACTTCTCAGGGCTCATCCGGGACAGCTGCAACCAGCCAAGGCCAGAAATCAACCTAACTCGGCGAGTTAGATCGTTTTTGAGGGTTCCCACTTCCCAGGGCTCATCCGGGACAGCTGCAACCAGCCGAGGCCAGAAATCAACCTAACTCGGCGAGTTAGATCGTTTTTGAGGGTTCCCACTTCTCAGGGCTCATCCGGGACAGCTGCAACCAGCCAAGGCCAGAAATCAACCTAACTCGGCGAGTTAGATCGTTTTTGAGGGTTCCCACTTCTCAGGGCTCATCCGGGACAGCTGCAACCAGCCAAGGCCAGAAATCAACCTAACTCGGCGAGTTAGATCGTTTTTGAGGGTTCCCACTTCTCAGGGCTCATCCGGGACAGCTGCAACCAGCCGAGGCCAGAAATCAACCTAACTCGGCGAGTTAGATCGTTTGTGAGGGTTCACTCTTAGGGCTCATCCAGGACAGCTGCAACCAGCCAAGGCCAGAAATCAACTTAACTCGGCAAGTTAGATCGTTTTTGAGGGTTCGGGAAGTGCTCATCCAGGACAGCTGCAACCACTCGGACCAAAATTAATGTCGTCGAAAGACCTTTTTTTGAGGAAGCTTGTAAGAGTACTTTGGTGTAGTGGGTCGTCTCTGGCTCTGGCACCTGCAGAGGTGCAGGCTCAATTCTTGCTTCTTTCGGGCTTTTGGCGACACAACACGCCGAATTCAAGGTTCCCGGCCTGTTGGCAGGCAGCTTGCACACCAGCGCGCAGCCGCAACGCCGCCGCAGCGGTTGAGTATATTCCTTTATCGAGATATTGTTCAATACTCCCCTGCTGTATCGCAAGTTTATCGGATATTCAAAGCAATACATATCAATAAAATCGAGTGGTATCGTGGAGCTTGCGGTACCGAACCGTATCGTCATCGAAACAGCCCTGGTCGTTGAGGCTGCCTCCCTTCAGTCCCCCAGCCACAGCCCGCAAGGGCCTGCAATCTCCTGATGTAAACACGTGTCAAGGGCACGAGGGCACCAGTCGATTTCTCACTTTCAAAGCATGATGTGGTCGTGACGGCTCCTCTGTAATCACGGTGAAACCCGTACCCACACAGGCACTACATCACAACAAGGGATCTACACTGACAGCCCAGATGGTAAATGACGTCCACCTTGGCAAAAGCAGAATAAGTCAGTTGCCAACAGAGGATCCTCCTATGACCAGCTGTCCAACACGTCCTTCGGGTCGAAGAACTTTTTGCGCTTTTCCTCTTTGGTACTGGCAATTCACATTGAGGAGCTAATGGTGAGATGCGTCCAGCCCTCCAGCTACAACGCCGTATTCAGCTTGCGACTGGCTTTGGCTCAGACCGGAGCAGCTATTGTTACAACACATGCCCCTGTGGGCAGCTTAAGCGGCAGCAAAGGATCTCAGCTCTTATAGTGGCTGCGCGGCGCTACCGTGAAGCCAAGCTTGGAGGGATCCACCTGGCGTCCAATGGCCAAACTGCACTCATCTCGACCGCCGCTCCGCCTTTTTCCCCTTGACGCGATGTTTGCGCCGAGAGTTGGCCTTGCACAGGGAGCCAGCAGCAGATTCATGGGGGAAGGGGTTTCAGCACGAAGTCAATATTTGCTGTTCCCCTAATGGACATGGAAAAATATTCAGTCTCTGGCAGACTGAAGTGGCGGAGGAGCCTGGCTGAAGGAAGCGCTCTCTTTGCTGCAGTCACACGGTGTACCCGTGAGGTGAATGATGTGAATGTATCTTTGATCCTGGGGAAAACAAAGAAAACAATCAAGCAAGCACGACAAAAACAAAGAGGGGGCCTGCCTTGCCAGGCAGGCATGGGCCGGGCTCTGTTTGATTCACTGGCATGTTCTTCGTGCAGAACTCGCCCTTGATGCCGTTGAGGTTGGGTCAGTCGTCATAAGTCACAACATTGATCCCCAGCCCCAAGTGGCCAAAGCGGCCAGAACGACCGACGCGATGCAAGTAAGTCTCAGAGTTCTTGGGTGAGTCAAAGTTGATGACCACATTCACAGACTGGATGTCGATGCCGCGGGTGAAAATGTCAGAAGACACCAAACACTGGCAGGCTCGGTTCCTAAAGTCGTGAAAGACACGATTTCTGTGGGATTGTTTCATGCAAGAGTGAATGAAGAAGCATGAGTACCCAAGCTCTGTGATCTTCTTTGCCAAGAGCTACACACGGGTCACGGAGCAGAAAATGATAGCATGATTGATCTGCAACTTGGAGAACAAAGTGTTGAGGCAGTGAACCTTCTGCGGCTCCACGAAGGCATAGAACTGCGAGACACCGGGTGAGCTCTTTGATCAAGTTGATCTCGTGCGCGTCAGCCATAAACCGGTTTTTGAAGTCCAAGATTGTGATTGGAAAAGTTGCAGAATACATCAGGATCTGTCTGTCTGGGGTCAGGAACTTGATGAGGTCCTCTATGATCGGCTGGATTTCGGGGCACGGGAGCTTGTCAGCTTCATCCATGGCAACCATGTGACACTGCTTCAGGTTGCAAACATTCTTGTTGGCAAGGTCAAGCACGCGGCCAGGCGTGGCCACTACAATGTGGCCCAGCGTATTGCCGCCCATCAGAGACGCAGTCTCTCTTAGCTTTCTGACACACCAACAGGCGATGTTTTGGCAAGGGCTGAATGCATTGAATCTGTCGCAGAATTCTGCAGTTGGCGCATTTTGCACACACAGTTTCCCACGATTGTTATGTGTAGGCCTGACATAGCATGGCAAAATGCTCATACGCCAAATCCCCAGCAGTTTTGCATGTTCAGCATTGGCTGGCTGCATCAGAGCTGAAAGGATTTGTATGGCCAAAGCGCGGACAACTTGAACATGTCTCCGATAACTTTCAAGCTTGACTTTGGCAAGCTTGAACACGCCAGAACCGGTGAAGATTGCGGTTTCAACTGTGACACTGATGCACGAACTCTGGCGTATTCGGGAAACCTCCCTTCCCCGCCTGCAAACGACAGACATTGCGGCGAGCATTTTGGACACGGGAAAATCCATTGGTCATTAGCACTTCACATCTCAGCCTTCGTCACGTCGCGGATCTTCAAATCTGGGCGAGGCTAACAGCGTTCAGTATAACGAGAAAAAACAGGTGTAAACACACTACACTAAGACACTAAGACACGAACACACTACAGACATTACATTGACAGTTCTAACAGTTTCATTAACACGGGTCCCCGGCCTCGCGGCTCATGAGGGTGGTCAGCGTGATGGTGCCCTGCCTCGAGCCCAAAGCTGCGATGTGGCCCAAGGATTTTGGGCGCCAGGCAGAATTCCCCGGTCCGTCACGTACACCACACCATCGCTTTCAGCCTGAAGTTTACTTGCAATCACTTCTCTTGTTCCTTTCAATAGTGCGCTACTCACTCCACATCTGTCTCGTGTACTCCCTACTCCAAACACCTGCTTTCTTCAGTGCATAGCTTCAAGCGCCAGGTTTTCCAGTGTGAATACCTCCTTTAGAGTGGGCATCGGGAGTAGGGGAGATGCATAGGAAAGGGGTAACGGGGGGAAGAAAAAAAAAAAAAAGGAGAAAAACTCCGCAAAAACTGCCCGAATCTGGTTCGACTCAACTCTTCGGCATCCGCACGACTTTCATCAGCAGGTAGACCTCTGGTGGGTCCGAGCGAGGCAGATTGGCGACACTCAGAGTCATGTACGCGGCACGAATGTGACACCTCAACCGGGTCCTTCTCAGCTTGCAATTTGTTCATTCACCGAACCTTTGCGACTTTTCTCAGCGCCCGGGCGTCTTTGACAGTGCAGTCCGGAGAGACTCGCACTGGGGACCCCTCCACCATCGGCTCGCTACCTCGTGAAACTCGGAAAGTAACAGCTGACAAATGAATTATCCAAGAATTATCAAGCTTATCATGCTACGGATGATACAACATACTCTCACATTCATACTCCCTTGTTCTCCGCTTCTGTTTGCTTCTGCTTCAGTCTTGAACAACCCACCATCTGGAGGAGCTTGGAACTGCGGGTCCATGAGATCCTGGCGATGTGCCAAGGATATAGTGATACGAAGTAATTCAGCATCTACGAAGTAGTGATCGGCAAATTCAACACATGGCTGAGCGGCAATCTCTCTGTCTGGAGTCTGTCCACGTGGGTCCAGCATTTTCAGCAACCGCCTGGCGTCCCCACTCAGCTCGCCATTCTCTCTCAGCTCTCAGCTCTCTCTCGTGTTTCTCCTTTTCGCGTCGTCGCAACTCGCCATGTCGCTGTGCTGTCAAGCGAGCGCGTGGAACCGGGGGGCCGGGCTGGGCGCCTTTGCGGGTCATGGTGCCCTCCAGCAGCCCCTGGTGACTCGAGTCCCAGTCCAAAGGCCGCACCTCAGACCCGCTCCCGCTCGAGAGCTCCCGCTGCTCAAGCCAAAAGCCAAAATGCAGGAGCGAGCGAAGGGAGCGAAGGGAGCGAAGGGAGCGAAGGGAGCGAAGGGAGCGAAGGGAGCGAAGGGAGCGAAGGGAGCGAAGGGAGCGAAGGGAGCGAAGGG
>CAUJNA010003438.1:0-50000 GCA_963377175.1 Effrenium voratum
CTTTGTACACGCGTGTCTGAGACGCCGCATGTCGTCCAGCAAGGTTTGCAACCATTTGCAAGTGCGGCGCTTGTGGGCGCCGCGCGTGTACCCGCAGCCACTACGGACTGCTTGAAATCGCTTGGTGCGATGCAGGGTGGGCGCCGCATGTGCCCACGTTATATGAATCGGCCCTTGCATTTGGCCCAGCAGGCCTGACAGGGCTCAGGCATGAATTGACTTGCGCATCATGTCATACACGTACACACACGCACTCGTCGGTGTCTATTGTCTGTTCGTGTTTTGACATTTCCAACTCTTAGGGCCGTTTGAACGCCCCTCCGGCAAGGGCAGAGCCTTCTCTGAGAGACAGGCTTGAAGCCGAAGAGATCGACGGGCATTTGATCGACTCATTGGAAGCAGGGGGTTGGAGTGCTGCCACGTTTGCGGCGGTTGTGTCGTCCCAGTCTGAATTTGCAGATGTGTGGGATGACTTGTTTCCTGACACTGCAGTGCCGCTCTTGCAGAAATCGCGTCTGAAGGTGGCATGGTCGAATATGCAAGCGCAGCAGCTTGAGTCGGAGCCAGCGCCCACGCAGGCCCATCTGCTAGACGCGGGGTGGGCTGAGACTTTTGCGCCCAGGCTGAGCACACAGGTGATTACCCAAATGAAAGCCACCTTCTTGCGGAACTACCCTTCGGAGGTTTTGACGCCCGAGGTGTTTCCATCTACTCGTTTATTGTCATTGGTGCACCACCAGATCAGCAAGAAGGACATCAAGTGGGTGCCCTGGAAGTTTAGGATGACGGCTGCGATGGCCGAAGAACTTCAGGTTCAGCGGCCAACAAAAGCTGCCAGGCTGGAGGGGCTCACCCTCCACTCACTGCTTGCAGACGAGCCGCCGTCCATTGACATCTCCAACCAGTCTCCATGGCATCAGAAACATGCTGGCAGTACATGATGTGGCAGTGGCTTTGTGCGGCGGCGCGCACTTGGCCCGACTGAAGGCATACAGCCTCCGGTTCATGTCGATCCTGAGCCAGCGATGCGACCCAGATAGCGGCCTGCGATCTGCGAACGTGCTGGAAGCCCAACATGCGGACCGGCACATCTGGCAAGGCATTTCAGAGATGGTGACAGACCAGCAGTGGTCCTTGGACGACGCATTAGCAGAATACACTACGATCCGGGCAGATTTGCTGGGCCTCCTGCAACCACGGCCGCGCGTGAACCGAGGACCTCAAGCTTCAGACAGCAGCGGGGCTGCTCGCACAGGGCCAAGCCGGCCTGCGGGCTCTGCGGGCCCCAAAGGAAAAGGGCAGAGTAAGGGGCCAGGCAAATCCACACGGTGGGTCCTCGAGCACATGGAGAACGGCGTGAAGCACAAGCTGTGCCTTCGTTCCTATGCACTCGCAAAGACTGCAGATTTGAGCACAGATGTGGCCATCCAAAAGCTGATGGCACCCCGTGCTACGGGGACCATGCGGGAAAGAACCATGTCGTTACCCCCCACTGACTCTCGGATGAGGCAGACAAAATCGTTTCACCGTCTCAAGCCAGGCAGTTTGCTCTTGACGACACACCCCCTGGCGCCGCCCGGACGCAAGATTTCAACTTGCAAGACAACATGTCTTCGGGCACGTTGCAGCAGGCGACCTTTCCTGGTACTGCAGTGGCAAAGCCATGCAGACTTGCTGTGGTTTCAGCTGAGCAGAAGGATGCCCGGCTCACTGCTCTGCCTAAGGCAGTGCAGGGGCCGGATTGTTTATCAGCACACAGTGCAATGACCGGCGTTCGTGCAGCAGCGCAGACACACATTTGTCCAGAGCAGTTTCAAGGACAGGCAAGCCATATCTGCCTGTCAGCCAGGCTCTTGATTCACGCATGGACATCCTGGATAATGATTTTTTCGAACAGTTGTTGAGATTATGCGGGTCTGGTCTGATAGCTTACACGGCTGCCAGCCCAAGAGCTGAACACCAGAACCGCTTGGACGACGGCCACGCCATCTTGTCTCGCTGCATCCAGTGCCTTGAAGTGACTCGTGCGTCGGGGGGGCATGGGCATTTGGAACAGCGCAGCGATGCCACAAGTTGGGTAGAGCCAGAGGTAAAGCGTTGGGTTCTCAGCACGTCATGTCAGCCGGCATGTGGTTTTGGCATGGACGCTCATTTTACATGGCTGCTGGCTTCGTCTTACCCCCCTCTGCAAAGCATGGCGTGGGCCTGCCAGCATAGAGCAATTGGGGAGCGGCAGCGCTCCTTTGCCAGCGCGCAATACCCAGAGTCTTTATCCATGGAATTTGCTTTGCTTGTGCAGCCGCTGTTGTCCGGCGAACAGGTTCAGTTCACTTGGGACTCACGAGAATCATTCTTCCCTGCCAAGCAAATTGCCGATCCTCCGTTCGCAGTGCAGGACGGAGGAGGCATGCTATCCCAGCCAGATTGGAGTTTCCCCCTCAAAGGGGCGTCCAACCTCTTCCAAGCAGTGCGACAGCATTGGTTTCCAAAGCTACTCCAGCTCGGGGCGGTGGACCGCCTCCTTTCGCACGTGCAAGAACACCGAGACAAACCTGTATTTCGGGATCACGAAGTTCAAAGTTTCCGGACTGATTTATTCCGATTGCTAAACTTGGAAGAAACCCCAACCACTTGGGCTGTGCGAGAAGAGCAACCCATGAGACTGAATGCCCTGCATCAGATCAGCCAAGCGATGCGGGATGCTGACACAGCGTTGTTTCCATCTCTCATCTCTGGTGTTCCAACGGGGTTCAATGATGACATACCCCCATCCAACGTTTTTCCTTTTCGTGACGAAGGTGCGAAGGAGGCAACACCCCTCAGCGTCCACTTGCAGAACTGGCGTTCCTCTGAGGACAGACCAGAGATAACAGACCTACTGGTCCAGGAAGAGATTGGCGATTCGTCACGCCATATCACGGAACACTTGAGGAAGCCAAAGCCAAATGGCCCATGGGAGTTGCGATAGGCAAGTTGAGCATTGCTGACAGTCCTTCTAGAGCCCCCCGCTTGGTGGTGGATCACACAGCCTCGGGCACCAATGCGAATTGCCGCGTGAAAGAACACCAGCATATGCCCACTGCCAAGGATGTCATTCGTGCATTCCCCCTCCGGAACTGTAAGCACGAACTTGCAGGGTTCACCTTGGACATTAAATCGGCACACAAAAGGATCGTTGTATCACCGCCAGAACGCGGCTTGTTGGGATTCTCCCACAGGGGCAAGTTGTTTTTCTACAATGTGGCCCCCTTTGGGGCGGCCTTCAGCGCCCATTGGTGGGGCCGCCTGGGATCTTTTCTGACCAGATGCTGGCATCAACTCCAGCGTGTGGACCTCTTGGTGTCTGACACTTACCAACTTGGCACCGATCGGGATTGCTGTGCACGCAGGCTGTGACATGAAGGTCAAGTCTTCCGCAAGGCAGGAAATTGTTTGCAGCCAGTGGTCCGCGCTGATGCTGTACTGCGTGGCCGGAACACGGTGCA
This sequence comes from Effrenium voratum, assembly GCA_963377175.1. Taxonomy (NCBI): domain Eukaryota; class Dinophyceae; order Suessiales; family Symbiodiniaceae; genus Effrenium; species Effrenium voratum. The sequence goes on from CAUJNA010003438.1 coordinate 3,486, forward strand.
GGTCCGCATACAAAAAATGCAGCATCGCCCGCATCACAGGATATAACTGCGTGATCCAGAGGGCAAGTCCGATGAATTTTTCCAAGTCCCGACGGCAAGTGCGGGAGTGGGCAAGCAGCTGAGTGGCATATCCAAAAATCTTCTCTGCCTTAGAGGGCTGCACTGAAATAATCCCCTGCGAAAAATTGAAAGTCCAGCCAATCCAATCTACCGACTTTCCGAACGTCAGTTTTTTCCAAGCCAGTGGGATGCCAAAAATTTGGCAGAACATGCACAACAAAGAAGCTGTCAGCGGAAGGACATCCAATCGTTGCGTCAGCAAGAAATCATCCACAAACGAGTGCAAGGCGTGCTGCACCCATATCAGGATGTCCAACAATGCAGACTGTCTGATACGCGCATTTGGGTGCGCATCCAAGACCCTTCATCGTCCCGCAGAAAGCTCTCCAGGGACGGTATCCGGGTTGTCCACGCTTTTATGAAATGGGTCCAGGATGGGGTGCCTGTACCCACGGCCGGCGTGGACTGGTCTTGCAGCAGCAGACGCATGGCCCCAAAGCCCAAATAGGGGGCTTCATGAGGGCGCCTTCAGGCGATGTGATGTGGTTCTCTGAGGCTTTCACACCGACAGATTTTGATCAGCTGTCAGTGCCTGTGTCGCAGGATATGCAGCGTGACATCTCATGTTACGAAGCTCTGGCGCAAGCGGCGTTGCTCATACTGAGCAGCAAGTTCTTTCCTTCATGCAGTGCCCGGGTGACACTTCGGAGCCTGAGTGACAACACCTCTGCAGAAGCGGGCGCAAATCAATTGTTTACAACCAAGCTTCCCTTAGCCTTGTTTCTTGAGAAGATAGCATTGCTTTCAGCCACGCTGGGAATTGACCTCGATGTTTCGCATGTGCCGGGAGAGCTCAACAATGACGCCGATAGCATTTCCCGCTGGCCAGACAAGCCTCTCCCAGCTTTTTGCTTGGAATCTAACCGAATTCGCTTGAGCCTATCTGAATTATGGACGCCAGGTCCCGTTACCGCTGTTTACCCTAGAGGGTTTTCCCTACCCTGGTTCCCCTTTTCTTGACCCGTGCCGAAATTCCTTCACATAGGTTTGGGTTTCTTTCGGGCGAAGGCATTTCTTCTCTGATAGGTCTTCGAGAGGGGCTGTGTTTTCTCCCATCAGAGACGCGGGGATGGGAATTTCTGGCACAGGACAAAAGGGGACAGATTTGCCCTGCGCGCAGGGCAAGGGATGTCAACAGGTAAATGCTCACTTGTAGAACGTGATGCGTACTTGCTTCGCCCATGTTTTGCAATGTGGCTTGAACCTGTTTTGGCACATTTTGGGCCCAAGTGAGCATTTGCAATTTTCGGGCTTTCAGTTGCCCACCCTCCACTCCCTTGCGATCCCTCAAATTGATTCACTGCTGGAGCAGCGCCGCCGCGAACTCGGCATTGTTCTCTTTTGGCGCTGGGCCGCCAGGCCCCTCGCACATTCGATCGCTCCCCGGTGCGTCAAGATGACGAAGGGGGGGTCTGTGTTTTCTCCCATCAGAGACGCGGGGATGGGAATTTCTGGCACAGGACAAAAGGGGACAGATTTGTCCTGCGCGCAGGGCAAGGGATGTCAACAGGTAAATGCTCACTTGTAGAACGAACGGGGAATCATTGATTGCACGCACGATAAAATGAAGCTGGGGTCTCCTCTGGTTTGACGAAAAAAGCAGAATCTGAGCAGGCTACCTTGGGTGTGATCTGGGGTTGGGCGAAGGTAGTATGAATCCCAGATGTATCAACCTGGCTAGGTGATTCTCCGGAAGGTGAAGGTACCGACACTCCTTCACAGATTAAACATGGGTTGATTAGTTTTGGAAAAACATTAAGCCTGACAGAGCAGTTGTCCAGGTGAGGGTTACACCATCCAAAAAGGTGGGTCCAGCCATTTTAAGACACACCCACATGGCGTATTCCATGTTCTGGTTGGCCTTCGTCTACGAACAACAACCCACCAAGCCAGAGGGCTGATAGTCTAGAAACGTCGGTGAAGCTCTTTTGCGACGGACTTCTTTTCTGCGGGTCCAGCGGGAAGGAGCCTCTATGACAGGCGATTGGCTTCAGGCTTCAAGTTGCCACACGGGGTCTGTCCATGAGAGGAGCTGCCCTGAAGATGGGTTGGAGGTTGAAGCGGAATCCCACCCTGTTTTTATAACCTCGGTGATGTCGAGATTTCCCACCACACTTTTCCTGACTGACTTGCACTTGTGTGACGACTGGCCCTACAAACCTCCGTCCATGCCCACGGAAAAAAGCGAAGCAGCGGCCCGACCCCACCCCCCCTCCCCCCACCACACCCCTCTCCCCCCACCCCCCCGCCCCTCCACCACGCGCGTTTTTTTTTTCCCCTGCCTCGAAGGAGATGCAGCAGCTGGCGGAGGCGTTGGACGCCCAGTTCCGGCGCCTGAAGTTTGGGGGCCGGGCCGTGGTCATCACCTTCAAGCCCCGCGAGGCGCGTGCGCGCGGGGGCATCGCGTGTGTGTGTGTGTGTGTGTGTGTGTTGTGTGTGTGTGTGTGTTGTGTGGGTTTGTCAGAATAGGATTATTTGGACCCCCCTCATTTTGTGGGTTCTCCTTTTGGCTTCCCTTTGAACCCACTCCAACACCCTGAAGCAACAGTGGCTCAAATGGCTTCGGAAATGGGTCGCGTTTTTTGGAGGCTCGGTCTCCAATCGCCCAACCCCGACTTGGCACACATACATACCCAATGCTCGGGGGCGTTTTTGACACAGAGGCTCGCACTACCTCCCGCAGAACCACAGTGGGGTAGTGGCTTGGGGGAAGCAACATCTGAGATCCACTCCAGGTAAACCCTTCAGTATGTTTACCAGGTTTTACCGTGACTTCCGCCTGGCAAGTGGCCGCCTGGCAAGAGAAGAAGACGTATTGGGACGGGAGGTTTTTCCTGCCTGCCGTGCTGGCAAACTTTTAAACTTGCTGGAAGGTTTGTCCACGACTCTAGAAAAGGCTCAAACAGTTCAAGCTTGTTTTGGTCAGAAACAGATTGTGGTTGCCCACTTGGTTCCCGTGAAACCAGCCTCAAACTCTCATTTGACCATTTGGAGTTGGAACTTGGAGTGGCCTTCGACCCTTCGAAGAACCAGACCTTCAACCTTTCAAGCCGCGAAGACCTCCGAGCCTAAGGGACTTGGGTCGCGACTTGGGTCGCTCTCATGCTTCTCCGCTTTTTTGCGGTTCGGGAATATGAGCGTTCGCGAAGAGGTGGGATATGATTTGTTGCCAAAAGCACAGGGCACTTGAATGAGAACCGCTCGGCCGGGAGCAGGGTTACCGCGTACAACCGCCAACAAAAAGACGGGGCACTTGAACTAGCAACATGGTTTGGTACCCTTGGAGTACCGCCCTCGAGTTTTGAACCGCCAGGAGCAGGTCTTGGAGAATTGGCTGCGCCACAACGAGGACACGGAACTCCGATTTTCGCCCCGTTCGTTTTTTGAGAGGCCTCCCGTTAAATGCGGCTGACCATGGGTTTTCAGGGGTTGGAACCTCAAGAGTGGTTGGACAATTTCATCCCGACCGCAATTTGACCACTACTTCAAACGAGAACCGCCCTCTCTGGGCAAATGACATTGCGAATTCACAGAAGGCTTCTGGAGTGCAACGAAATCATTTCTGACGACTGCTTGTGTGCGGGTTGACTTCCTTTTTTTCCGTCTGGTGACTTGCTTGCTGGTGCTCAGTAGGGAATGAGGGAATGAACCCAGGGGTCCCCTTAAAGGAAACCACAAGGGATGGTTTGTAGGGGTCATTGCCTGATTCCCTACTGAGCACCAGCAAGATTTTTATACTGGTGAATTGTGGTAGTTTACTCAAATTCTACAGAGAGGGGTCAATTGGCTGCCTTTCTTCCTGGACCAGCCAGCGCAAAGTTCCATGGCTGTAGCAAATATATGATCTTTTCTATATGTGCACCCCAATGCTCAACCGCAAAAGCGCCTTTGTGCATTGCAGGTCCGGTATAGCTCAAGCTCGGGATACTGACGCCTATTTTGGGATTTCAGTTCCACAACAATAATTCAGAAGCAGAAAGTGAGACATTGGCAAGGAAGGGATCTTTCTAGGTAAGCTCGTTTCGTCCTTCCGGTGACCTGGTTGTAGTTTGTGCCGAAAGATCGCTGGGAGAATGGCCACCGTGAAGTTGCGCAAAAGCCCTTCCAGATTGGATAGATCTAGTCAGTCAGAGAACAGCAGTGACGAAAGTGACCATAAGGAACAAGTTGTAATCAAATCGCCCTTTCTTTGATAACTCTAAAGAAGGCCATCCAATGACTGGTAGACAAGACAAGCCCAAGGTTGGCTGTTTTTCTATGTTTTTCATGTCTTTTTGGATTTACTTTTTTGGTTTAGCTATGTGTTGGCTTTTTTTTGTTCTGACAAGCCCAAGGTTGGCTGTCTGGAATTACCAGCTTGAAATAAGACATGGGCTCTGAAAAAGGCCCCTTCTGTTCCCGTGCAAGTTGGGCGAAACCAAGCAAACCTGTTTGTTTCTTGGGCGAAAACCTAAGCTGAAATCCGCGTTGGAAGCCTGAGGGACGTTTTACAAGACCTTGGATAGCGCTTCCGAGGAGTCGCATGTCCATCCGGTGGCCGCAAACCCAGGCCATGGGGGTTTTGTTGGGGGGAACCTAAGTCGAAAACCATGCTGGGGGAATGAGGCAGAGTTTCCGGGTCGCTTTTCCATTATTATCATTGTTATTCTTCTTCTTCTTCTTCTTGTTATTATTATTGCTTTGTTTGACAGGACGGCTGGGCCTCGCCCTTGGCGAGCATGGTCTCGCCTGACCGCCTGGGCCAACTCTTCCCCCTGCTCTCCACGGCGTCTGGGGTGATGTTGGCGGTCGTCAGCTGTCGTTTTGGAGGGTTCCAGAGGAGTCGTTACCCTCTCGGGGTTGGTTGAAAAATAGGTTGCCCTGGTTTCAGTTTGGTTTCTTTCCATCTGGAAAAAGGGTAGCATCAAAAAGACACACCCTGGAATTGGATGGGGCTTGATGAAAAGGTCCGGCAAACATAAGATGACAAAAAGGGGAAAGCACCAAACAAGATTTGATATGTCCCAACAAAACGGTCCATAATAAAAACACATGCCCATGTTAGATTGTAGATAAGACTAAAGCGGAATCTGAACATATGTTTTGCTGTGCCCCAGATGTGTGCCAAGCCAATTGGGGCCAACCCAATTTCGGGCCAAGCCAAAGGTTGAGGCAGAGAAGCTTTGAAAGCTTGTCAGAAAACAAACTGGAACCCCCGGTCAAGGAGAAGCAAACGATTTCCACACTGGGAATGCTCGATTCGGGGGGGGGCAAGGGGGGGTGAGAAGGGAATTGCAACCATCGGTGGCAACCCATTTCGGACTTGGAGAGATGTGGTAGAAAACACCAAGTTTCTGCAACTTTGGCCAGGGATGACCTGGTGCTCAGCATGAGGAAATGAACCCAAGCTTTGGCCCAAAAGCAAACCAGTTGGATGGCTTTTTGTTGGGGTCATTCCCTCATTGTAACAAGGCGGCGGTTTAAGCATGGTTCAAACATTGTTGTCATTCCATTTCTCCTTCCCGGCGATTCTCGCGCTGGCGACTCTGATTTTCGCAGTTTCTCATGTGAGCCACGTGCTCAAAACGCGGGTAGCTGAAGGTTAGTAAGGGACAATCCCAACCATAAATAGCTGCGGATATCCGCCTTCTTGATTCTTACATGGTTCTGGGATTATTAAAATGCCATTTTTATACCTTTTCTCCAACTAACGTGGCACCTGTGGGAGGGTGCCTGGAAGATCAAGTTCCTCTTGGAGGGACCCCCTTTCAGGTGCCATGTTAGTGGGAGAGAGGGTACCGGTTTTTGATGGTGTCTCAGGTGCAGCCCTACTGCGCGGAGCGGCTGTCGGCCCCGGTGCGCCCCTCCGCCGCGGAGCTGTGCCGCAACGGGCGCGCGCGGTCCGCGGCGGTGCACTGCTTCGTGAAGATGCCGCGGAAGCCGCCCTTCTCGAGGCGCGGTGTTTTGGTCGGTCTGGGAATCCGCGTGGCTTCGGAGGAGTCAGCAGTTCTGATTTTCTAGCAAGCTCACATCGAGGAAGGTCCTTTAGGGGATCCCTTCAATCAGCTTCTGGAATGGGGCTTCGGTCACAAACAAATGTAATTGGGCAACCGGAGGTCCACCAAGGGCTTGGGGGCATGATGGACACACGAACTGTTTTGAGTCAAAACCACGCCTGTCAGGCTCCAGTCTCGGGGCAGGGGGGCGCCAGGGTTTCCCTTTTGGTTTTCTCCCAAGTGGGGATCGTTTCAAGTTGGCAACAGCCAGTAATTGAGCAACTTTTGATTTGGGGATATAAAAGTCCAGGGGGGGACGGGGGCGGCGGGAGGAGCGGATTTTTCACTTCCGAGGCTGGGCATTTTCTCCGCGAGCAAGCCTGGAGACTGGCTTTGTCCCGTGGCAAGGGAATCCACGGCGGATATGCCCCCCCCCCCCGCTTTTGGTGGGCTTCCCCAACAAAAAAAAATCGCCAGTCAACACCCAAGAGGGTTCTTTTTCTTTTTTCAGAGTGAGTCACGGAGCTGGGTGATTTGAGCAATGGGATCCGTATCCGTATCCCGTTTCTTCCAGCCGTTTTCTTTTTGGCAACCAGAAACCTCGAAGTAAACCACTGGTTGCCTGCGAAAAAGTGGCATGTTTTTGGGGGGTTTCGTATTGATGGCATCTTCGAAATTACCAGATTATGCCATAGCCAGAATGTCCCGCCACATCTTTGAGCTTTTTTGCTAGCGCAGAGATGGCACATGAGTCGGGCCCCTTGTCAAAGCTTGGCTTCTGGGGTGAGAGCAGATAGGGCCGGCGGCCTCGTCTATGGCCGGTGTGTCAATCAACACTGTGGGTGGAAACAAAGGGATGCAATTGCAACAAGGGCCCCACATCCTGCGTTCATTCATTTCACACCCTGCAACTACACCCGAATTCAAGATTGCCGCAAGCTTTCCAGGCGGTAGAGTCTAGTAGCCAAAGGGCGGGTTCGTATTGATGGCACATAGGAAGATGTTTGATTGTTCGTATAAGTTGGGAGCTTCGTTGCGAATTGGTCCAAGGTCCCAACGAGTACCAATTGTTTACCGAGTACTTTTTTTGTTTTAAAACCTTACACCCTGTCAGCTTCCAAGGTTGGGGAGAGGGTAACCTTGTCATCGATCAAGACCTTGGTAGATGAAGGTTCGGGGACGGGCCCAACCATGAAGGGCTGCACATATCAGCCTATGGATTTGGGTAACTAGACCGTTTCAAAACCAGGTGGTGATTGGTGAGGCCAAGAACCACTTGTTTAATAAGTAAACGCCATCGGGTTTGGGATTTCATTTCCAAGGCAAAGTCACTTTTTTGAACACATGTTTTTCCTTCTTTTACGCCTTCGTCTTTTTGGGCTTTCATTAACAAAGCAAACATCTTTTTAGAACGACAGATGCGAGAGAGTGGCATTTCAATGCTCGGCCAAGCCCGGGTATGAGGCGTCCATTGCCGCGAAGCCAACCTTGCTGCCGCGGGCACGTGCAGCGCCTGCCACCAAATCTGCCCCCCGTGGCAAGCAGGGGTGCGGAGAAAAACGCTGCGGAGCTTTTGCTAGTGTGGGTGGGTCTCAAAAATGAGGCTGTTCGAGCTGTTATTTTGTCTTTTTTGTTTTTCCCTCAAGTGCTGAAAGCTATGGGGCCTCCGCCCAGGCTCTGAAGTGGTTATAGCCAAATTATTCCGGAAGGATGCCAAGGGGGTTGCCGGGGATATGGGATATCAGCAGGGCCTTGGTTGATCGTGGATTTGTGCGGTGAGTGCCTCGATGTTCCAAGCTCATATGAGCAAGCCTGAAAACTAGCGACGTGCACCAATGAGAGTGTTTTTAGGAGGTCGAAGTCCCCCTTCCAAGCACCTTCTCAGGATGTTGACCCCATCTGTCCTTGTTGGGATCAGACCCTCTGGGGATCGGTATCTTAGTAGTTGGTATCCCGTTCGATGCACAGGTCTGAAAAAGCAAGCTTCAGTGGGATTACTCAATGGGGTAAAACAAAATGTATGTTCGCTGTCTCGCCAGCCTATGCTTCCACTTTGAACGTCACCCCAGCAAAAGGAAATTCTGCTTTGATGAGGGAACGCAGGGCAGGTCGGACACCACATGGGAATTTGTGCGTTATGGGGGCAAATGCTCGAAACCAAGTGGGTTCAACGGGGAAACCCAAAGAAAAAGAGCACCAGGGGCCAGATAGGCCCCAGAAGTTTTGGGTTTTGTGAGTTGCCTAAGACTACCTGCAAAAATGCCACTGGAACGCAAAAGCACACCCAACAAAACGAAGCTAGCAACTTAGGTGATGAGGGGTCCAAATCAGGCGGTGCTGCTTGATTTCTTGGGATATGTTCGGCTTCCAAAAAAGCGAGCTTTCCCAAACAACATATCTAACCCCGGAAGAACATCGAGATGGGCACAACCCCCCTCTTTCCCCTCCCCCCCAAAAAAAAGCCAGACGCGTCTCTTGCGCCCGCCAGGTGTGTGACCAGCTACGGCCAGATCTCCTCGCTGCTCGGGGCGCCCTGGACCCCCCGCTTGGTGGGCCAGGCGCGCAGAGAACTTGCCAGACTTTCCCTCCCGGGCTTCCGTGGAAGCGCCCGTTTTTTTTTTTTTTTGTGTGCCTTGTGGGTTGTTTTCCGCAAGGGCTAGGCCTTGGTGAGTCCCCGAACTGGGAACTCAGTCGATTCTTGTCGTAGATCCGACATCCGCCTTGATCTCGTGCCGATCTTTGCAGCAATCCTGGTGTAATCGTCACTCACCACAGTCCAAAGTTATGTGAAGCGCCAGGCCCTGCTACGTTTTTTTTTTGAGGGGTCACCGCGCCCAGGGGTCACTCGAAGTGAGCTGCGGCAGGCGCTGAAGAAGAACCCCTTCGCGCCAGAAGTCCCCTGCCATAGGGTGGTGAGAGGTGGGCTGGTGGGTTGGGAGTGCAAAGCTGGACACGGGGTGCTGCTGCGATAGGCAGGGAATGAGAAAGGGAATGAACCCAAGATAAACCCTCAAGCTGGTGGTTTCCTGTAAGGGGAGGCTCATTCCCACATTTGCTGCTGAGTACCAGCAAGAAGGTTTGGAGGGTTGGAAAAGGGTTGGCCAGTAGGTCTGCAGTTGGGAAGGATCGATGTGAGTGGAGAGCTAAGGGCTTTCAACCGGGTGTCCCACGTGGATCGGATCTGGTGACCAGAGGCTCGCTTTGGTTGCAGGCGCTCCAGTTAGGGGTCTTTGTCTCAAGTTTGGAAATGACACAATGGCCGCTTTTGTGTTGACGCGATAAGAAGAACCGCGGCTCGCAAGGAATCCGAAGTTCGGCTTTTAGCGCCTAATACAAGCTGGTTAGTTGGTTGACGGAGCAGTTGTGTTGGGTTTCGCCAAAAGGCTCGCTTGGGTGCACCATGCTCGGCTATGTCTCGGGCCAGAACGTTTGGACCCTATAGATGAGGCATATAAATGTCACCCACATGGAATTCCCATGCACTAAAAGGGCCAGGACACGCCCTTATCAATTTGGCGTCAACATTCACTCCGCGGCAAGGGGATGAATTGATTTCACCTCTTTAGGCAAAGGCGTGTCTGGCCAATGATATGTGCAGATTGGCACAGAAATGGGCTGGGAGGGTAAGACGCACAATTCCACCCTAGGTCTCTTGGGGATTCTTGATTCCAACTTTGGGGATCTTCCATGTGCTGAAATGATTATGTAGTGTGTTGGCTTTTGAGCGAATCTATCACTGGACACGTTTGTTTTCCGGGGGACTCAAGCAAATGGAGGGAATTATTTCAGAGTTTGCCCCCCCTTACCGGTTGAGGGTTGATGTCCAACAATGCCTCTGTAAATCTACTTGCCCCCATATTCGCCTGAACAGGCTTTGCCCAGATCATCTGGGTCCCTCGACTTGTGTCGAAATTGGGATTTGGACTCCCACCATGGTTGGTTTTTCTTTTTCTTCCTCAACTTTTATCTGCTTCGACCTCAAACAAAATCCAGAGGCGCTCATTTTTTGAGAAGGGCCAGCTACCACAATAAAAACATATTGGAACAAACCGTTGGAACAAACCTTTGGGATTCCAGGCATTTGCAACATGCTTCCACTCTAGCCACTCGGGCCCTCGAATTCCAACGCCCAGCGGACCGCACCTTGGGCGGCTACTTTGGCGCCACGGCCTTCGAGGACGAGAAGGTCCAAACGAAGGCGGGAGCTTTGGCGCAAAAAAATCGGAGCTTTGGGCACCAACAAGTGGACCTGAGCTTTTGGATCTTCCGATTTTGGTCCTTTGCTACCAGTATTTTGACCTCTAGAGGTTATCAAAGTCAGAAGCTGTTGGGTGGTTCTAGGTTTTTCCCATTCACCCACCACTTGGGTGACTTTTAGAATGGTAAAACGATGGGGCCATGTTTCGTGGCCCCAAAAGGTGATCCCCTTTTATTGAAGGTCCTTTCCAGATCCAAACTGGGCAAGTGAGGGTTCAGTATTCCCTTCAGCCACCAAATGACCATGGATAAGTGTCCCACTCGGGAAAGTCAAGTCTCTTTGTTGTTTTCCTTATTGGCCATCCCAGGTCAAGGACCTTTCGACGTGTTAAGCACCCAGCCTCAAGGGGCACGGCGCAAGCCTCGGGTAGGACGGGTTCCAAAGCCGTGGTGATCGGATGATTGGATCATGACGGGGTTGGTCTCGAGATAGTGGAACGCTTCCCTTTAAGTAAGTGCTGAGCTAGCCAGCTTCAATCTTCATGTTCCCCCGCGCGTGCCGATCCTCAGCGTGCTCGCAGCCGTTGAGGGGGTGGGAGGGGGGAGGGGGTGGGGGCTTTGGGGGGGCTGGAAAGAGCATGGGCCCATGTTTCAAACCTTGTCGATCCTGAACCCCCGCCCCACACGCCACGTGACGTGACTGAAGCTCCAACTGCGCAGTCCCATTTGCTTAGTTGACACGTCGCCACTTTGATGCAGGCGGTTTTAGATGTTTAAGTTTTAGAAGTCATGTATCATGGAGTCTGGTTTTTGCAAGGGCTTAGTCTTTGTCCCAGCTGCAGTCGCAGGCGGCGACTGCGAGGCACAGTTGAAGTGTGTACACCCCGGTGAGAAAATTAAGGACGCGGCGCTTGCCAAACGCATGGAGGGGAAAAGTTGGTAGGAGGCGACTAACCTGCGGAGAGCTTGTCCGCGCTGCTTTGAAGACGGGATTCCAAGATTTCCTTTTGCAGAGGAGTTGTACAAGTGACCTACTGAAGTGGCTGAACGGAAACGCGGAACTGTTCGTGCCTTTGAGAAAAGAATGAAAAAGAAACCAAGCAACATGAAGGGTTCGGGGGGGGGGGGTTGCCTAATCGACCTGGCAGGCGCAGCATTCTCGTTTGCTCCGACGGCTGGCGCGCAACCAGCTAGGTCCGAAAAGCAAAGCAACATGGCCACCCTTGACACAACGGGTTGCCCCCCCCCCCCATGCCAGGTCCGGCTGCTTGAAGAGGAGGGCGTCGGGGAGCCAAGGTTTGGGAGGGTCAGCCCTGTTGTCCAGTGCTTCTCTCCTGACCTGACCTGAAGTTAACGGGCGTTTGAGTGACTTTTGTGGGATTCTGGAGAATTGGCTAACCCACGATTTTGAAGAGACATGCATCACCAATGTTGCCGGAAGCACGCAGGTGTTATGTGGAACCTATACAAAAGCAGATGCCGCCTTACGACGTTTTCTCTATAGTTGCAAAATCAACCAGAAGGCCAAATCGTTTGGAAGTTCCAAATGTGAGAAAGCTACCCTCCCGCCAAGCTCCTGTGCTTCCAGCTACCACTATAGCAGGTCACCGCGGAAGCACTAGATTGAAGCCCTGGTTGATTAAAAGGGGTCTGTCCCCATTGGAAGGTGGGAATGCTTGCCGTTTCGACGCAGACCCTGTTCGGGTTTGCCACATGGAAAAGCGGCCGCGAGGTTCTCCTGGAGCGGAAAGGCGAGGCCTGGCTGGTGCGCGCCGGGTGCTTCTGGTCCTTCCCCAGCGCGGCTTCCGCGCAGGCGGCGGGGCGAGCTTCCGCGCAGGAGCGCCGGGATCGGTGGGTGACCCGATGAATGTGTCAACAGAATGTGGCTGGGTTTGTAGACCGACTTCAAATAAATCCTTCCCAAGATATTGGCGGGGAAATCAGAGCATAGCATTTGTGGTCAAAACCGCAGTTGGAGATGGGTGGGGTCATTTTGCTTTGATTGTAAATTGCCATGGATGTTCATAGGGAATACCCTCAAACTGGTGGACGCAAAGGGCCCCAATCATTCCAATGAACATTTACAGTCCGACTCGCCGTGACAGACTCACTCCCTGGAACTTTAGCTCGGGTAACTTTGATGGCGCAGGCGGGCGAAGGTGTGAGCTTGTATCCGGCCAAGCGGAAAGCTGAAGGCGGGGGGGTTGATTGTTGATCGTTTTGGAGGCCAGTTCCCTTAGCCGCCATAGCCGTTTAGTTGTTTTTAGTTGGTTTAGTGGTAGTTTCAAGGAATTTCGCCCAACAACTAGTCACTTTTACCGGGTTGGGGCGGTTTTTCGCTGAAGTCTCCTCCGATATGTTGGGTTGGCTGTGGACATCGCATATGTTGGACGTACCCTGGTGTGGGGCCCCGACTACAGTGGGGAATTGGGGGAAACCATCATGTGATGCTTCAGAGGTCCAGGCAGTCCACGGTAGCCGGGCACCTATATTCACATGATGGTTTTCTGTGGTGATAGTCGGAAGCAGTGTGTGGGTGAGTTTCTTTTCGGCAATGAATCAAAACTGGTTGTAGTTGGATCTGCTGAAGCAACCTCAAATGTGGGTGCAGGGCATAAACCCCAGTGTGGGAGTTGCTGCGGTTAACACTTGTGTTAAAAGTAACAACCGATAGCGGAAGGCATTTGAATCACACTCAGATTCGAACCTTGAGTGCCTGCAGGATGACACTGCTTGATTCATGCTCCGTTCGCCATTTTGGCGAATTAGCCAAATTTTTCTTTTACCTACCTACCTGCCCTGCCTGCTCGACCGCCATGACTGCTCCAGCGGATTTCGCATCCATCGTGGAGGAGTACCAGCTCATGGAAATGACCGAGCTCGACCCGGATTATGAACGACTGTACCGGGCCCTTCAAGACCATCTTTCGATCCTGCCCGAGGCGGTCGGTCCGGGCTACATCCTGCAGGGCAATCAGGTCTGCAACCAGTTCATCAACCATTCCGGCTGCAGGGGACGTGCACCTGCCTCTGCCCACCAGTGCGCCTTTTTGCATCCGGAGTTCGTTGATGCGCGTTGGATGCCGCGAGACAACATCTGTTACCGACATCTTCGACAACAGGCCCGGCATCCAGAAGGTTTTTGCGACAGTGGTACCGAATGCCGCCATGTTCACAGTGACTCAGTCCTGCATGGTGACCTTCTTGCCTGGCTGCGCTTCGTGCACCATGCCAGACCCAACACCGGCGTGGGCATCCACTATGACACAGCCCACCGTGAATGGCGCTTCGTGTCCAGGCGGGAGGCCTTTGAAATCCTCCGCGACCACCTTCACGGCGAGTGGAACACGCCCATTCACCACATGAACGTTCGGTACCCCGATCCGTGCACTTACCAGATGCCATACGCGGTACCACGTGGCCCACCAAGCACATTGAACCCGTCTCGCCAACGGAACCACACCCCCCGACAGCAGCGAGGCCGCTCCACACAACCGGGATACTCCCGAGCTATGACACCACCGCGGACCGTCAACTTCGCGACACCCACGGCTCGCGACACTCCCAGAGAGGCCCGATTCCCGGAGGCGACCACCACATCGACCGGGCCAGTCCCGCACCACATGCCTTCACCACGCACGCAACCCACCACACCAGACAAGGCGGCACCCTCCACACCATCCAACCAACATCACGACTTAGTCCAGTGGCTCCAGCCGCCAGGCATCGACCGTGACGACAGCACACAAGGCCTGCTGTCAACCCAGCGGGCCGGTCACATCCGCGCGCGGGTACACGAAGATGCCACCTTCCTGATCAATCCGGAACTGCTACCGGAATTCCCCTCCGTCCTCGACCACATCGGCTTGCAATGGCACCTGACCAACTATGGCATCTTCTCGCGCACCCCCACCAATGTGTACGGCAATGACTTCGGGGGCCTCTTTCTTGTACCCGTGGAACCAACTACGCAGGTCACACCTCTCAGGAGCCTGCTGCGCTGGATTATCCAGCAACACGTTCACCAACAACTCCAACTGCTCAACAGCGCCAACCGGCAGCACATGCTACAACAGCTGACCTGTTCCTGGCTTACCTTCGGGAGGCAGCTCTGTCGCGCCTCCCGGCGAGACCCTTTTGTGGACAACATGGCAATCACCTTCGGGGAGACCATCATTGAGACAATTTCCAACTTCCTGACCCCCGAACAACGCACCATGGCGACCATCGAGGGCATCCTGCTCGGCCCCGACGGACACCTGCGCTTCAACCGGGAGCTCTAAGACTGAGCAGAGCCAGGACTCCCGCTACTGACCAGGCGGCACCAAGGAGTCTCCAAACCGGCTACCCTAAGTTGACCCACCAAGTCCATGTCCCGTGCGATGGTGGGCCAGCAATAGGGCGATGACCCTCATACCGCACAGGTGACACCCATGCCTAGGCGACCGCCTGAGGCCCCCTTTTCCCGAAGAGAGATCCATCTTCGGACCGCGCAAAAGCGCTGCGAGCCTCGAGCCCGGGTCGACCCTCTTCGTCCCCCCTGTTTGATTCGAGAGGATACCCCTTGACAAACCGACCCACTGCTGAGGCCCATTCTGCGGTGACCAATCCCCACTCGCCTGCCCCGAACCCGACCGGTCTTTCACCCCACTTCGGATCCCCTGTGGATTACCCTCGGTTTCTTCGGGTCGGATCCCTGATGACAAACTGGCCGACCCCGGTCACCTTCACACCGCAGGGAGTTGGTCCTACGGGACAGCTCCACCCCTCGGGATGACATTTGTGCCGGTGTGGCGTGTCATCTAACACGACGTTTGTGCCGGTGTGGCGCGTCGTATAACACGACGTTTGTGCCGGTGTGGCGCGTCGTACAGATCCCCCCCATCAACGGGCCATCCATTGGACCCGAGTCACCGAGACACACCCCCCTGGCCCGACCAACCCCCCCCCCCCTTGACTCACACCCGGCACACTACCGACTCCTGCGTGAGTTCGGCAAGCGCCACCTCCAATTCCGAAGGATTTTTCAGGCTGGCTTTTGTGTATCCGATATCGCACCCCCTTCGCACAACATGGCACTTCGCGAGACCGACGCAGTCTGCGAGCTCCTCCTGCGGTCCTACAACACCGGCGTCCTCTCGAGGTTCCAGACCTTCCGCACCGAGAATCCCCGCCTCTCCACCACGGACGCGATCGACCTCTTCATGGAGTCGACCAACACCGAGCCGGACACACGGACACGCTACCTGCTGCTGGACTGGCACAACCTGAATCCAACACCAGCCACACTGCAGTGCTCGTTCTGCCAGATCCCATACCAATCCCAGTACATCATGCCCCTCTGCTTCTCAGAGGAAACCGACTGGCGAAACAAGTGGGTCGGGGCGTGCTACGGGTGCGCTACCTGCGACACCAGTAGCGTGCCGTGGTTCCAGTTCGAGGAGCTCCTGGCCGACCCGAACTCCCTGATTGCAGAACACGCACCGTACAACACCATCGCAGAGCACCCCGACCTCGCGGCTATGATCAGCGACCATACCATCGCCCCACCGACCTTACAGATTGCGGTGCCAGAGACGGACGACGCTCACGACGCCTACATCACCGTGCACAGGTGGGACCAGGTCAACAGCCGCTGGATCAGGGTACCAGCCCTCGACGTGAAGAACCGCCGGCCATTCACCCTCGAGGTGTTCAGCAAGCTGTGCCGACGAGCATGGCGACGCCGCTTGGACTACATGACCAACAAGGCCGTCGGCACCATCCGCACGAACACCCACATGGACATGATGGACTCCCTGCGCGAGATCCACCCCGGAACCTCCAACAACAACCTGCGCCGCCTCATCAGCGACCACTCCAAGTTCCTCGCCGAAACCATGTGCCTTGACCTCATCAACCTGGCACCCGAGGACCGACGAGACCTGTTCCTCATGTTCCACAAATGGGAGAGGCAGCACCTCACCGAGGCATTGCGCGCAAACAGCACTGGGACCCTCCTTGAGTTCCTGGACTCTGACGACTATCCCACACACCTCACCGATTTCATCACCCGCGTCCTCCCGTCCACCGACGAGCACTTCATCTGCCGACGTCAGTCGTGCAAAGCGGTGGTACATTCGTCACATTGGCTGCGCGCCACCGCCAACATCACCGAGCACGGCCAGTTCTTCTGTCCCGAGTGCCTCCAGCAATACCACCCCTGGAAAACCTACAGTGACGCCAAAGCCGCATCCCGAGGGGAGGCCCTGACCGCAGCCGGCCAAGACGACACAGAACGCTTCGTGCCGGCTCAGAAGTGCCTCGTGGTACGCGCCACCGCTGGAGCACACGAGACGGACCAATTGGCAGAGGCCATCACAGGCGACGACGACCGGCGCTACATGCTCTACCTTCTTCGCTGGGAGGAGGACACGACCGGCAAGCTCATCCAACAGATGAAGGTCCACATCAACGAGATCGCATCCGACCTGCGACAAGCCAAGGACCCCCGCGCCTATCTGGCCGACATGATCATGAACAACATGCAGACGGCTCAGAAACTGCCATACATGCACAGGACCTTCTGGACCCAAGAGAAGCTGGAGCAAGTCGCCCAGCGCAACCTGGGACGCATCAAGCCACTCCGAGTCGACCTGCTCCCCAGCCAGAAGCGACAACGCCACCAACCCGCCACGCCCTTCTACGACATGCGGCGCTATCGCTACGACCCCAGTTCCACCCGCATCCTTGAGTCCTCGGACCTCGCCAGAGTGATGGGGCTGTGCTTTTGCCGCCTCAAACTCTGGACCTGCCAAGACCTCGAGGGGGCGGACCGTCTCAACCACTTGAGCGCCCTGTGACGGACCTCGACCAGCACCGCAACCACTACGACCCGAAGGGCGTCCGTGTCCCGCGCGAGCCCGGAGGGTCCGACCAACGCGGTTGCCTTCGCACGACCCATCCTCCTGAACCTGCCGCCGAAGTGCAACCTCGTTTGGCAGGACGTCAGGACACCCGTGCCAAGAGCAAAAGGAGCACCATGGGTTTGAAGCCAAACACCCCTAAATCCCCCCGAACTTTTGCTCACCTTGATTGTTTGCATTGTGCTTTTGTCTCCACGTGTGGCAAACCTTTGATACATTTGACATAGCCATTTTTGGCCCCCCTCGGCCCTTGATACAGATCACCCCGAGATGACGTTCCGTGATATTCGAGCATGGCTACACCAGCGGTCCTTGCTGGCGGTCGCCCCGCTCGTTGCCCTA
Organism: Effrenium voratum; assembly: GCA_963377175.1. Lineage (NCBI taxonomy): Eukaryota > Dinophyceae > Suessiales > Symbiodiniaceae > Effrenium > Effrenium voratum. The sequence goes on from CAUJNA010003438.1 coordinate 21,025, forward strand.
GCCGGAATAGACGACTTGGCGACATTCCGCAACATGGACCGGGCTGCATTGGTGCGGATCGGCGTGCCACACGACCTGATCAATCGACTCCTGGGCGACGACCAACTGGTCCTTGACTACATGCCCCCGGTCCGGCGCGACATCCAACCATATCACACCACACGACACGGCTCTCTCAACAGAGCCATTGCGGCGGGAGCGCCCACCTCACGCGAGCAGGCCCTACAACTCCTAGAAGACGAGACATACGCACCCTCCAGCCGAGACCCCAGACTAGCACGCTGGAAGACTTGGTGCCAGATTGCGAATTCCTGGGACCTGCCACCTGCCCCACTCACCGTGAAACTCGTCAAGGCGGCGGGGGCATCCTTCAAAGCCGGCGGATACCGCTCCTTCCAGAACTACTACACGCAGGCTCGACAGGAACACCGACGACTTACGGGAGAAGACCCCGCAGCCGACATCGAGCAGGCCATCACCGACGTCAGCCGGTCGATCCGACGGGCACAAGGACCCACACCGTTTAAGGACTCCTTCCAACTCGAGCTCCTGTCGGCCGATCAGTTCCCCGTGGACCAGGACGACGGCCTCGACTCCATCGCCTACGCCCGAGACGTCACCATCATCGGCTGCTGGTGGCTACTTCGGGGACTCGAAGTCGCCTCAGCACAGGTACACCATCTGTGGACCCAACAGACAGCGCTGGGTAAGCGCACATACCTCACGCTCCCCATCCAGAAGAACGACATAACTGGCATGTGCGTGACCAGATCTCATCCGTGCACCTGCCCAGCACTGTCCCGGCTGTGCCCACATCATGCAGCACAACGTCACATGCGACGACTACATCGACACCTGGGACGCACTCCACCGGGCGACTACCCACTGTTCCCAGGACCAGACGGACAAGCCATCCCCAAGGCAGACGTCATCGAGCTCTTCCGCAAGGTCATCGGACTCACCGGAACCATCCTTACCCGGACCGATCCCAGTGGCACCTTGCGACAGCGATTCCATGAACATGTATGCCGAGTGTCGGGCGCCCAGTTCCTGACACGACTGGGCTACAACAAGGAGACCGTACAACTCGTCGGCCGATGGGGATCCGAAGCAGTGGCCCGCTACATCCAGGAGTCCAACCTCGATCGACCACCAATGGCGCATTCCCAGAAGGAACTCCAACACCAAATCGAGGACGTGGTCAAACGGCACATTGCCGTGTTGCATAACACCTTTTGGGTCGTCAACACCGACTCCAACAAGGCACATCTGCCAGCAACTGACGAGGACTGCATCAACTCAGCTATGTGGACCACGCAATGCGGATGGAGGTATGCCACCGGCCGCTACAAGAAGATCCGCACCAAGCCGACCAACAACCTGTGCGGATCCTGCTTCAAGTTCGCCACACAGGCCGACCTCGATGAGCTCTCAGACCTAGGCGATTGATACCAGGAGCCTGAAAAGCGGTATCGCCGGTCGTTGCCACTTCCGTTTGGGGGGGCCCCCTTCCCTTTTCCCTTTGTTCTTCCCCCCCCTTTAAGGAACGGCCTTGGTAACCCAGCTTGGATGACACTTTGAATCCTGAGTCCACCGCGCTGAATTAGGCTCCATTTTAGGCCCCAACGGCACATCCAATGTGCCCGCGAACACATGGCGGCTCCCCCTTCACTTGATGACATCCTGACCGAAGCGGGATTCGCACCTGACGAGGTGTTAAGATCATACCTTCACCACATACGGGTGCGGTCAGTTGACGCTCTCGCCCACATGTTCGCCGATGGCGACGCACTGAGCACGTGGGTAACCCGTTTCACGACAGCAGTCCAATTCGGCGACCCACAACAGACCATGCACCTTGGCACCAACGACTTGGTCCTCGGTACCACGGCATCACTCACGGCAGCCTGGGTACGCTGTCGCAATGCACAGCCCCCTGTACCAGCTCCTCTCCACACCCAACCGTCACAAACGACACCAGGGACACAAACCGCCCCAGCCGCGGATCCCAAAGTTCCCAAGGAACTCCCACAGGGCGTGTACGCGGAACTCCTACGCCAATACAATACACAGACAATCAACGGCAACAACCGCAAGTTCCCAGAGGAGGTCATCCTCGGAGCCGACCGCGCCATCGCTCGCATGTGGCACGAACATCACAAGAGCAAACATTACACCGCCCCATCGTTGGGAGAGATTCTCACCCAACGGACATTCACAGCCATGGGCACAATCAACAATTCAGCCAAGGACCGTAAGAGCGAACGGACCCTCACGCTCGATTCCAACAACACGCTGGTCGAAACCACGCCCAGAGACTGGGACCCACAGAACCTGATGATGATTCTCGACGGGTTGGAGGCCATTCGATGGGCATGGACCTTCATCCAGATCGGGGACGAAACCGACATCAACGAATTCATTGACAAATTCTGCCGCATTACCCGTCAACACCAGCAGCGCTTGCTCCAAGTCAAAGACTCCTGGGAAACCTTCACATGGCAACTGGCCATGAAGATGCGGTCGGGGGCCACCTTCAGCAAAGCCACCAAGGAACTACTGGCCGACACGACCACGATGAACGACATCCTTTCGCAACCAGCCAAGAAACAACCACGGACAGAGACCCGACGTCCACAGAACAACAGTAACCAGTATCGACAACCCAAGGGCAGAGGCAAGCACACCTGGGGCAACAAAGGGTACCAGACCACTTCGTACCCATACAACAACCAGCCATACGCGACCTGGGGACCAACCCAATTCGCCAACCCCGCCATCCCCTCGATGCCTACGACCCCAGGACCCTCGTTCAAGGGCGACACACCCAAAGGAAAGAAGGGGTCCGGGAAAGGCAAGAAAGGCACCAAATCCCACGGGAAGAACAAGGCGCGTTAGGGACAGCACGGCCCAGGGGACCAGTCCCCTGGAGCCGACCCGGCGCGTTGCCTCCATCTTACCAGACAACTCATACAACACACGCCCATTATCCTGATATCAGTTTTCGACGGGATCGGCACAGTGTCACTTGCCCTGCACCAACTGGGCGCCAACGTCTCCCACTGTTTCCGGTGGGAAACCGATCAGTCCTGCAATCAGCTACCTCATTCACTCTTCCCCACGACGCACATGGGCGCCGTAGAAGATTTTGACATCGAACAACTGGCTGCGATCATCCAGGACATACCCAATCACGAGAGACACATTATCCTCTTCACCGGTGGCCCACCGTGCAAGGACTACTCCAACATTAAACAACACCAACCGGGCCGGGCCGGCTCACAGGGCGGCCTCTTCGACACCGCACTCTCCATCCGCGACGACATTCAGCACAGATGGCCACATCAATCGCTCACCCTGCTAGAGAATGTCGTGCCTCACCCCGAGGTACGCGACGACTTCGACCAGCTGTCCCACTCCATGGGCCTACGCCCAGTCCTGATCGACGCGGCCGACGGCCAAATCATCTCTCGTCCCAGAATCTGGTGGGCATCGGTCGATTGGGAATCCTTGCCTGCCACATTGAGCAGGCATACACCTTGGCAACTCTCCCTCGACACCCAGCTGTTCCCACCGGTGCTCTTCAATCCCATTGCAGCCGAGCTACAACCAGACTGTCACATCCGGGACTTCGACCCGCCGAGTGTCCTGACACACGGACAACTCTTCCACTGCCTTACCACCCAGGCCAGTACGGACGAAGGCCGCCCACCACCACGCAGCCAACAACTACCAGACGACACATGGCAACGGTGGCAAGCCGACCACAGACAATTCGCCCCGTGGCAATACCAACAGAAATACCTGGTCCGGAAACACGGACACGACTGGCAAGTCGCAACACCCGAGCACCGCGAAGCAATGATGGGATTCCCGCGCGGCTGGACGGGACCACACAACACCGACCGGACCAGGAACACCATGCTGGGGAACTCCTGGCATGTGCCCACAGCCATGTGGATCCTATTCCTTTTGCTACTACAGCCAGCCTTCGGAATTCCCCCGCCCACGCAGCGGGTACGTCGCGGATCCCTCGGCATGATGGTCGACCTCTGGCTTCACAACCCACGACCATGGGGACCACCTCCGAGAACATCGGAAACGCTACATATGCCACAGAACGACTGGCAGGACCACTTGACCTGGGCCAAACACCACGCTACCTCGCTGCAACAGCCCCAGAACTGCGACCCGACCATTTTGTGGGCCATCGCAATGCAAAGAACCATACCACAACTGCCACAACTACAGCACAACGTGTTACTCGACATCGCGGACCTTCGCGATGACCTGACTACGGATACACTTGCATGGTTCGAACAGCTGCCCCCACACTGCCAGCGAGCCTATCGACAACCGAAGATGATCACTCAGGTACCACTGATGACACACTTGCTACATTTGCTTAACTACCCACAGGCACAACTCCTGCACGAGGAACTCTCTCTAGGCTTCGACCTCCTGGGGCCTCTGCGACCCGGAGTCAATTGGCACATTCGCCACGACCACAAATACCTGGACCCATGTGACCTTGCAGAACTCAGGTCATTCAACAAAGCCTACATCCAGCGCAAATTACAACAACACAAGATCGACGACCACTGGACTCTTATGGCCACCGAAATCGCGGGGGAAGTGGCCCAGGGACGTATGGCCGGCCCCTTCGAGGCACCGACTCATTGGACCTCTCGCACAGTACCCCTGCACCTTTTCCCCCACACCAGCCGGCTCCTTCCTATCCCACATCGCGATCCCATTGTGGCAGTCGCATTCAGCATACAACAGACCGGATCGGACGGAAAACCCAAAGTCCGGAGAGGAGAAGACTGGCGCCGCAGCGGCCACAACCAGACGTGCTCCATGCACGATCAACCCTACCATCACACACCCGACCACTACATCCAATGTGCGAGACAATATCACGACGACGCACACCCGCTACATGTGTGGGGACACGACCACGACGGCGCCTACCGTCAACTGCCCCTCGCACAGCCGGAGGTAGCATACGTGCTACTCATCACACCCGACGGCCCAACTCTCTGGCACCACCACGTGCTCCTGTTCGGCTCCGCTGCCAGCGTCTGGGGCTACAACCGCTTCGGCGATGCACTCACCGCACTCGCCCGCGTACTTACACTCACACCTGCCCTGCACTACGTTGACGACTACGGGGCCATACAGCCCAGTCACATCGCGGCCAGTTCCTTCTCCTCATTCAGCAAGCTCAACTCACTACTTGGATTTCATATGAAGACATCCAAGGAACAACCACCGGCGCCCTCTCACAAAATACAAGGGGTTTATGTCGACCTGTCGGCAACACACGCAACCCTTCGACCGTGCCCAGACCGAGTCCGTACACTGTCACACACCCTGTCTCAGTGTCTCGAACAGGGAGGTATGTCGAACGACACCGCCCGACGCACTGCCGGCAAGTGCAACTTTGTCACCGGACACCTGTTCGGTCGAGTAGGGCGATCGGCGTTAGCCGCCCTATACCACAAAGCACACAGCACTTCCGACCGGATCGACAAACCAACTCGAGCTGCCATTCTGTGCCTCCTGAATATCCTGCAACATAGCTCACCCCGCAGCGTCCCACTGTCCACCAGGCCCAGAGACCTCTCAATCATTTACACCGACGCGTTCTGTCGGCAGGGCGAGACGGTCTGGCGTGTCAAGGACGCAGGGGATCGGGATTGTCTGCCACCCGATTGGTCGCACGACAACGGATGGGCAGCGGTGCTGTTCAGCCCACAGGCACACAGGACCCGCGTGGTCTCGGGCGCACTACCCCCTAACTTACTCCAACAAGTGAGTACTGGCACCAACGCCATTTATTTCCTCGAGGCATGGGCCGCGTTGATCGCTCCTGTGATCTTTCGACCATGGATCACTGACACCTACCTCCAGTTGTGCGACAACGAAGCGGCCAAACACGCCATCAGACGGGGAGTTGGGAAACACCAACCACTAAACTGCCTGCTCGGTGCACATTGGACATGGCACAACCGACAGCAATTGCAGTTGCACATTGCCCGTGTGCCCACACATGCTAATATAGCCGACCCCTTCAGTCGACATGACATGTCCCTTGCCTCGAAGCACCACTGGCAGATTCTGGAACCCCCCATGCACGCTCTACATAAACGGACGTGCAAAATCATTGGCGATATTGAGTTCGCCCATGCCGTCGGATTTGACGACATAAAGGAACTCCAACAGTTCCACAGGAATCATTCCTCCTGAACCCGACTTGACTTCCACGTCCCGTGAGAATCTTGTCCACAGTAAGGAGACTTGATCGATGTAAGGATGCCTTCAACGTGCCTTTTGTCTAGGTCGTTCGCCTTCGGCTTCACCTTCGACGGGAGTTGACCTACGACGGGAGAACGTCCACTCCCTCTTCGAAACTCTGCTGTACAACATTTTGGGTTTGCATGCACTTGCATTTGCTTACCTTTTATTTTGTTGTACTTTACTTTCGAGTCAGTGGTGTCTGAGAGACACGCACACCGACTCCAGAGATTGAAACAGATCGACCAACAGGTACGATCCCACCCACTTGAGGCAGTGCGGTGAAAATAAATCGACCGACGCTGGTTGCCGTCGTACTCTCTGGAGCGGTTTGTTGTTGCGGTTAACACTTGTGTTAAAAGTAACAACCGATAGCGGAAGGCATTTGAATCACACTCAGATTCGAACCTTGAGTGCCTGCAGGATGACACTGCTTGATTCATGCTCCGTTCGCCATTTTGGCGAATTAGCCAAATTTTTCTTTCCCACCCACCCTCACCAGTTTTCACTGCATGCCCTCAGTACCTGTCGGTCTGCATTTATAGCATCGAGTGAGAGGACGGGAGAACGTCCACTCCCTCTTCGAAACTCTGCTGTACAACATTTTGGGTTTGCATGCACTTGCATTTGCTTACCTTTTATTTTGTTGTACTTTACTTTCGAGTCAGTGGTGTCTGAGAGACACGCACACCGACTCCAGAGATTGAAACAGATCGACCAACAGGTACGATCCCACCCACTTGAGGCAGTGCGGTGAAAATAAATCGACCGACGCTGGTTGCCGTCGTACTCTCTGGAGCGGTTTGTTGTTCACATAGTGCATCCGCTTTTGGTTGGCATTTAAACGAAAAACCAGAGGAAACCAACCGCGGGATTCAGGAACCCTATTTTGAGAACGCCCGTGCAAAGGATATCCTCTGGCCACCAACTAGTCCAACCACTTCAGAATCATACTTGCCTCAAGGGATGAAGTTGTACGAGTATTCCAAGGCGCGCCCAGGTTGCTCAGTCAGGCAGATAGGACCGCAGAGTCTAACATAGTTTGAGATGCGCATGGAGAGGCCTTTTGGAACCTCACGACAGGTTTGTAGGGGATTCAAAGAACAAGGAATGGACAGGCACGATGGTTTGGAGCCGGGAAGACGTGGGGACTTATGTACCTTCAGCCTTCTGTTTTATGGAAATATCATCTTCCGAGACCTCCAGTTGTGACCTTTTCATGCTTTGAATGGGTCTTGAAATAACACCAACTACCAAGAAAAGAGGTCCCTGCTTCCTATGGCCACTGGAGGTATGCGTTTTTGGTGCATGTTTGGACCCCGGATGGTCTTTTGTATTGGGACCCCAGAGTAACTCATCTAAAGATGTTTTTCGCCAGGTTTTTTTGTCGCTTAGGCTCGCGAGTTTCGGAAACTGCACTTGACATCACTTGACATGTTTCTGTACCCTGCCACGTTGAAGGTGTTCAGCTCCATGAGTTCAATATGGGGATGCTCAATCTCGCACCCGCGAAACTCACAGCAAGCTCGGCCCAGAGCTTCGCATTTCAATCTCCAGTGCTATGCTCTCTAGTTCAAGGTTCAGAGGTTCAGCTTCCACCTGCCGTGCTCTCTGGTTTAAGGTTCTGTTCCCACCTGGCTCTCTGGTTCCAACGTGGCTAGGTGAGGGTCTGTGTGAAGCGCCACGGTACCAGGAGGGAATTTGCGAACATGCTCCCTGCTTGGCCGGAAGCCGGCTTTTAGCTCCGTCGGCCCTTTTCCGATTTCCCTGGGATGCCTTCTCCGACAATTTTATGCACGGGTCACTTAGAATTCATCTGAGCCGCCTCAATGGATTCTGGAAAACAACTCAGATAGGCAGATTCGGATGGGTATTGCTAGACAAAGCCGAATGGTATTTCGTGCACAGTCGAAAAGGCCCTGACTGGCAGCCTTTCCCAGGCGACAGCACAGCGCCAGCGACGGCGGGAAAAAGACGAACTTCGGATGAACGCGGTCCCTACTAGTCAGAGGTTCCTCTGACGAATAGATCCTTTCCTTACCAAATGGCCCTGATCAGTACGGATAAATCCGGAGTGAACATGATCAGTGCTTGCCAGCGTTCCATGTTTTGACTACCCCGAGAAGGACTCAAACCCAGGGGTTCTCCTTTTGGGGAATTGAACCCTGGGCTTCAGTTCCCACAATAGTCATTAACGAGGTATTTTTACCTAGGTAAACATGGTTCAACTATGATGGCAGTTTGAGAAAAGTGAAGCTCAGGGACCTGAAAGCCCTCGCAAGGCCCTCAACTGCACGGCCTTTGCCCGAAGTTTCCTCCTAACGCAACCGTCAACCCTTGAATAAGTCTTCGGGTGGTTGTAGGGTCATTGAAGAGGGCAGTTCAAATCTCGAGGTGCCTCAACAACCCAACTTTGGATTTTCTTTGCATGGATGTGTCCGTTTTTAGGGGGCCCCCATGTGGGTGGTTTTCCTTTTGGTTTCCCTTTCAAACCCATTAAAATCAGATAGCCTCGAGAAACAGAACTCCCTAGCGTACCGCATTTTGGTTGAAGCTTATTCTAGCAAAGCCTTTTCACACCTTGAAAGGCGATGTTGGTTGACATGTTTTTTCCGTTGCTGAAAGGGGAATCCACAAAATGGTCCGACTTGTTGTGTGTCGCGGAAAACCGTGGCTTCCTGTGGGTTTCCCGTGGACCAACTGGTGCGAAGAGGATTTGCCAATGGCCGGCTATGTCACAATGTGTGGGTCCGGTGCCACAATTTGGTGACCCCCTTTTTGAGGGTGTTTGAAAGGGGAGCTCGAATAACCAACAAACAACATGAAGCCAAGAACAGTTTCGGTTTGTACTACAGGACTTAGGACTGTAAGAGACACCCCATCTGCCATACTTAAGCCAAGGGTGTTTGTACTGAGATTGCATTCACTCTATACGATTAGGTCCAGCATTTGAAGCTGGACAAAGGGCCCCTTCTGGGATGGGCTTGAAGGAGAACCGAAAGGACAGGCCGTTTGTGAGGGTCCCCAAAACTGAGGGCCCAACAACTCGATTCTTGCAGACAAAACACTAGGTTATGAGTCTGAGGGTCCGAATATAAATCCCCACCTACCCCCTTAACTCTTAACCCCCTGAACCCCACACCCCCAAACCCCTAAACCCCCAAACCCCAAGCCCCCAAACCCCGGAGCCCCAAACACCCCCGAATAACACCACGGATCCGTTTTCACGTTTGCGGGCCTTGCGCAAGTCCTGCCCGCAGCCCTCAAGCTGCCGGGCGCGGCTTTTCTTGGGGCCGAGTTCCGAGCACGGCTCGGCCGATTCGGATCCGAATCGGCAGGCGCGGGGGCCGCGGGGGGTGTCGGTTTCGGGGCAAGGGAACCATGGCACCAGTCAGTGGCCTATGTATGCCATGGTCAAAAGACCGGTTTCTTGGGGTTAACGTTGGGACGGCCATCCACCAGGTCATCCTCTGAGCATTAGAAGGATTCCTTGCTGGGAACCGTGACCCAATCGGTTGAAGAAGAGGTGCTTTGGTTTCCGTGGCTCATGTGAATGGGGCCTATGGCAAGGTCTAAAGCTTTATACACGTCGGCAGTCAGGTTTTGGGGCGCTCAGCTTGTTGTACCCCGAGGGGAAGCAGGAACATGTCAAAGTGTGCATTTGGCTCACGAGCAAACGAGCCGGACATGGATGGTATGTATTTCTCCAGTCAGCGAACAAAGTAGGAAATGGAAGGTTGCACTTGGCGCCGGCCAGGCATTCACGGCGTGCTTCGATCCTGTTTGCTGACTGAGCTGAGAATTCTTGCCCGGAGGTTTGGACTAGCACTCCTCTCATCTCAGGTTGACCCATGAGAGTTTAAGTTGCAGCCTCAAGGGGATGCTTCGGCACTGTGCGTTTTGTAGGGGACGGCAAGTCTTCTTGAGTGTCACGAGGAATGACGGATGTGACCGCCAATTCATTCAACTGTGGAAAGTGATAGCAGCTTCGCGGGTCTTGGCACTCTCAAGATCCAGCCTGTTGGAAGTTTGGCTATCTTCAGAGCCACAACCAAAAGCCCGGGTGAAGGACAGTCCCAATCACAATTGGGTGCGGCCGCCTTTGTAGTTCTTTGCCTTGGTTTGGGGTCATTCAAAAACAAGCCTCACGTTGTTACCCGTTTGCACGGTTTTGTGTGGCCAACCAACTTCAACCCGAAGGGCGGTTTCCGATTTCGGCGTTGTTTTTCTTTTCGAAAGCCATTCATGGCTTTTCATGGCCATGGCTTTTCGAAAGCGGAAAGGCAAGACGGCCGCCGTTTTGCGTGCATGGGATGTGCTGGCTGCAAAGCGGGGTGCCCCAGGTGGAGAAATTTGGAAGATCAGGTGAATTAGCCTGAATGGATGAGATTGATGGTTGGGCTTTGCTCCCATGTTTTGCTTGGAGCCAATCCAAACCACCGAGAATAGAGGGTGTTGCAGAAAAGCCCGACTATTATATCTCAAGTATACTAGATACTAGGGGGCAGCGGAAGTCGGGGTAGTCCTCAGGAAGATACCCAACACTGATGGTCGTCCGGCGATTTGCTGGTGGGACCGAAACATAAGCTGCCATGGAGGAGCTCCGACAGACCTGTTTAAGACCAGATTCGAACACATGATGCAGAAGTGTTGCGTGTGTGCGTATTTGTTCTTGATGGCGCCTTTTTCAGGTTGGCTCGGGAAGCCAAAGGAACTCCATTGGGTCCAAATCCCTATTTGACACATATCCACATTTTGTGAGTGGAGAAGTAACAAGTTCTCCCAGCGATTTGCAGTGTTCATTCCCCTCGGCGGGAGCCGCAGGTATAGCCAAACCAGTTGGTTCCCAACGGCTTCGGATCCAATTCACTTCTTTTTGGTTAGATGCCCCCAACCAGCAGGCAAGGTAGTCCGGAAGTTCCTTTGATCCCCCTAAACGGGTATAAACACCTAGGGCCGCGAAAAAAAACGACGGGACAATGCTCCCCCTCTCCCCCCCTCCCCCCCCTCTCTCCCCCTCCTCCCCCTCTCTCCGCCTCTCTCCCCCTCTCACCCCTCCCCCTGTCTCTGGTTTCTTCCCAAAAAATGCCTTAACAAGGCAGTCTTTCTAAGTTCTGCGTCTTATTTTGCATTATTGGGGGAGGGGTTGGGAGATCTCGATCTCGTGCTCAGGTCAGGCAGGTGGATGCAGCCGTCAAGGACTTTGCCGCGTGAAGCAGAAATGCCCGCGAGGTTTGCAAGCTTACACACACACACACATACACGTATACATATCCGTATCATTTTTCTATAATAATATATATATATATATGTACTTAACAATTATATATGTAGTTTCTACCAAGGTCATCAAGCTCAAACTTCAGCAAGACTCATTGGGGAGGGGGTTATCGTTTTGCGGGGGAATTCAGGGGTCGGGGAGTGCCACCAAAGATCATACCGTCCATTGCGAGGCCACTGTCCACAGTCCCTTTTTCCATTGGCAAACAAACAATCTGGGAAGCGGAGCCCCGACCATCGTTAGAAAGGGAAGCCCTGTACAGAAAGGGTCCCCGAAAAGATAGGCCCAAATATTGCAAGTGAACCTGCTTCATGTTTTGTTGTTTGTTTATTATCATTGTTTTTGGAAAACCCGTGACGCCCATGGCAGGGTTGGGTTGTTGACACTTCTGTTGGAATGCTTTCTGCAAATGGTCTCTGGATAGGGCAACCCCATTTGGGGATGGCAACACAGCAGTCGCGTTGGGCGGTCTCTAAATTCCCAAAAACACACTCAAGGCTCGCAGAACATATTTCTTGACAATGTGACTTGGCCGGCCTTTGGTGTGACCTTAGCCCCCTAGACCTTTTGGAAACAAGTGGCTTTGCCATTTGGCCAAAAGGGTAGACCTTTTGCTCGGGGCAGCGCGGACCAAAACGCGGAGCCGGTGCTTCCTAAATAAGGTTCGCGATGGGACCGGTGTTCAGCGCGCCAGAACAAAAGCAAGGACAAGCATGCAACCGCTGAATCTCGTGGAATCTCGTGTGGACTTTGTTTTTTTTTTTTAAATGAGCTGGGGACATGAGTCCACCCATGAAGGTCCCTCACTTGCCGATTCCGTTTGGGGTCATTATTTTGACGGTTCTGGGGGTTATAGTCAGAAAATGGAATCGGTTGTTTCCGTTAAGCCACCACTTAGGGGGTGACTTTGATCATGGTAAAATGGCTGTGGTTGTCAAAACCAATGGGATCCTATTTTGGGGTAGGTGCACCACCCATTTTAGAACCTATTTTAATGCGGCCAGTCCTTGCTTTTTGGCTTGTGAATCGTGGCACGTGGCCACCAGATTTCTCGTAGGAGCCACTGCCTGCCTCCCTGGCCAAAGCACCCCGCGGCAGGCGTGAAAGACGTGTGCGCACGTGGCATCTGATGCAGGTTCCGTAAAGGGTGCGGGTGTTTTCCTCGAAGCTTGCTGGCTCGCAAGGAAACAGGGTATTTGGGAATGAACCTATAGGCCAAAGAAGCAAGTGATGGTTCATATGGGGGAGTCTTTTGTTGGGGCCCGGATGGTTGAGAATTGTTTCTCCTTTACAACCACCCCAAAAGTGTACCGTCAAGCAATAGACGTGCCATCCATATGGGTCCTGGCGGTTTTCCCTTTGGTTTCCCGTAAAATCACAACAAAATGGTGTCCTTGTTCCCCAGCTGCTGGAAGCTTTGGGGTCTCTGCCCAAATAAGCTCCGGAGTGGTTCAGGCCAGCTTTCAGGGAAGGTTCCGGAGGGTTCCGAGGCTAAAACTATCACCCGGGTGTTCTAAGGACACACCCATACTGTAGATAGACGAACCCCAGCACCAAGAAGCCATGGTTGAAACCATTGGCATTAGGGGAATCAGATGGTTGTCATGGTGGTTTCCTTTTGGTTTCCTTTACCGCAAAAAACATGGGATACACCCATATGGGTGTGGCTCAAAATGAAAAGACCTAGGGTTACGCTGGTTTTAGTCTTTGGTTCCAAGGTCATATTTTGGGAATTCCATTTTTCCGAGCTACGCGCCATATGGCGTGTATCCCATGTTTTTTTGTGAGGGAAACCAAAAGGAACACCACCACCCATATGATTGTCCCATGAAATTGCGAAACCTGCGTAACCCTAGGTCTTTTCGTTTTGAGCCACTATGATTCCTTGGTTCTTTGGCCAATGGTGTGAACCAGGGCTTTCAAGAAGCCACGCGCCATGGGTTCCTTCCGACCAAAGCGCAGGTTCGGCGGTGCCCTGCCTCGGCTGGAAGAAGGCGCAGTGAGAAGCGCGCTTCAACTCGTTTGGTGAGCGTTTGCACGTGGCGCGCCCGTTGCCCTCTTTTTTGGCGGGTCCTTTGGTCCTTTAGTGGTGGTTTCAAAGGGAGATTATTTTTGTTTGGGCACTTAGGTGGTTTTTAAAGGAACGCCAAAAGGAAGGTCCCTCAAAACGAGCCTCAAGAGGTCTAAGCCAAGATTTATTGGTGCAGCCAAAAAGAGGTGATTTCCTTGGCGCGAAGCCCTTTTTTTTGGGTTCCCCGATTTGAAGACAACTTAAATTGCCTTGGGGCGTGGGTTGTGCTGGGACTGGCCCCTTTCGGCCAAAAGCTGTCCTTTGAGTTCAGAACCATCCCAAAAAAGGATTTGGGTCTGACTCAAAGTAGGGACCCCACACAAAAAACAGGTGCTTCTCTTCTGGTTTCCCTTGAACACCAACCTGAAACAGGGTACCCTCAACGAAACAACAAAACAACCCACTCCATAAACGAAATCCTGCACCACCTAAGAACCCCCTGGAATGATGCTGTAAAATACCAACAAACAATGGTTTCCCATGGTTCTTAGGTGGTGCGAAATGGATTTCGTCCATCCACAGTAGTCTTGACATGTTGCTTGCCCCGCTTTTTTTGGGCTCACTCGGCTCCAGGGCGCCGAGACTTCGCGCGCATCTTCTTCGCAGACCAGAGGAAGGCTGGCCACTCACCGTGCATCGTCTCCCGTCTTTTTCGGGGTGTCTTGTTTTTTTCTTCTTCTTCTTCTTCTTCTTCTTCTTCTTCTTCTTCTTCTTCTTCTTCTTCTAGGGGTGTCTTTCTTGTTTGGTTGTGGCTCTGGTGTCTCTGGTTTTGGTTGCTGCGGATGCTGTTGCAGTTTCTCAACGTATGAGTCTCTTTATCCACACTGCGCGTGCACAATACAGCTGCCAGTGTCCACTCTGGATTAATTGATCTGTTGATTTTTCTTCTTTGGTGTGTTTCTCCAAAACGTGATCCGGTTGCCTCCTATGATGCTCCTGGGTTTATGGATCGTGGGTTTACACTCCCCCCAAACCGCTATCCACAAGGGACAAATGGGATCTACAGCTACATGAACGTGATGCAATGGGACGATACTTATGTTTTGCTTGCTCCGACTACGTCCATTCAAGTGACATCCTCAAAATTACAGTCTCTGAAGTGGCTTCAAGATATTCACTTTAATGGACCCAGCTGGTGTGGGGAATGGGGGTTGTTCCCTTTTTGTCGAGTCGGTACCCCAACTTTGGGTCTTTTTTTTGTTTTGTTTTAGGCCACCTTTGTGCTGGGATCTACTGTACCGTGAGAACATTGCCATAGGATCCACAAGGATGGGAGCCAATCCGCTGTTATTTTCACGACCATTCTTGCAGGCTTTGGTTGGTTTGGACCGGGGTCATGGTTCAGTTCTTTGGCTCGGGCTTGGATGTTGTGACTCGATTCAGCTTCGAGTGGGCGTCTCCAATGGGGCCCAGACTTTGAGTTATGACTTGAGTTATGTCTCTGTTGCTGTTGGAGGGGTCTTTCAAACGGACTTTCCTTGAAGATCACCTACTTTTCGGCAGGCTGCATACCCGGCTATACTGACTCAGAGCCATAGCCAATGTGAGTCTGTGGCTATTGGACTGTTGGCCTTGATCTTCGCCCCTTTCTTTGGCTCATCATGGAACTTATCGCCCAACATGTGGCATGCTAGTTTGAGCCCAAAGCTGGCGACCATAGATGGTAGGTGGCAATAGGTTTTTCTACCCGGGTTAACCATAAAGACACCAAGCTCCCTACACCGTTCTTTGACCACCAGCCCTCAGTGAGGGCCGGCGGTGGTTTTTCATAGCGCCGGGGTCCGAAAATCTCTCGATCCGATGCCAGATCTTCTTTCTTGGGCCCAACATGACGAGCATGATGCCCCTACAGTGCCGGCCTCGGATGAGTGGCCGAATGGCCGAGTGGCCGAGCGGCCGAGCGGTTTTGCGGGGGCAAGCTTAAGGGTTTGGCGGTCACCTTAGAAATCAGATCCCACACGTGCAGTGCCCTCGTTTCCATTCGTTTTGGGAGGGGTTCCCTGGAAAATCTGCCAAGAGGGGTGCCCCGATTTCCCGTGAGATCTGGGAGATGGAAATTTGTCAGCTGGGCTGTTGGAACTCAAGCGTAAATCGTCCACTGGGGTGTCATTGACGAACACAGTTAAATGGGATCAATGGAGCAAACCGACTGCGAGTCACCCGACAGGAAGACAGCTTTTCTTTGCTTTTCTTTCTTTTTTTGGGGGGAGGCATCCATCAAACAGAGCTCCGGCCGACAAAGTAGGCCGGTCTCGAGCGAGGCCTACCGGGGGCCCCAGCTCGGCGCACATTGGGGATCTCAACGAGCAGGCGGGGCCGATGAGCGGTCCACCCAATTTAATTTTCACACTTCTTCGGAAGGCCATTTTATCAGCTACCCCTTAGTTTGTGGCTTGGATTGGTTGGGGGTTTGAACCCCATTGCAAAACACAAATAGAAACCACCCATGACCTCCAAACCACCAATTTGAGGGAGGTTCATCCTGGTGGGAAAATGTTTGGGCTGGCTTGACTCAGGAAGTGAGGGAACCACGCGGATTTTTCAGAAGGTACAAAAACTTGGCCCCCCTGCGCAGGAGAAAGGTTCTACAGAAATGTCCAGGAACCCTTTGAGAAGGTTCTTGGAAGAACCTTCTTGGGGATGGAGGGGGGCTTTAGTTGTGTTTTTTTCTTTGGTAGGCAACAAGTTTAGTAGATGGTTTTGGCAAGGATAGCGCAAAATCAGGGGAACATTTCAATGAACGGAAATGGTCAAAGTTCTGTTTGTTTGTTGTTTAGGGGCGCTTCACACATGAGCTTCCATGCTTAAACTTCCATACACCAGCGAGCGAATGAGCGCATACAGTACAATGATCTTTATGTTCCAGTTCCGTGGCACGGTTTTTCCCTTTATGTTTGGTTATTTCTTCACTTTAAATATGGGCTTTTTCTCCTGATGGGTGCCTGGTTGTACATGGGGGCTGAGGTCAGAGAGGCCGGGAAGTAAAACGTGGAGGTTGGTGCTCAAGTTGCGGCATAAAGGCCAAGAATTTCTGGTCAAGGTTGCTCACCCAAAGATGTGGGAAGTACGAACATCTTGGGAACAGGAACTTGGGGGCCGATGGGCGGCTTCCGCGGCTCCTTTCGGCTTACCGAGTCAGGGGCCGAGTCAGTCGGGTCGCGCCAGGTGGTGGACAAAGCCGAAACCCTCTTCAGAGAAAGTTTGGTGAAGCAGTTGGAACAGGCGCGCAGTTGAGCAGTTGGGTGGGGAGTGGGGAACGCGTGGACAAGAGATCTAGATTCAGAACCTTGGTAGATGAAGGTTACCCTTACGGAGAACGTGTGCCCAGCGAAAGAGGCCAAATTCGCAGACCCAGGATGCACTTTCTTATGGGTTTCACTTCAAACAGCTTAGGACTGGTTGATTCCTGTGGACTGTTTGATTCCGTCCCCACAAATAAACAGTTGAAGCACTTCGATTAAGGGAATAAGTGCCCTTTCAGTACTTGAAACTAACAGGCTTCGTCTTGGGTTAGGCAAAACTCAACCTTTAGCATACATGGATGGAACAGCGGAGAGGTAAGCAGATTTAATATTAAGCACCAGACATTGCGCGGAGCGGCATTTAGTTGAACTCGGCGTACGAACCCCTGTCTTGGATCTCTCTTGCTTGTGGTGTTGGCTGTCATGTGCCATAGTCAAAAAGACCCTCTACTTGGGGTTAACTGGGATGGTTATCTGGGATTAGCCTGTTTGTTTCCTTGTTTAGGGGACCCTCAAAATGGTGGTTTCCTTTTGATTCTCCTTTCAACTACAACAAAGGGGTACCAACTCAAACAAACAACCCCAGAGGGGCGTGATTCTTCTGAGGCTGCCCTCTGGGTTGGAAACCTACCAAGCCATTGACCGGGCTCCTCTTTGACCGTCGAGCATTTTTAAGCTGCTTTATCACAAACAGAAAATCCATCTGCATATTCCAGGTTTGTATTTCAAAAATCACTTGCACATATCCTGTTCCCAAATTCAAACAGCGTATTCACAGCGAGCCACAGCAGCAGCCTGAGATTGCTGGCCGGGATGAAGGGCAAACGGAGCCTTGAGCCATGGATGCAACAGTTACCCAAAGGATAGCTTCTTCTTTGGGTACCAAGGCACATCTTTTTCAGTCCTCTGAATCGCAACTTTCAATCTTGAGCACGCACATGATTTTGGACGGTGGGGGGATGTTTCGGGTTTTTTCCGCGAGGCCTTTGGCGGCCCACCCAAGGAGGAGCTTCTACACGCCAGGGGCCTATTTTGGGTTCCCTTGAGGCCTCCTCGCTGTTGGGTCGCCCTCAGATCAGATCAGGAGAGGTCCATGCCCTGAGAGCTCAGTGACTTGCAGCGCCGTTTTTGGATTGGGGCGGTTTTTTCTCTTGTTTTTTGTTTTCCTTGGCGTGTGTGTGTGTGTGTGTGTGTGTGTGTGTGTGTGTGTGTGTGTGTGTGTGTGTGTTTGTTTGGGTGCTCAGCTTGAGTCAGAGTTTGATTTGAGATGGTTCGAGGTGTGCAGTCAGACTCAGAGTTTTCGGGACGGTTTCGGGGTGTTCAATTAGAATCCAGACAGTTCAATTAAAACCTAGACAGTTGCATGAATTTGTGCTGTGGCGGGGCACCGTGCTTCTCACCCACTGGAGTTTTGACCACTGGTTCTGTCAGCCGCCCCTCTGCGCAGATGCTGGTGAAACGTGCGATGGCCGCGACCACTGTCGGGACACTCAGGATCGAAGATCGGGAACGCTCGCCGACCATGAACCCCATTCAGTGCCCTTGTTTGCTTTTGGAGGGAAAATCTTTTCAAATAAACTTCCAAAAATTAATTACACTTCTTATTTCATGGCCAGCTGGGGGGGGAGAGAGTTCGGAACGTTACTTCCACGTCAAGGCTTTCTGTTTGATGAGTGTTTTACCTTCGGCATGGCAGCAAGAACCCAAACGATCAGACTGGCACAGATGACTCGACCTACATCCTGGACTTGAACAAGTTGTGTCCATCCCAGACCTTGGGACGTGCTGGAAGAGAGTGCGCTCAATGTGTGAAGGGCTGACCAAGTTTCTACAAAACAGAAAGCGCCGCATTGAGACTTCGAGTGTTTGTGTAGGTCTCTGGTCTTTGGATTTGAGGCACCGAGGAATTGACTTGACTTCACTTGTTTTTTCCCCTGCACGGTCGATGTCTGTTTTTCTGGTGCTTTTGACGAGATAATTGTTTGTGTAGATCTTGGAGCAACAGATTTCCAGGGGCCGGCGGGAGGGGGGGGGGGTGCCCAAACCGACGAAAGGCGCAAGCCCAGGGCCGGGCCTAAGTCGCATGTTCCGAGTGCTGTGTGGTCGTGCGAAAAAACGCATTGCGCAGCTTTGCTGATTTGAGGCGGCTTCCAGAGTTCAAGCTCAATAGTGAGATTCATCCCGGAGACTGAGGAAGCATGATGGGATCCTTCTGAACCTGGAAAAGGAAGTGCTTCTCAGTACCTGAGACTTCAGAAGAACAACTGGTGATAGAATATCGGGGTCTCATCATTTAATTGTTGCCGTTCATTTGAGGCACAGCATAGATTCTTGTCAGAGTAAGTGTGCAGTTGCAACATATTTCCAAGTGAGCAGCACCCAAAGCCTCCAGGGGCCACTTCAGTAGGTCTTTCTACGTGGTCTTACGGTGGTTATAGGAAGGCCTGTATAAACCTTTACCATATAGTGAATGGATCTGGTTGCGTTTCCTCAGTGGATTGGGCTTGTTGTTAACCCTTTCCTTTGATGCGCATATTCTGAAACTTTACTACCACGTTCTACACCTGTCTCGTCGGGGCTTCTGTTTGTGCGACATGAGCCCTGGCTTGTCCTCATGTTTCGGGGGCTGTGAGGGGTGTTGTATTTGGAGCATATGCGTTCTAGATGTGAAGCACACTATATGTTCGTAGCACGTGCCAACTGCTTGCCTTGCTCGACTGCAGCGTTGCTACCTCGGTTCTTAAGGTATCCGTGAGCACAACCCACAGAGCGAGTTCTGATTACTTGATTTATACCCCCGCGCGATTAATCAGGGGTTTTTGTTTTAGTGGAGATTGCTTTACTCTGAATCGACCTGGATTGCTTTTTCTACAGGGTCAACATCCGTACATAGGGACGAATGAGCCGCCTTTTTGCCAACATCCAGGTCAATGTGGGAATTGACTTCGCGACCACCATGCAGCTGATGCCCACGCAGCTTGCCTGGATTCTCCTGCTGTGAATGTCAAGTTCGGAGATCGAACATTCTTTCAGTTTACTGAAAGATTTGGTTTGCACAAACTCAGTGGACTGGTCACAGAGCCTCCAAGGGGGTTAAAGCTGCTCCCTGGGAAATGAGAGGTTTGACCATCCGGCGGGCATCCCGCGGAGAAAAACGGGTGTTGCTTTGGATGAGTTGCTTCAATTCAACCTGCAACAAATACAAGGGAAGGAGCTTCACAGAAAACGCTGTCGCAAAAGGAGATGCCTCAGAGTTTTGTGTCTCAGGCTCTTTGAAAGAGTGGGACGCAACCTTGCTTCGTTCCATGTTTCTGAAGAACCAACTTGGGGCCGGCCTTAACCAGGAAGGCCCCACAAAGGGAAAGGGAGGGGGAGCCGTGCCACACTCAGAGTGTGTTTTCCAAGCCACTCAAAAGACCCGAAAAGCCAAACAACCTAAAGGCATTTTGAGGTGTCCAACGTGCCGGGAAGGGGGGGGGGGGGGCAGCAAAACGCTTGGAGTGTGAGGTTTCTACAGCCGCTCTTCCTGCTAGTGGTCCGTGGGGACGGAGCGGCTCAGGAGGTGAGGAAGGGGCGAGCTTTTGTTTGCCTTACAGCCACTGGGCCCCACTAGGGTCTCCTCAGATGTTTTGCATTTTAAGTTTGAACAAAACTTGTCTGGCGTACCGTGGTGTTTGTATGTGTGTGGTCTGGGCCAAGTGAAAGTCGTCGCACTTTGAGGGGCTCAAGTGACTTCGTTTTTGGGGCGAGGGTGTGGGGTGATTTGGCTTTCAGCCGCCCTTTGGCTGAGCTTTAAGGATGTCACTTTGATCCTCTTGAGGCGAAGGGGCCTCGTTAAAGCCAGTAGAAAAGACGTCACCCTGACGGGCTGAGAGGGCTGATCGTCCTGCCCTGTTGGTCAAACACCATCCCACGAAAGAAAGTTTCTGCCCCTTCAGCTGACGAAGGATATCTGCTTGCTCAAGGAGGTCCAGGTGGTTTTGTTTTTGTTTGATCTTGTTTGTTTTGGAACACAAAGAGCAGAGTCCGCGATGTCCTTTTTTTGGTTGAACAGCTGAAGAGGGGCCCACTACAAACCCTGGAGGGGAGTTGCGGTGGTGAACACGGTTGGGTCTCAACATGGGGAACACATCCATTTTTGGATGAACGCCAAAAGGAACACAAAACACCCGCGTGGAGGGGTGCAAATGTTTGTGAAGCACTTTGGAGTGGAAAGCAATGAACATGTGCAGCCCTGGTTATCCCTCTCCGAATTCGAAACCGAATTGCCATTGTCTTCTTTTACCCCGTTGGGGTAGGGATTGTCATCGACTTAGGGAATTCAGACAACGCATGCGTGGGTTTGTCTCAATTGGAGGCCCCCCCCCAAAAGAAAAGAAGAAGAAGAAAGAGAAGGGTGGTTTCCTTTTGGTTGCCTTGTAAAAGGCACACTGCCGCATGGCTTTCATTTGGTACCTCGGAACCTCTGAACCTCTGAACCGCGCCGCAGCATTTTGCTCAGACCCCCCGCGGCAAGAATCCGCCGACCCAGGCGCCACCTTGTCCAACCCGTGTTTTTGAGGCCACTTTTCTTGGTGGTTTTGAAGGGAACTCCAAAGAGCTACAGGGAAGACCATGGTTCTTGGGTCCCGCTTTCTTTTGACACACCGACATCAAACCCTTTCAGGGGACGCTGGTTTTCGACCGCGGTTCTTGTGTCTTCAACTCCTTCCCCTCACGCTCCCAGGGACCAGAACTCGGGACTGATTTCATGCAAGGCTTGAGGGAGTGAACTCAAGACCAGAGATCCGATCCGAACCTAAGACTGAGGATTCCATGATATACCTTAAGTCAGGTTGGTGACTTGATCAGATCAATGGGCCTTTCTGAGGTGACATGTCTGTTTGCGGTGACGCGCAAATTGCGTGGACCAGTTTTCTGCTGAGACTGGTGGGGGCGAGATGATGTTCTTCAGGGTACCCTTTGCGGGTTACTTCATCGAAGCAACGGGACACCACCCATGGGGCTCCCGTGTTTGATGTCGACCAGGACAAGCCTGACTTGCATGGTCTATGGATGTGGAGGGCACGAACAACTCTGACACCATGTAAGAACGTCCGACTTAAGCTTCATTGGGCGCCAAGTGGTTGGGAATTCCTTCTTTACTATTGTCTTTGCAAAGCTGTCCCCATCATGTGCCAGAGTGAAGTTGGCCATATGAGCAACGGACAATATTACCGGGATATCGGTCTTGGGTGGGCCCCTATGCAGGTTGATTAGTATCTGTTTTGCTTGGCCCCTATCAGTTCCTGCTGGTAATTAGGGTCGGCTACTTGTATGGGTGTTTTGCAAGCCAGACATTTCAGGGGGGGTCCCCTATTTTCGACACGCCCATATGGCACCTGTCGTTTTTCAGGGTACCCGGTTTTTGACCTTTGCGGTCTTAAGGGGAACCCACAAGGAACACCGAAGCCCTGGCTGCTAGCGAGGTCAATGGCGGAAGCCCCTGAGAACGCCCCGGGCGCACGCAAGGCGGAGCGGAGGGTTCCGGGTGCAAAGTTCCGGAACCAAATGCCGCTGTAACAGGAGTGACTTTGCCTACCCCACTTAGGAAGTGAGAGACCATTCAAGTGTTTTGAAAAGCCGACAAGTTTTGAGCATCATTTTTGGGACCAGTCAAATCGAGTTTCATTTGGGCCGATGTTCAAAGCCGAAAACGCCGGACACCCTATCGGCTTTGGAGTGAGTGAGTGATTTTTGGCCAGACATTTGTTCCTTTGGCGTGGGTTTCCTAGGAAACTCTTTCTTGCGGGAAAGGGAAAACCAAATTGGAAGACCACCCGATGGTCCCAAAGACTTTGGACCCGCGTGTCTATGCATTTAGTTCCGCCTGGGACTGTTTCTAGTTTGGGTTTACTAGGTTCGGACCATGGTCTAAGAACATGGCATGTGGGTGGGGCTCAAGAATGAAGAGCTATTACGCAGGTTTTATATAGTCTTTGTTTTCGTTTGCCAAGGTGCCATTTTGGCTACGATTTTTGAGCCATTTGGCATAAGCTGACGAAACCAACGCCCCCGATTTCTTGCGGGTATGGAGTTTAGTCCTTGAGGGCACACTCCCTCAGTACTTGCCGCAAAACTGAACCCGGCCCAGATGGAAAGGCTCTGCCCGAGTGAAACTCATTCAGCAGGGCGGAGTCCAAGTTGGGACGCGAGGTGCGTTGGTGTTGAACAGTTTGTCAAACTGCATATCGTTATTGATCAGCATTGATTCTGCGTAACTGCACCATGGTTTGATTGGCCGTTCCGCATACTGCATTTTGCCTATCTGTGGTGGGGACGGGGGCGTTGAATCTGACTGGCTCCTCTCAGAAAGACAAGGATGCCAATCAGCAAAGGGGGTTGCGCAGCTTTGTTCGAACATACAGATGTATTGCTTTTTGAATGGAGGCGACCGGCCAGGAATCAGTCGGCATCCGGTGGGCGAAAGAGCCGAGGGAAGGCAGGTGACTTTGATTTGGCATGTTCGTGACCAAGGAAGAAGCATAGCACCTGGTCGTCAATGGGACCCATGAAACCCTGGGGATTTGAGGCAGAGGTCTTGCCCCAAGAGGGTCTTCCTTTAGCCGCATTTGCTGCTTGGCCTCGAAGTTGGGTTAGGGCTACGGTGCCTAAATAATGACCCAACATGAAGCTTGTGTAGCCCAGGATATCCTGCCCATTTTGTTTGTGCCTAAAATGTCATATGCATTTTCCTGCCAGGATATGACATTTTCGGTTTTGCATGATCCCACAGGGGCACAACCAGAAAACACCCTGTCTCCCGTGTGAAAATCAGATTCACACATACCTAGTTGGGGGGTGTCTTTGGGACCCCCCCCCAAAAAAAACAAAAACAAAAACAAAACAACAACAACAAACACACACACACACACACAAGAAAAGGAAAACAGCAAACAACAAACAAGTGGTTTTCTTTTCACGACCCCCCCCCCCAACAAAAGCAACAGAAACAAGAAAAAACAACAACAACAACAACAACAAAGACACACACAGCCATATGATGTGGAGCCATGAGTTCCGCTTCCCGTGCTGAGCCATGCCCATCAGGTCCTGGCGGACGAGGTGGCGGCGCCCTTCCGGGAAGAGATCCGCCAGGCCGAGGGAATCCGGGGATCGATGGGCGGGGGATCGACGGCTCTGACCCAAACACATCCACAAATCTCCCCCCCAACAGAAAAAGCGCCAATGGCTGTGGATGGGATCTGATTTTGGGGCCATTTTAGAGCCTATTTTAGTGGGGATTGGGATGTTCACGGGGGGTACAGGCCTTTGACCCATGGCCAACACATGGGCGTGCTTCTCTGGTTTTTGGATGGGTACCTTTTTTTGGTTGGATTTCTTCAAAGGAAGGCAAAAAGGGACGCCAGCCATGAAAGGTCCCTGAGTTTAAGGCACACCCCTTTGAACGTCTCCTGTCATTCTTGCCCTTGCAAGCAAGGTGAAAAGGCTACGCCAGCAAACATATTGAAGCGCCCAAACCCTCCAGGTTGTACTTGAAGCATTTTGGAATCTGTGGTTTTCGCGGCAAGGTCCCCCAGAGGCCGCCTATCTACGCGTTGCAGAACTGGACACGAAACCACCGCCAGCAGACAGCTTGGGTCCAAACGTCCCTCTCCCTGGGCTTGGTGATGATCATGGACCTCAAGTCTTGGGACTCTGGATGAGGTTACCTCCAAAAAGGGCAGGTGGGTTGGAAAAACAGTTGCAGGTTCTTGGAGGGAATGCCCCCCCACACCATCCCGGTGGCTTCTTTAAGGGTGCCTAGGTTCATTTCCCAAATCCTTGTTGATTGCGGAGAACCGGCTCGTGAACATGTGTCATGGTGAAAGCAACCTTTCAGGTGTTGACGATCATGGAAAAGGGGGAGTTTGTAAGGGTTCTTCAAGGAACCGCGGCCATATTCGTTTTGGGGGACGTGGCGGAGTTCCATTAATGGCAGTTTCCCCCCTTTACAACCACCAAAAAGGGATAAACATAGACCAAAAATTGCATTTTCCCCTTCAAAGCCACCGAACGCGGGGTGCGAAAGCCGACGAGCGCCGCCCGTTTGGTCAGCGCGCCCCGCAGGCCGTGGCGGCCGCCGGAGGCGTGGGCCCGAAGCTCATCGGCTTCCTGGCGAACGCGGATCCTGCCGCGAAGAAGCGCGGGGGGGGGGGGGAGTGGGATGGTGGGGGGGTGGGGGGGTAGGGCGAGTGGGGTGGGGGGTGGTTTGGTGTGTGTGTGTGTGACGAAGCCACCACACCGATCCTGGGAAAACGTACCTGCGAGTTTTTTTTCTCGGTAATTCATACCTCCGTGCACTGGCTAGCGCGTCTTGGCGCAATGAGCCGCTACATCCTGTACCTACACCTACTCACGGGGAGCTTTTCACAGTGTGTGTGTGTGTGTGGGGTGGGTGGGGTGGGTGGGGTGGGTGGGGTGGGTGGGGTGGGTGGGGTGGGTGGGGTGGGTGGGGTGGGTGGCAGGGCCTAGTTTAGAGATTCAATCCCTGAAAAAATGGTAGCCTACATGAAAGAGGTTGCAACATCGACCCTAAGTGTCCATCATACCCGGGGGGTGGGGGGGGTGGGGGGCAAAGCCTGTCTTTTTTGGGGTCTTCCATCAATCCTGGATCATGGTTCCATCAAAATGTCCATTGACCTCTCTGGTGTGACAACCTCTCCCAAGTATGCCTAAAAACTGGTGTGTCTTTGTTTAGGAATCGGACCAGGACCCAACATGGCGCAACGTGTTTTCTTTTGGTTGAACCCTCAAGAAATTCACCCCAATTGAGCGTGCGTTTCCCCAATTGGCCTTTTTAAGTGGACCCCCTTGTTCTCTTGTTGGCGTGGTCTAAGCACCATCGGCCAATGGCTTTTGGGAGCTATGAAAATGGGAGAGACAGTAGGACCTTTGATAATTATCTGGGTCAAGATTCGGTAGCATCTCATATCTTTGCCCTTAAAACTCAAAGATTGTACAAATGATTCGAATCCTGTCAGGAGAGACATTCGGACCGCTCAGAGCCCTTCTGAGAGCCATTTCTGAGATGATTCTAGACACTTTTTCGGGGCCGGGTGGGGTGGGGTGGGGTGGGGTGGGGTGGATGCCCTGCTTGCTTAACTCGGAAACTCACTTGGCTGGGTATCTTTTCACAGGTGCAGTGTCAGGAGCCAGATGGCTATGGCGAGCCACCTGAAAAGTGGTTGGTGGACATAAGTCCCCACCTAAATGATGTCCAAGAAAGGGTTCCCTCAACTTTCATACTCAGACAAGACTTGGATGGATTGATGGGCGATTCCCCCGCGTCAAGCTCCACGCTTCCTTGACCGCGGCGAATGGTGGAGGCAGCATGACTTGTTTTTCACCCACTTGAAAAGTGATGAACGTCTCCTGATTTTGGGAGACATAAATTTCTCATGACTAGTGGAACAGGTCATTTGCCCGTGGCTCACATGTCAACTCTATTTCAGTGGACTTGGAGTGTATGCCACCCCAACTCTTGGTGGGAACGGGCCGGGTTTCGAGGATTCAACCAAACGTGGGTGTGTCCTTTTTGAGGGACCCCCAGAATGGCGCAACGGTTCTCTTTGCGGTTTTCCTTTCAAGCCACCAAAAAGACACGCCCAACCAAAGGACAGGCCCATGTTTTGCGCTCGGCGCGTCGCTTGTCGGCACGACTCGCAGGTACGCCGAGTGGACGGGGAAGGCCATGACGGCGGACAACTTGCGCTTCGAGCTGCGGCAAGTCCAGGAAGGAAACCTCGAGGAGACGCCGATGTTCTGCGGGGGCCTTTTTGGGTTTCAAACAGCTCACCCTCATAGGTGTCGTTTTTGGTTGTTTTGGTAGCAAAAAACAGATGGCCCTGGTTTACCTGGTGGTTTAATCATCTACCAGGGCCATTTATTTACCCTAAAAGGACACCTGTGCTCACCTCGTTACAAACAACTGGCTGTGGTTGTCAAACCACCGGGTAACCTCAAAATGGCACCCTGGTAAATGGAAACAATGACTAAAACCCGTGGTCCAATTCCTGGTGGTTTAATTTTAAGCCATACCCACCCAACTCACCCATCGGTTTCAAAAAACGCTCACCCTTTTTGCTGCTTCGAACTTTTGGCGATTTGGTTTCCGGAAGGGGCAACCGCGCTTTTAACAGACATCCCCAGCGAAGGAATCCTCCTTTCTAGAAAAATGTCATCCCCATTCGTTCACGTGGGGAGAAAAAAGGGGCAAAAACACACCTTCCCCGGTATTTGAAGGGGCAACTGAGCCAAGAAAAAGAACTCACCCCCCGGAGAAGCTGCTGAAAAAAAACCTCCTCCGAGCTGAAAAACGTCCCCTCGCTGCTGTGGAGCTAGGACGAGCTGGAGAAGGCCAACCGGGAACCCGACGCCGGGGTCTCAGGGTCCGCCCAAAAACCGTGGCGTTGTTTTTTGCTTTTGCGCCATTTGAGTGCCGTTTAGGTGGTTGCACTGTTGTACCTAGTTTTAAGGCAGGGTCTTGTGTATGATTTCCCCGTTGGAGGTGACAGTCACTTTGGTCCACGTGAATGCAGCTTGCACTTTGCGCGCCATCCGGTCACCAAGTCGGAATTGGTGTCACTTGGTTTCCCTGGGGCCGACAAAAGAAGCTTTGCACGGTGTGCTTGTAGAGGTAGCTACCCTTGAAGATGATTTGGGAGGTGGGGATTCGGGGAGACTCGGACCCGAATTGCTTTCATGGTGACCCATGTTTCGTTGTCAACCATGTTTTAGGGCAGATGCTTTCAGGGTTGTCTCCAAAGTAAAGATCCTTTTTTATTTTGTTTGAGGGGGGATGCACAGGCTGTGGCTCAAACATTACCATTCGGGCCAGCGCCGTTTGATTTTCAAAAATAATTCCTAGTGGCTTGGGTGCTTGAAACCGGGGTTTGCTCTTTCGTTCCTTTTGGGAGACACTTCCCCAAAAAGCGCAATGAGTCGGCGGCACGGCAAATCACTGTCTCATGAAGCAATTGCCTCGTGTCAACAGACATCGCGAACACAGGCGCGCCTTTCCCTGCTTTTTCCAGCTGGACTTGAAGTCGCCCTTTTCCCCCGTCTTCTTTTTTCTGAGGATATCTACAAAAAGTGTCCAAGTTGAGGGCGCGAACTGCCGTGCGACATTTTCCCAGCTGGAATTCCCCTTTTCCCTCGTCGTTTTTCTGGGCACATCCACCAAAAGCGTCCAATTTGAGGACTGGGTGAATTTTTCCGCAATGCGAGACATGTGAGGTGGATGGCATCATGATCTACTACCCGGTCTTCGGGTCGAAGCCCAGCTTCCACGGAGGCTCTCACGACGACTACCTGAGAGACACCGTGAGCCCCTTCAAGGACGGCTGAAAAAGACGGCGCCAAAAAGCCGGATGAGTCAAACGCCGAAAATCCGGGGGTGTCCTTTTTGCTTTTAGGAATCGGACCCCGCCCCAAAAAACAAGGTGTTATGCCTTTTTCCGTGTCTTTTGGGCACGCCGCACAAAGCAAAACTATCACCCACCTGCACCCAAAACCAAGTCAGGAAAAAGGGCGGCAGCATCAATTTTTATAGTTCCGACTGTCTCTTACCCTTCACTTACCCATGTTTTGGCTCAGATGAAAGCCACCCGTTGAAAACCCCTTCTTTTAAATTAGAGTCCCTGAATCTTGGCGTTTCATGAGAGGTACCCTATTAGGGCTGGTTTAAAAGGAAATCTTTGGTTGCTTAACAGAAGGTATCGGTGCCCCGTTTTGTTGTTAGAGCCCCCCAACAATGTCTGTTTTGGGCGTGGTGGTTGAAACAGAGACACTTGGAAATAAAGGGAAGCCCTTGTTTCGGGCCTGGCAAGAGCTGCTTGCTCCTATTTAGTACTTGCCACCAAGGTTTTTCGGCTCCAGCATGGACGTATCCAGCCCTTGTCTTGCTGGTTCTCGGCAGGGAATGAGGGAAGGACTAATTCACAAACCTTCTCTTTGATTTGGGGGTTGATCAAAAGTTTGCCAAACAAAACTGATACTTTCCACGAAATGAGGAAAGTTATCATGATACATTTGGGGGTCG
>CAUJNA010003438.1:55000-57500 GCA_963377175.1 Effrenium voratum
TAGCCTTCTTGGTTTTCCTTCATCTTCGCGTACCAGCAAGAAGTTGACTTTAGAAGGTCCAAGTCTGACCCAAGTTCCTGTTTGACGATGCCCCCCTTTGGGTACAAGCAAGGAGGGTCCAGATGGGCTTCGGATGGGTGAAGGGTGTGAGGCAGATTAGGCATATCCACACGAACAGAACCACGCCCGATCATCCAACAAGGTGGTGCCGTGCGTGCATGGGAATACACTGCCACTACTTTTCAACTGAGTGACTTCGCCGCACCGTTGAAATCCGCAGCGCAAGAACGGACTGCTGCAAACATATAAAAAAGCCAGCTGGCCTTGTGGCCATGTGGTAGTGTACACCTGTCAGGCAAATGCATGAAGCGTTTGGCCCTCACATTTGACATAGAGACTGCAGACAGGGCAGCGATCTTGTTTTGTCAAAGGCGAGGAGAACACATACCCACAGGCGTCAAGCCCATGAGTCCATGAGTCTTGAGCTGACCCACACGGCTCACCAAAGAGAAGACACCTTCGGTTAGGTAGGTGAAGTGCATCATCAGTCCATACAGAAACAGAGTCGCCGCAACCCCGGCCCCAAAAATCCAGGTTGCCACCAAAGGGCAGGGAAGACCTCGAGGACTGCCCAAAAGCCGCGGAAGCAAAAGCCCTGCCGTTTCTCATGCCATAATTATCCTGCGCCGAAGCAATACCAGCGCCATGGGGCGATGAGCAGTCCCAGCACACAAGGCATGCTGCTCGTCCAACGTCGCTGCAGAATGCAACAAGGGCCCCATGCCACTGGAACTGTTCATGCTGCACTTACTCGCGTCAGCCAGCACCGCACAGATAGCCACACACGGCAGCGTCCTCAGGTGCCCGTCCCATTTTTACGGTCAAAGGGATGACCGGGTGAAAGGGTGGCAAACCAAGTTCTCGTTGTGGGACAAGGGACCAGCAGAGTCGTCACCATTCCGTGGGATCCTTCTCTCCGAACTTGGGCACGAACGTGCCCCGCAAGGTTTTGGTGCACCTGGGATGAACGTGAAACCCTACGAATATCGGGACAACCCACCAATCCCAACTGGCGAAATGGGTTTGTCCATCCACAAACATATCTACGTATTAAAAGAAATACACATATTGGTGTCGCACATTTCATCAAACAGAAAGCCAAAGCTAGCCCAGACGTCCAAAACAAACTTATTGAGCCGAGCCGATGTTCGCGCTTTGCGAAGAGGTCGGAGGTGGTGGGGCGACCTGTGGCGGCGATGTTGGCGCCGGGGCCCCGTGTGTGTGTGTGTGTGTGTGTGTTGTGTGCTTTACATGTGGTGTGTCAGGTACTCCCTAGTTGGTGGTTCGGAGCCCGGTGGTTCGGGCTCCTAGAGGGAAGCTGAGTGTGTTTGCTGGTTATTTGTTGGTCCAGCGGTTTGTCTTGTTTCTAGTTTTGCTATGGGACTGGTAGAGGCCTGCGGGCAGGCGCGAAGGGCGGTCGAAACGGGGCTGTTGAAACATCTGGATCCGAAGATGGCCGGTACCCTCTCTTGAGTGGATTGCCGCAAACATGTCTACATTCCCACCAAACACGAAACCCACCAGAGGTCCCTTTTTCGAGGAACATGGTTTCCAGTTTGGTTCCATGTGAGTGGTGGGAGGGTAATCTTCTACGTTGCCACAAAATGGGCTGTAAAGTCTGCGCCGACCTAGCCGTAAATAAGAGCCGGGTTTGAGCTGCGCCCCAACAAATGGAGCCCTATTTAATTTTAGAATAAGACAACATTGTGTGTGTGTGTGTGTTTTGTTTTTTTGTTCTGTTTTCTTGATTTTGCTTTTTGCCTATGGGGGCCTGGGTCCCTTTGATTTGTTCGAGGTACTATACCTGGACTTTGGGGCAGGGGGAATTCCTTTTCTAGTTCCATTTTCAACTTCTGTGGGGTAGACCTGTGAACTCCCCACCTCCTTCCCCCTCAAGGTAGGGGGCATGAGGCAGCCAGATTCTAGGGGAGGGCCTTCCTTTGCCGTGAAGTTTGGTCCTTTTTGGCATAAGACAATTGGGAGCCAGCTTGCTGGTTCTCAGCAGGGAATGAGGGAATGAGCCTGCACAAAGGTCAGCCTGAACACAGAAACGCAAAAAACAGAAAAGAACAAAAAACAGAACAGAACAGAACCATTCGTGCAAACAGGAATCTGCTTTTGGGCTAACCCTCTCTCAGATCCTTTCGGGTGAAAGAATTACACTCCGACGGATCAGTTTCATCGTGGAGCTTGGCCGCTTGTGCGGAAAGACCAATTAAAGCTCATACCGGTATCCATATGGGCCATATGAGTGTGTCTGAATGATACAAGGATTGACCCCCCCCAAAACCAATGCGGCTTCCGCTTGGTTGTCCTTCAACAAAAGCTGGGCAATGGACAGTTCCTCTCTGTCAAGCCCTTTTTGGGTGTTTTGAACCTCAGTTGTTGGTTGCCAAATTTGATTGAGTTTCCCAGTTTTCCAGGAAAAATGGAGGGGCAA
>CAUJNA010003438.1:62500-70000 GCA_963377175.1 Effrenium voratum
GGCTCTGACCCGCAGGTGCGCTTGGATAAAATGATTCCCATTCAGGGAACCATGACCATAGGCCAAATGGCAGTGGGTCAAAAATGGGTACCCGAAATGGAACCCTGGTAAATGGAAACAAAGACTAAAACCTGCGGTCCAATTCCTGGTGGTTTAATTTTGACCCACACCCAAATAAGTGGAGTTTTGTGCGCCACATGGCTCATATGTTTTCGGCTCCGTTTCGCCCGCTTCGTTGCTTTCGGTTTCGTTGCTTTTTCGGAGGCCGCCGTGAGGGAGGCGGACATTGTGATCCTCGGGGTGCCGAGTGCCGCTCGGAGAGTTTCCCCACATGAAGCTCCAGTTGTGTGACCCTCCCAAAGTGGTCTGATTCCCCACGTTTCACCCAGGGACACTCCTTATAAAGCTGGGGTTGATTCATATGAGGTCGCCAATTCCGGGTCGCAAAAAAGACAGCTGCCAATGGGGTCCCCCATCATTTGCAGGGACATCTACTTTCCAAAAAGAACCAAAACAACATCGTCCAGGTTTGGCAAATGTCCTTCGATCCAGAAGCCGAGGGGACTCTAAAAAGATGGCCATCCTCTCAACATTGAACCGGCTACATGTTGCGTTGCGAATAAATAATCCACAGTGTTTCTTTCAGAAAGGTCCCAGATGTTCACTTCCTGAGTGCCTGGACTTTGAACTTTTTGGTAAAACAAACTCAGTGGCAAACAAACACGCCGTTTGGACTTGTTTTTGGGCGAGTCCGTTCAGGAATGTGGAGAACTTCTAGGATAGTTCATGCATCCACCATTGAAACTCGAGCGAGGACAAGTACAAGATGGATCCGTCTTGGATCAAAGAGGGTGCAGTGGTGATCAACGTTGCCGCCAGCTCAGCGTGCTGCGTGTGGAAGTGGTGTGATGCCCTGACTCGGCTGGACATTTCGGTGAATTTTTGGGCTGGCTTCTGTGCATTTGGGTTTGAATGGAACATCTGAGGGTTGCCTAAAAGGGCCTGCTTTTTGTTGGCGTTTTGTGGCCGTCAGAAGGAAGGACAGTGGAGCAGGGTCCAGAATTGAGAGCCCTTCTCCTTGATCGATCCTTGCCCTTTCCGGCAACAGTTTTTGGGCAGCTGGCAGCCTGGGTCCGTGAGTTGCAATTGAACAATTCCGTCCGGGTGGTGCGCTCTTTTGAGGGTAGGCCCTTTTGAGGAATGGGTTGACTTCCCCTTCTTTTCTCGCACGCGCACTCACCGGAATGATCATGCTTGAGTTCGAGTCGGCAATCAAGGAGCCAGCCATGGTTTCCGCAACTGCATCGTTCCTTCCCCGAAAGGCATTGTTCTTTCCCAACTTGTGTCGCTCTTTGCCAGGGCATCGCTCTATTCCGGAGGGCATCGTTCTTCTGGGACTTTGCTTGTTGATGTTGCGTTGGGGGAAATTGGAAAACCAGAAAGAATGGGGCATTTGCAAAATAAGTCGTGTTCTTTTCGTACAAGGTCTTTCCATCCGACCATTATTTTCGAAGATTTTCTGTTCTTTGTTCAGGGTCTCCCCAGCAAATGGTGAGGCCTTGTTTGGGTTTAATTGGGAGGCCTTTTGCCTTAATAAGCGCTGACTTTTGCAGCCAGTTGTGGGGCTTGAGACGCGCACGCACACACACACACACACACACACACACACACACACACACACACACACACACACACACACACACACACACACACACACACACACACACACACACACACACACACACACACACACACACACACACACACCACACCACACACACCACACACACACACAACACACACACACACAACACACACACACACACACACACACACACACACACACACACACACACACACACACACACACACACACACACAACAAAACACACACACACACACACACACACACACACACACACACACACACACACACACACACACACACACACACACACACACACACAACACACACACCACACACACACACACACACACACACACACACACACACACACACACACACACACACACACACACACACACACACCCACACACACACACACACGTCTCTGTGCTTGGGCAAAATCCTGCACCATAGGGTTTCCATATTTGGAAGAGAGCTCTTCCTGGAAGCGGTGGTTTACTCTGGGCGTGGCTTCTAAGAGTTTTCCCCCAGCAGTTTACCAAATGGAGGTCACCGCTCGGCATCTCAGACAAAGGGCTTCTTTGTTTCCGCCGGGTTGAAACGCCAGTAAGTGACTTGAAGCGAACGTCGCGTCTTTTGTGCAGAAGGACGTGCCTTCTGCTGAACTTTTTCCTTTCTTTTTTTTGGCGGTTGCCCTCCCCAGCCGTGCGGTGGTATTCGTGACTGTTAATTACCCCTCAACTTTGCAAGCTCGGGCAGTTTGCAAAAGTATGTCCTCTGGTTCCAAAGGGAAACCTCTTGGGGCATTCATTTTCGAGCGCTGTTGCGGCTCCCGATTCACTTGCACTCAGACAGGTGAGGGGAACGCCCAAAATACAATCGGTTTTCCTGGCTTCTTTTGCAAAACGCTAAATTGGTTCACCCTCAAGGTTGCTGTTTCAGATGGAATTGCTGCTTCAAGGGCTTTTGAGCATGGAGTTTCGCGAAGCGCACTGGGGTCGACAACCGCGTATTTGTTTTCTGGGCCCCGTTTGCTGGCCAGAGCAAAAGCAGAAGAAGCAAACATGGGAATTGTAGCGTAGGGCTGCAAGTTTTGACAGCAGCCTGACTAGTTGAACCCGTGCGCTGCTCTCATGTCGCTTATTGCGCATTGGAAGGCATTGGTTGTCTTGCAGAAGGCGTCGTGTGGCCATACGCTCGCCCCAAGGGTGAGAACTTATCCAATGCATTTCGACACGGTCTCTCTTCGCGCCCGTCGCGCGCCCCGCAAAGGTTAAGTCCAGCGGCCAGCTGGATCCTTTGGTGCTAAGTCGCGTTGCTTTGTGTTTTTTGGCTCGGCTTTTGGCGGAAGCATCAGAGCCGCCCAAATTGAGATTGCCTCAGCTGCCTTCCTTCCAGGCCACCACCAAGAACATCGACGAGAAAGCCCTCCTGTCAACTCGGCCCGGCGTCAGGCAGGCAGTTTGGCCTAAGGGCGGGGGAAGCAGCCCGGCTTTTCGTTGTCCAAGCCAGGCGTTCAAAAAGGTCATGCTTGGGTCGACTGCAGCTTATCCCGCTTGCGCGTTGGTGGAAGCTGGTTTCAAATTGAATGCTTGCAGGTACGTGGGTCAGATCGGCAAGGCAGGGGCCGACAGGGAGCGGGCGGGTCAGCCCCAAAATGCGTGTGAAGATCCTCAATGCTGATAACTTGGTAAACGTGGCAGCTGCCAGCTCGCGCATGGCGCGCTGGAACCGTCCTGTTTGGACCCAGCTGCTGGCTCACAACCTTAAGCGCCCGGACAAAGACACTTTCATGTGTCTCCTAGACTAAAGGACTGCATTGGGGTCCCCCCTTCCCAGCAGTCCTTGGTATTGTTTGGTAGTGGTTTAGTCCTTGTATGGGTGCAATTTTGACTTCATACTGCCACACTGGCAGACATTCAAGATGCTGCTCAGGCAGTGCCCACATCAACGCTCGTCTCGCAAAGAGCAGTCGGATGGCCTTCCCAAGGTGCATTCCAGTTAGTTGACCGGTTCCCTGGTGCACCGTTGATGCAGCTTTGATGCAGCCACGTGAGGTCACAGTGGCCATGCTGGAGAGAAACCTCTTGAGACTTCACCAGAACTTCAACGAGAAGGCAGGGACGCCCGCCATGTCAATTGGAGAGCAACCTAAGCCCGTTTACTGGCCGTCTCCCCGTTGGTTGGGGGACCCTCAAAAAAGACAAAGAAAGGCAGGCCCACACAGGTGCATCTCTTTGCTGGGATTTTCTGAGCCCCACAAGAAACCTCGGAGGACTCTAAGGGGCCATTCCTCTGGTAATCCCTTTGATGTTAGAGGATAGCCTTGTTTGCTGGGCAAGACGGATGCGCCATTTTCTGGTTGCTTCCGAAGGGCAGCCAAAGGTGCGTCGCCAAGCAAATTTCGTGAATTTTCGAGAATCACCAGAAGATTGCCGTTTTTTTTCCACTCATGAAGGCTACCTTGATAGGGAACCGGTATTTTGGGTTTGCTACATACAGTGAATGACTTTATCCAGTTCATTGCCACTCGGGCGCTGTAGCCCAATCTGTTTGCTGAGGGTACCCTTTTCGGGGAAGTCAAAGGGAATGCCACCATTTTGGAGGTCCCCTTTTCTAGCCTGGGGGTAGTGGGGTTTTAATACGATCCTTCCTTGGCAGGTGACTTATTCAAGGCAGCTCGGCTCCTAGCCAGAAACTCTTTTTCCTTTTCCGTCCAGGTGAAGGACGGCAAGGGCGGCGACTTCTACCTGATGCCCTCGGCT
This sequence comes from Effrenium voratum, assembly GCA_963377175.1. Classification (NCBI taxonomy): domain Eukaryota; class Dinophyceae; order Suessiales; family Symbiodiniaceae; genus Effrenium; species Effrenium voratum. Next base: position 66,914 of record CAUJNA010003438.1, read on the forward strand.
CAGCTCGCGAAGGCAGTTGCCCCTCTTGCCGTTTCTTGGTGGCTGCCAGCCATCCCCTTAGGCTTTTAGGTGTTTAGTGTTTAGTGGGGCTTTCCGTTTAGCCCACTAAGAGTTAAACTTTTAGCGGGGATCTGAGAACAGCTCAGTTTTTCAGTGGATCCCGTGCTGCAGGACTTTTGCTTTGGGAATTTGGTGCAGATCTCCGGAGATGGGTGTCGAAGCCAAACCTCTTGCCAGTGAGGAGTCTCAATGGATCTTGGATCAACCCCCCCCTAGTTCAGTCGGGGCGAAAACACCCCCAATGAATAGGACGGGTTCTACTTATCCGGAATCAACATTTAGGGTCCGGGTTGCTTAGAGCTGTGGCTGAAGACGTTCTTCTTGACAGCGGCGCAACTATGATATGTAAAGGTTCGGTTTCATGTTTGGATCTAAATTGAAGCCGGTAAACCCTTTGGGGTTGGAGACTTTTCAGTCTGGGTGGTTGAAAAAACCTGCCAAGCTGAAAGATCCGAGGTTTTATTCAGCAAGGGCCCGAGGGTAGACCAAATGGGTCTGGGAAAGCAAAGGTTTCACCTGCTGAGTTGGCTGTCCAGTGGCTTTCCTTGTGGTTTCCCGATAAATTAGACCAAGGGCCCAAAAATCCTTGAAAGACAGAAACCCATGTGGGGGTTTCTCAAAACGGCGGACTTGTTTGGTTGGTATCTATATAAGGGAGACCAACAGGACACCAACCATATCCAAGCATTTTGGGGGTAGCCCTATTTGGAGAAACACCTCAAGATAGAACAAAGGTTTGTTGTCTCTTTTCACTCGGGGACCTGGGCAGCAGTTGTGTTTGTCTTAGACTCGGGCAGCTTCCATGATGGTTGGAAACGGGGCATGCGTACTTGCTTCCAGTTGCCTCTTAGCAGATGACTCGAACGGTAAAATTTACCTCTAGGTTGTACATCATTATTCTCCCCTGCTTTACCTGCTACCAGTAGAGTCCGGCAGCGCCCCCTGGAAGTTTCAAGCAGAACTATAGTTTGGAGCGCGCTTCTTCTCCTCATCTCTTTCTCTTCCGCTTCCTCTTTCTCTTTCTTCATTTTTCTTTTGTTTTTCTCTGTCTCTGTGTGTCTCTCTCTCTTTCTCTCTCTCTCTTTCTGTCTCTCTCTTTCTCTCTTTCTCTCTTTCGCTCTCTCTCTCTCTCTTCTCGGTCTCTCCAGCCCACGAAAGTGACCACGCCAAACACAACACGCTTTTGGAGTTTGACCCCACCGAAAGTCTGCAGAGGGTTCCGCGAGCGAAGTGGACAACACGCCAACACATAAGTTATCTCGACCCATCGCAAGTCTTCAGAGACTTGCGCGAGTGAAGCGAACATCGTAAGCACACAAAGGCACGCGTTTTGGAGGGTCGACCCACAAGAAGCCCGTCCCCGAGCCCACTCCGAGACCGCTCCGCACTCGCTCCGCACCCGCCTTCGGCTATGTCTTGCTTTTGCATTGTTTTTTCACGCCTGGCGCATGCATTTCCTGGAGAGAGCCACAACGTCAAATAGTGCAAGTACAACAGAAGCTTCTAGTTTATGTTGACCCCATATCAATGAACCCCAGTTTATTAATAATTAGGGGATGTTCACTTCCAAAAGTGATGATTCCCCGCTTAATTCGGGGAGCCCCCGTTAATATTCTGGGTTGATTAATCGGGGGTCACCATACTTGCCTGGAAGGGTGGGTCGTGGGTTTGGTCTGGTGAGGTGAGAGAAGCGCCGACCCGAGCTGGCCGACGATGTTTGGACAGAGGAACAAGACATCAAGGGACGCCCTTTCATAATACTAAATGTGCACGTATGTGTCCCTCTAGGTTCTTCATGATTCATGGCTTGCCTGGAGGCACTGGGGAACAGAAGGCAGCCCGTCTCTTGACATGGCGGGTTTTGGGTGGATTCTGCACATTGTGGAGAGAACCTGTGGGGGTTACCAGAGATAGCATGTTGAGGTGGGAGCCTGGTGGTTTCCCTTCTGTTATTTCAGATATGGCTCAGTTGGAGCGATGATTTTTTTTCAGGCGCTTTTGCTCTCACAAAGTCTCTCACAAAAGAAGCGGGTGCGCCTAGCCCATCGGAACATGAAAATTGAACTCTACGGGGCGGCTCAAAAGTCTAGCTCCAGGCGCGCAACTCATGTTGGGTTTCCCACCATACAGGGGGCCATTGTTAGGCAGACACGTGTGAGCTTCGGTCAACGGATCCAGACATGTGATACTAGATTCCCACAATTCCAGCGGCTCACTTGTTTCGCAGCATATTTCATGGTCGTGTAAATAATTGCCGCTGGCTTCACCGGGACACAGGTTTTTTGGGTCAGCGTCTGGCCGCGGCCGATTCGGGGGTCTCACCGCGAGAGGCATCTGACTGGAGGTCAGACGATGGCTCTGGGGCTCCGTTTGGTGGGCTTTGCCCATGTTCACACGGTGCCATAAATGCAGGTGAACGCGTTAGCGGGTTTGTGGTTGGTTTACTTGCAATATGGTTGCATCCCCGAAGAAGATATGCTGCTCTCTCACGCCCAGGGGGCCCAGAGCCTGCATCAGTTTCAACGTTTCTTGACCTTTTTGTATGGGTCGGCTGTCTGCATGTAAGTGCCGGAAAGCCACATTTGAACCCATCTCTTGTGCCCTCTACCAACTTGGTGCACAGATTCGCCAAGCCACAAGCGTCGCAAGCCGCAAGCCCTTGGCCGGCTTTTGACCTGCACCAAATTGATGGAGTCTTCCGGGGCACGCGCAGCCCTTTGTGCGCAATAGAATTGCTTCAGCTCAAACAGATCGTTGAGAAGCTCAATCATGTTTACGTGTACACAGGTCTACAGTGCGTTTGCACCCGTCCAGTTCGCGCGTGCAAGGCGAGTTTTTGACTGCCTTGGCCGAGCTTATTTTGATAGTTGCGGATGCACTATGGGAGAAAAGTGGACGTGCTCGGATCCAACCACCGGGAAGCGCCGATCGAGTTGCGCCAGCTGCCGAGACATGGAGTTTGTTTGTTTGGAGATATACCCTCTTTCCAGTGGGACAGGTGGCTTCGAAATTGGGGGCTACGCTACA